>MU223329.1:303944-315435 GCA_018584345.1 Thuja plicata
GATAACTGTCAGACTTGATGAAAGGACACATGATGTGCAAATGATGACAATCAATTAGGTTGACATGGAAAATCAACTGCTACTTGCAAATCAGGAGATTAGTAGGAAAGATATGGAAATGATGAATCTGAGTTCTGAGAACAATCAATTGAAAGATGATTTGAGATCTAAGAAGGAACTGAATGAAAGGTTGAATAAACCTAATGAAGCTTTGACTCACTTTGAGAATCTGATGGAAGCATCAAGAAGAATAGAAGATTCTTCTGTATTAGGTCACACAATACCAAAGACATCTACAGAGAAAGGAGAATCATCAAAAAATAGTGAAAGGAGGAATAAAAATAAAAAGAACAACAAACCTATATGTCGCCACTATGGAAAACTAGGTCATACAGCAAACATTTGTTGAAGCAAGAAAGGTAAGTCCAATCCTAAACCTAATTTCAATGGTTACTATTTTAATTGTAAGAAGTTTGGACATAAAGCACATGAATGTTGGGCTGAAGCAAATGATGCACCTCCCAAACCAAGATTCAATGGTTATTGTTACAAGTGTCAGAAATATGGTCATAAAGCACAAGATTGTAGGTCCAATGCTAAACAGCATTGGACATCTAAGACACAAACAAAATCACTTAGGAAAGGAAACACTTACAATTGGGATTATAACATAAGGCAAAGTTTTCATTACTATGAAGAATATGGACATGCACCTGAAGACTACTTAAAGACACATTTTAGAGGAAAATCTAAGGGTTGGATGGATGGAAGCTTAGTTTTCTTTAGTTGTTTGTGTAGGATTTGAGAAACATGCAAATCCACAGAACCCGAATACACCTACATGCAAATATCCTGATACAAAGTAGAAGCGCAAAAATGAAAATGCAGAACTCAGAGATGCTCTGATACCATATAGAATTTGAGAAATACAAATCCACAGAATGCCAAGAATACCTGCATGCAAATAACCTGTTACAAGAGAGAAGTAGAAGGAGGAAAAAGCAAAACTCAAAAGTTACTCAAAAGAAGAGTCACAATATTATTCTCTAAGTTATGGAAAAAAACATTACAAAGTTTAGCCTATAAAGGTGAACAAACCCTAAAATAGAAATACTAGGTTGCACAATATAATTAATATAAAGTATTAATTATATGCAGCTAAGAGATAGCTTAAGTGAAAAAGAGTAAGTAAACTAACTAATTACTCTAACACCCCCCCTTAAGCGAAGCTCAGGACGTAAGCTAACCTAGCACAGCTATGAAAGCAGGGAAAGAGGGTCTCGGCAACAAGGCTTGATCAGGTACCCAACAACAAGGAAATCTCTGTAAACTGGAGACAAAGGAGAAAACCCAGTGGGAAAAACTCCTCTCCAAAAAGAGATAAAAAAGAAAGCAAAGACAAAAAGAATGACTTCAAGAGATTCTCTCAAAGCCAGTAGTACAATGTGTGCTGCCAACCCCCCCGTGAGAGAGGGTTGAGGCTCCAAAGCCCCCCCAGAATGAAAGAACCCCTGGATCAATGAACAAACCACCATGACTCCAATGCAAAGGAGTGAAAGGAAGTGGGCACTAAAGAGGTGACCTCGAAAGATGAGGTGTCACTGGAAGGCCGAGGTGATGCTCAAAGGAGTAGACACGAGGATCCTGAAAGGGAATCCCCAATGTAAGAGGTATGATAGGTGTGCTGACACTGTCAGCAAGGAGGAGATGAATGTCCTCTGTAGAGTCCTCAACAACTGCACCTGGTGGCTCGATGAATGGAGCTGAAGGGTCAAGCAGTGCAGAAGATGAATCCTGCTGAAGAGAAAAGTACTCCTCAGGATGAGGTGTGGTAGTCACAACACTGGTCTCTGGAACAACACAAAGGTTCAAGCGACCTGACTGCACCACATGATGCTCTCTTGAAAGAGGAGAGCTGAGCTCCGATAATGGAGATGGTGGACCAAAGTGAGAGAAGGTGTAGAGACAGGTGGAATGATCAACTATCCCTGTAGCAATAATGCCTCTTGTCACACTATCCCTGATGAAGGCTAAATCAGCCGTGAACTCAACTGTCTTCCCTGACCCACTACGTGTAATCTAATAAATTAAGAGAAGGTTTGCAGAGAGAGATGGAACATACAATACATCATTGAATGTGCCACCCTGAATGCTGACCGAACTTGTCCCACAGACTGTCTGTATAGTGTTATTCCCCATGAGAATATGAGGAATAGGAGAAGTTTCAAAAGAAGAGAACAAATCCTGAGAAGATGCCATATGGTGAGAAGCACCTGAATCCAGTATCCAAGGGACCTATGAAGGGGATGCAACAGATGCCCATAATGCATGACCCTATCCAAAATCCTATCCAGATCTCGAAGAAGAGGCAGAAGACTGAAAAGCGGACCCCTGTGAGGTGGAAGAGGATGGAGAGGAAATAGTGCTCTTCTGAAGGAGAGCTTGCAAATCTGCAATCTGTTTCTCATAGCCATCAAATCTCTTCTGAAAACACTGGGACTCATCATGGGGCCCCTTCTGACAATACGAACAAGTGGGGTTCTAAGACTTTTGTTTCTCCTTCTTAGAAGAAGATGGTGGGCCAGTAGAGTGCTGAGAAGAGGAATCAGATATCTACTTCGGCTTCGGCTTCTGTGTATCTTGAGATGACTTGGCAAGCAATGCCTGTGACTGTGAACCTGTAAGAGAGTCCATCTGACTAAGCTTGGACTGCTCACGAGTTAACCTGACACACAAGGTCTCAAAAGAGGGCATAACATGTCGGGTACCCAGTGCATCCATAGTGGAGTAGAAGGTAGAAGTGAAAATCTGATAAGGACCACGAAGCTTGGAGAGTATCAGGAAGATACACTCATCATCTGACTTCATCTTTCCAGCAACCTATAAAATAGATCGAAGAGACTTGAACTTCATCAAAAAGTCCTCAATGCTGGTGAATGATTCAGGTGCCAAGGAGGTGAACTCTGCATCTATCTAGAGAATTCTAAACTGATCCATGGTGCCAAACAAGGTGGACAACTTGTCCCACATATCCCTAGGTGTAGTCAGACCATTCAGGTGGAACAACTACCCATCTGAAATGTTCATGGCAATGAGGCCCATTGCCTCATCCATCCTATTTCTATGCATAAGTGCCTCATAAGGCCTCTGAAGGAATGGTTGAGCCGCATCCATGCAGGACCATAAACCTTGTGACATGAGGAGTCTGGTCATGTGTGGCTTCCATGTGTGGTAGTTGTGAGGTGTCAGTCGGGCCACAGAGGGGTCCGACATTGGAAGAAGAATAAGACAGAAGTAGAAGGGTCTTTCTGAAGGAAATTGTAGAAAGTAAAATGCACCCTCTCATAATGTATAATCCTATCCCCTACGCACCACAAATAATCAACTACTGAAAGCACAGAAAAAACAAGAGAAAAACCTAAACACCAGATGTAGAGTGGAAGGAAAATGAAGCCTCAACTTCAACACTGAAAATAGGAACTCAAACGGCCAAATCAGTGAACAAGACTAGTATCATTGCGTCCATCTTGAAAACACCTTTTTGGTGATATTTCATTTTCCAAAAAAGGACAGCGTATGCCCAAGATATGGTCAAAAAACCACAAGCACCTCCAAAAACACCCTCTCTGGAAAAACACAATCCCGAAAAAAAAATTAACGTGCAAACGCCTGTCACCGGTTTACTGCATTAAATTTGACGGTCTTCAAAGTTCGCTGGGAAAATTTTTCCAACCACCAGAAAAAAAGAAGTTGCTGGAAAATTTTGAAAAACCTGCCGGAAAGAGGTTTCCAACCGCTGACGTCAGCCCTGCGCAGTTGTTTGCGGGCCGGAGGCGGCCGGGTGGTAGTGTCGGATGAGGTAGCACCTTGGCGGGGAGATGGTGGCACCCAGGCTACACGCCGGTGGCGGCCGAGCCGCTGGGCTGCGGTGGCGCGCCTGGGCAGCGGGTTGGTGGCCGGCAGGGCGCTGGCTACGCCCAGGTTGCGCACTGGCGGTGCTACTGGCTCTCTGGTGGCGCGCGGGTGGCGCGGTGAGATTTAAAACTGTAGGCGTAATTTTAAACGCCAAAAATCATTTAAAAATGATTTTTTTTTAAATTTGTTTTTCATTTTGCGTGTCCGTACGGCCCTAGTAGGCCAAAAAACTTTCCTTGAGGGCACAGTAACCTAAATGGTCAAAATTTATATGTATTTCGACTCTCCTGGGCCTTCTGAACGCAATGGCAAAGTCCATTTCAGCTCAAACGGATCCAAACAATAGCACCTCCTTAGAAATCACAAAAAAACCCCAGAGAGGCTATGACTGACATCTTCAAATCGCGGCTTCAAAAAACTTCAAACCAGGAAGCGGCAGGGTGGCTCTGATACCATGTAAGATTTGAGAAACATGAAAATCCACAGAACCTGAATACACCTGCATGCAAATAACCTGATACAAAGTAGAAGCGCAAAAATGAAAAAGCAGAACTTAGAGATGCTCAAAAGAAGAGTCACAATATTATTCTCTAAGTTATGAAAAAAAACATTACAAAGTTCAGCCTATTAAGGTGAACAAACCCTAAAACAGAAATACTAGGTTGCGCAATATAATTAATATAAAGTATTAATTATATGCACCTAAGAGAGAGCTTAAGTGAAAAAGAGTAAGTAAACTAACTAATTACTCTAACAGTTTGAAGATTGGTCACACTAAGAGAGTGTAGGACAAGAGTACCTACTCCTACTATTGAGGAAATTAGAGCACAGATGAACCAGACATGGGTAAGGAAAATAGAGCCGAGCAGTAGTGAAACTACTAAAGCCGAGGTCACCCAATCTAATGGATCAGGTGATCACACCATCTCTAACTGAGCAATAGAGGTATGTAAGGAACTGCATTTAAATTTCAAATATTACATCAGTTCCTAATATGTAAATGTACCAAAGTCCATATTTGCATATGTTGAGATGCACCAGGAAATGTTTGTGACAAATGCTGAGAAGAGTTAACTGCACTATAAGTGCCAAGCTGGTTGGCCAAGTAAGTTTTTTGATGGCTGAGTATGGTAATTTGAGTGGTATGCAAGTTGTGTTAGTCATCCAATGACAGTTGGTTTGCACTAACCCAACATGTAGAGTATTTATTGCTTACCTACCTTGGCCTTTCAAGTCTATATAATGATGAATCGTTTGCTTTTCATTTTACCTTGCAATTTTTAGTATTCGCAGAGGGATTGAAGAAGTTGTAGAATTTATCTTAGCGAAGTTTTTATCGAAGATCTTTCTAGTGTGTCGTTTGCAACCCTAAGGTGAACAGTGCAAAGTGCTACTTGCCGAGGTACCCTGTTCTTCATTTTCAAACTCTAACTTCAAAGATTATGGCTGCAAGTTCTTCCACACCAGTCAAGGGTATGGAGGAGGATTTGAAGCAAGTTTAGTTGGTGAGAATTAATGCATTTTCACCTCCTAACTTTTGAGTCATTCTTGAAAGCGCAATTTTAGGTGATCTGAATGGAGCCCTCTCTGCTATTCCACCAAAGGTACTCATGATCCACGATGTTAGATCTTGTTACATGGTTAAGATTAGTGAAGTAGGTGATAGTGAATTGAGGAAATCCTACAACAATTTGTGCAAAAATGGAGTTTTGAAGGATGGATTCAAGCATTTATCTGACAATGGGTTAACTCATGCCCTAGATTTTCTGCCAGATTTCAAAGATGAATGGATTAAGGTTGTTCTAAGCTGAGTTCATGATATGCATATGTGGCTACACAATGGACCAGTTAGGATCACTAAAGACATTATTCATTGGGTAATTGGATATCCTATTGTCAATGGAAAATGGATGATGAGAGATCAAAGTAAAGAAGATATAGCAGCTAACACAGGAGTTGTCTAGAACAATAGAGGTATGACTATCTCTACAATTGAAGATTTAGAACTTGACTTTGGAGTGAGAGTGATTGCACATAATTTCTATCAGTTGAGCCAACTAGATAGTGTTCCCTGTATAGTTGTTGACCAAGCATGGAAGATAGTTAAAAATAATCACACCTACGACCTTGTTGAGCTGCAGTTGACACAACTAGCTGAGAACCTATTATCGATCAGAAAAGCTAAGAGCTCATCATGTAAGTTTGGTTCCTTACTAGTTTGCATATTCTTCTATGTACAGAATTCATTTCCTACACTGGGAAAAATTGTTTGGAAGAAGGATAGACCTATTACTATGCAAATTAGTGAATGTATTCAATAATTAGGCTGTAATTTCAATAGTATTATGGGAAACTACTTTGTGGAATTCAAAAAGAGAATGAGGTTGAGGACTAGAATTCCTAGTTCACTAGTGGAAAAGTACTATGAAGAGATATATTTTCTAGTTGACATAGATTACACATACATTTAGGCTGTGACACCTAGGGTATCATGGCTAGAGACATTTCCCTATGAAGTTAACATTAATGAAACATCAGCAACTATCATAGCACTCCTAGCAGAGGAGATTAACACAACAACAAAGAGATTCGGAAGTTATGATGAAGCTAAGGCAAATATATTTATGAATCTAAAGGCAGGAACCATGGAGAGAAAGAGGAAAAAGATTGTGAAGAATCTGAAGAAAATGGTTGGATTGTCAAGTGATGAGGAGCCAGAGGATGAACCTCTAGGCCTATCTACTGGACAAGGAGAAGATATCTAAAGAAGAAGAAGAAGTAAGTGAATCTGAAGAAGAGATTTTTGCTAAGGCAAAAGGAAAGAAACCAGCAGTAGTCAAGGTAACTAAGCCTAGCCAAGAAAAACCTAAAGTTACCCCTCCCATTGCCAATCGTTCAAGGACAAGGGCATCTGCTACTACATCTCTAGAAGTGAAAAAAAATTTATATGCAAAGAAGAAGGTTGGAGAGAGTAGTTCTGGATCAAAGACTCAATTTGAAACAAAAGCTATGCTGAGCCTACAAGTAAAAAGACCAAGAAGGAAACTACATTTGGATCTAGAAAGTGATGAAGAAAAGACTGAAACTGATGAACCCAGCAACATACCAACTGCACCATTCAAAAGACCCACTGATATTAATGAGGTATGTGATAATTTGAGGAAGTTTGTAGGGTTATCTATTTTTAAATTTATCAAGTATGAGAAATTGAATGTAGAAGATAAGCATAAATTTCAGGAAGCTTTACTAGATATGATGAGCACTTTCAAGTTAACTCCTATAGAGATAGGAAACAATGTGCCGATTGAACTATATGAGTTTCTATCTAGAAAATGGGAATTTGCACTTACTAATGAGAGACAAATTAGAGAAGGTACATTAGCTAAGGTCATCCCTGAGCTGACTAAGAAATAGAGAGATAAATTTGTTGAGTACAAGAATAAATTCAAACCTAAACTCAAAGGATATGTTGTTTTTAAAAATAATATTGAAAGTATAGTACAATAGAGTACTAGGATATGGAAGGAAATCTTTGGATTGGTAGCTCCACAAGAGAAGAAGACTGATGAAGGAACATTTGAGTAGAAGGATAAAGAAGTTGAAACCACCCCTGCAGCATAAAAAGCAAAAGAGAAAATTGCTATTGAGCCTAACAAGACTGAAGCAGAACCAAAAGAACAAACAGATACAGTAAACACTGTTGATCTGACAATAGATAGTCCAATTGACATCATAATTGATGACTCTAGTAATTTTAATGTCGAGGGTCAAGATGAGCCGAGAGATACAAGTATAGAATCATCTATTAAGGCTATTGAGGTTGAAGGAGAGAAGAGTATAGAGAAACCTAAAGATAAAATTGAACAAAAGGAAGCAGATAAGGAGAAGACATATGAACAAGAGGTAAATACACAAAATCCATCTATTTTAGAAGTTGTGAAAACAATTTTAGATAGTGGAGAGGAGATGAGGGATACTCAAAATGAGCCTAAGGAACAAGAGGCAGTGCAAGTGTTGGTTGATTTACCACACTCTGTATCATCTACTCCAACTGGACCTAGAATAGGGGGTATGCCTAATCAATAGGAAATTTTGACTGAATTTGAAGATGCAATGGTAACTGCTACTGACACAGGAAAAGGTATTGAGGAAATAAAGCCGAGAAGTAGCTCACCTAAATTTAAGAGGAGGAAAGTTATGAAGAAAAAGTCTCCCACTCTTAATATCACATTAGATGAAGTGATTGTGATTCCACAATGGGATCCCAATGTTTTATCTTCTGAATAGATTGAGACTCTTCAAGAATTCCTTAAGAGGAAGAAAAGGCAGCAAGAAATGAAAAGAGAGCAGAAGCAAAAGCAGGTGTTACATGACATCAAGGATATATTTGTAAAATATTTTGACATGGAAGATGAAAATCCTCAAGCTCCTATTCTTGAGCAATTAGTTCATATTGTGTAGAAGGTCAATGATGACAACATTGAATCAAATGAGAAGTTATTGCAATGGTCGGAGAGGAAATTTGAAAATAAAGTACTGGCAAAAATCTCAGAAGAGATTGCGACAAAGCAGGTTGAACTTTCTTCTCTTGTAGAAATTTTGGAGGAAGTTGCAACTAAAGTTTATTCTTTGTATAAGAAGTTATGTGATGTAGAATTATTCACAAAGGATAATCTATAGGCTATAGAGAAATTGCAATTAGACTTGAAGTCAACTAGGAGTTCACCGAGTATAGATGCTAGCACTAGCTCCTTACATTTTAACAGATTGACTAATGCACAAAGGAGAATAGGTGAGCTCATGGATGAAGATGGTTGGATAAGGGCCAAATTGATTTCTATTTAGACAAATCTGATACCTCATCTAGAGGTAATTCAGAAAGAAATTTCAGCTGCAAAAGAATTAGTTAAGAGAAATGCAGATCTCTCTACTGCAGAAAGTTTAGTCAGTCTAGCTATCGAGCTAGAAGTCAAATTAGAGGTTATGAAGTTTGTTAAGGATAGTTGGGACAATGCATTTCCTTCCACCTTACAAATTCATAAACATTTTTTTGGATAAGTACAACTTAACCCCACCTGCAATCAGTGACAAAAATAAGGGGGAATCTGACAAGGATACAACATAAGAGGAACAATACAGGTATAATTGTAAAATAAAATTTGAAGGCATGTATACTATATTAATTTTTGTATGTAGTATGGAGTACATTCCTAGGGGGAGTACATTATGTACTTAGGCACCATTTTGGATGGAACGAATCAAAATGATAAGTGTGTTTTTGCCACTAATATCAAAGGGGGAGTTTGTTAATCCCTAAGTTTTGTTGATGATTAGTGACCAACACTTAGTCATTTACTTAGGCATATTTTAGTTGGTTATCACTATGGCCGAGCAACATTGCCAAGCAAGTTTACAGGTTTCTGAGTTACATCATGTCGAGATGAGTAGAATATTTAAGTGTCGAGCAACATAGATGTTAAGCACCAAGCAGAACAGTTTTTGCATACATGTCAAGATTGATTCAAACTTTGAGGTAAAGTGTTTAGGCTGACTTGTATGAGCTTTGGGCTGACATATGTAAGTATTTAATATTTATCTATGGAGTTATTTATGCATTTAATTGTTTTATCCTATGCATACCATGGAGCCAATCATAAAATTGGAATGCCTTGGAGGCATAAATATTAGATCTTGATCATTGATCTAGATCTCGCTAACAGATCCGTAAAGACATATAAGATTATTTCTAACTCTATTATAACAGTGTGTAGAGAAGGGTTGTGTGTTCATGAGAGATGAATAATGAGTTATATGGTGAAGCAGCTTAGATCAAGCAGAGTGACAGAGCAATGAATAGCAGAGAAAAGACATATTAGATTGTGAGATCACAGAAGGTATTGAAAAGAGAAGATCTATCATCACCATTTGAGTGAATAACGAAGGATCACTACTTGAAACATTCTAACAAGTGTATTAGGTGAAATCCCCTAACAGATTGGTTCTAATAGACCTTCTTTAAATCTCTTAGCCGAGTGCTTACTTTTTTGTAAGTTGAAATCCTTTCACAAGGTAGACTATAATTATCTTTAGTTCTTAACCGAACAGACCTTTAACCAGGTAGATTGCATTTTGCAATCAAACTCTTGTAGCCCTAACAAGCACACTTTATTGCTGCAGTAGTGAAGATTTTTTGGGTGTCATCCCCACCCTAGTTTTACCTATTTGGGTTTCTAGGTTATCAAAATTTTGTGTTATGGGTTATACATTTCATGTTGTGGATGTTATCTAATGTTAGGTTAAATTCATATATGTATGAATGAG
This sequence comes from Thuja plicata, assembly GCA_018584345.1. NCBI lineage: Eukaryota > Viridiplantae > Streptophyta > Pinopsida > Cupressales > Cupressaceae > Thuja > Thuja plicata. Next base: position 314,181 of record MU223329.1, read on the forward strand.
GGTCAATTTGTTTTAAGTGGTTAAATTTTAAGATCTCATTCACCCTCTCCCTCTCAGTATCTTGATTTCCCAATATTGTACTTCCAACACTTAGTGAAGAATTTTCCAAAGAGATGCAGAGTGAATTTGAAATGAGCATGACTGGACCTATAAAATAATTTTTGGGATTAAATGTAAAGAAAAAAGACATATCTCTATTCATAAATCAATCTAAATATGTGAATGGGATATTGAAAACATTCAAAATGGAATATTGCAAGCCAGTAAGCACTCCTATGATAATAGGAAGCAAGCTTTCTAAAAATGATGACTCCACAGCAGTTGACAAAACACTTTACAAGTCCATGATTGAAAAACTCATATATGTCACTCAATCTAGACCAGATATATCTAATGTAGTTGGCATTGTTGGGAGATTTGCAGCTGAACCTAAACAGAATCACCTAATGGCAATAAAAATAATATTCAGATATCTAAAGGGAACTATAGACTATGATTTATGGTATCCTAATTCATAAAATGTAGAACTTCATGTATACACAGATGCAGATTGGGTAGGTTACGTTGATGACAGAAAGAGTACCTCAGGAGGATCAATATTTCTTGGAGATGGGTTGGTTACTTGGACAAGAAAGAAGAAGAACTGTATTTCTCAGTCAACAGCAGAAGCTGAGTATGTAGCAGCCACATTGAATTGTTCAACAATGGTTTGGATCAAACAAATGATTAAAGACTTTGGAATTCAGATTGATTATCCCATTGTCATCCATTGTGACAACACCAACACTATTAATATGTCAAAGAACCCTGTGATGCATGCAAAGACAAAACACATAGAAATAAAATATCATTTCTAAGAGAAAAAGTTGCAGAAAGAGAAGTGAAGCTGGATTATGTGAGCACTGAAGATCAGTTGGAAAACATATTCATGAAACCATTATCAAAAGATACTTTTGAGTATCTCAAGAAGAAGCTGGGAGTAATTCCCTTTCTTGAGTCTGATTAGAACTCATAGAAAATGCATCAGTCCTTTGTGACTGATGAATGGTTGACTACTCTACTTATGGAGTAGTACCTGTGCTAATTTGTATTTGGCATCCTTTGTGGTGTAGGGACACCTCCTGAAGGCAAGAAGGGTCAATTGGATGACATACAAGAAGAATATGATCTATATGGTCATTTATTGGATGTAATATGGCATTGAAGCCATTGAATGTAATAGGATTAGTTGAATGATGCAAGAATGTGTAAAGTT
>MU223329.1:319854-333270 GCA_018584345.1 Thuja plicata
GTGGGTGGTGGCACAAAATGTTACTTGTGCACTCTGATTGCTCATGGTGTGGATTGGATCAATGTGGATGATCCTAGAGAATAACTAGTTGGTGTTGGATAGAACCCTATTGTAGTCCCTCAAATTTGCATATTGAAAGTCCACCATACCACCTCTGCATCACTTTTCCATTGATGTCAAAGGGGGAGTATATAGTAAGGGGAGCATATACTCTGGGGGAGTATATAGTCATGAAAATAAAAACACAATCAAAGGAGATGTAGTAGTGAAGAGGAATCTTTGATGAGGACATTGAGAAGATTGTAAAAAGAAAGAAGACACTTTTGGGTTGATGGTGTTTTTAATCATATGTTGCCATCAATGTCAAAGGGGGAGATTGTTGGAGATCTGCCTTTGTGAAAATAGTTGACTGTATGTTTGTCATTGGTGAAAACATATAGTATAAAATAGTATACTGTATTCACATTTCAGTATGGATATGTGAAAACCTTCTGCAGTTGTTTTTATATTTCAGACATAGTTACTATACTATGTTCATACACGCAGATTCAGATGTTCAGTAACAATTGAGTTATGTTACTCTCTTTACTAGCTATAGTTTTAGAGAATTGTTTTCAGAAAGCTGACAATAATTTTATTGATTCTTCAATTACGCCTATTTGTAGGATATGCGTGTTTAGATTAATTTTTAGTTATGAGTAAAACATAATTAACCAAAGGTGCTAATCGTGTTTCATCTGAAGCATGACGTTTGGGAATTTTTAGTGGAGCCGACTATGTGAAGCAATGTATCTATTCATTTTGATTTTTGTGGTTCTAATTAAGAGAAGCATTGAAGGGTTTCCTACAGTCGATGTGATCATATCTTTTGGAGAAGATACATATAGAAGTTCATTTGTGATCACTAAGTGTGAATGATAAGAAATGAGAAAGATAAAGAAAAGAATAGAATGTTGATTGATTTGGGATAGTAAAGCCATTTCATTCATTAGTTAAAGACCTATGTGAAGAAGCAGAGAGTGTACACAATGTTAGTAATAACTGAGGGGGGGTGAATCAGCGGCCTTAAAAATTAATCTTTAAATCAACCCTTTGAACTTATATCCAAAAATTATATCTCAAGTTATCTTTTGTCCTGCAAGATGAATGCCATAAAATAATTATATCAATTTTCTACTTGTTGGATTACTTTGTTAAACCTTCTTCTGTATGTTTACTGATAAGCAGTCATCTATTTACTGAAACATAGTAAATATGTAGAGTATACCAATCAATCCATAATTAACTATGTAAGATACAAAATAGTAAAGAAATGAATCATACACACATAACACAGATTTTTAATATGGAAACCCTATTAAGGGAAAAACCACTGGGACCGATACCCCAAATTTTCACTCTTCTGAAGTGAGCCTTGTTAAGATCCAACCCTATTAAAGGTTACAAACACACTATTAGGTGTGACCTTGTTAGAGGATTTAGAAATAGTTTTTCAACTAGTATCTGGCATCTAATGCTACCATCCTTGATGAAACACTTACTTGGCCTGTCAATAGGTATCAGGGATATCCAATGCTACTTTTGTGATCAACTTTTTGATACTCCTTAGGATGTATCTCAATCAAAAAAGACTTTTAAGTCCAGCTTAGTTAAGAGGTTTATATGCTTCAATGGTTAAACTAAAACACTAATGATCTGTTCATACATACAACTCAATTGTAGATTTTTAGATCTATTGTAGTTCCATTACTTCACTGATCAATGTAATCAAATATATACCTTTGCTCCACACTTGTTATGCTCTATGATGCTTGTCTCACTATTTGTCAGTGTCTACAGAATCTATCTCTTCCTTTAGGTTGTTGATCAAGACTGAAATGAAGACTTTCTTCTCCTTCAGATTTCCTTTAGCATCTTTCCTCTTCTCTTGTTCACCCCACACACACAATTTGTAATGAATTCAGTTTGTCTCTTATAGACATGATTTCCTCTTTTCTTGGCTTTCTTGATCTTGGCATGTTCAACAATCTTTGCCAACAAATTTAAAACAAATCTCCAGTCTGATCTCATAGAGATCTTCTTGCCAACTGGACAAAGTAGCTTTAAATCAGTTACTTATCTCTGGCTTTATCTGGATGATTGAAACAATGATAAGTTTCTTTTAACTCTATCTTTAGCTTCTTGACAACTAAGCATTTTTGTCATTTTTTGAACTCTCTGTCCTGTCGGTCAAAACTTCATTTAGTCATCAGTGATAACTGACTGTTATGTTGTTGTGACTTTAGTTGTCATCGGGATCTCCATCCTTGTCTTCTCCATCGGGAAACACTGAAATTCTTTTCATCAGGTTACTCTGTGTTTTTCTCTTCGTGCAACACTTTAACTCTGCTCGTCGGTAATGTTGTGCATTTATTCATCAGGAAACACTATGACTTAGTTCTTTTACTCTGATTGTCGGGTGCACTCTATCGGTGTATGTAGTCAATTAGTGAATACTTGACTTATATGCATTACTGGTAGCATAGCCTTTGATTCATCTGTTCTTTGAAGTTTTTGGCAGTATTACAATGACCATATAGATTATATCAAGTTGACATCAATGACAATACAATACATTAACTAACTTAATGCCTTGCATGATCATCAACTTAACATCTTCAAACATTCAATTAGTTACATGTCATTAATCTCTCCCTTTGGAATTGATGGAAACATACTACATTATCATACTATACTATTGCTAATACAATATGAAATATATAGTTTCATCAAGCTTTCCTAATGTAACTATTACAAATGTCTAGTTTTCGGTAAACTCAAATAGCTTTGATTTGATTCTTGCAGCTTTCTTTCTATCTTCAATCCCTTCACTGGATGGATGTAGAATCTTTCTTTCTTTGATGTGATGTGTTCACCTTCTGTGTCAAACTCTTTCCCTTTGACTATTCTCCTTTCTTTTGATTTTTTCTCTCCCTTTCTATTCTCACCCTAAGATGATAATGGATATAATCTCTCCCTTTGTCAGTATGATAATGAGGTATCTCTCTCCCTTTGAAATTAATGCCAAGCATCTTATCTTTTTAAACAATATTTTGACATTTATGTCAAGTGGATCCTTACTATCCATAATATATTCCTTGAATTTCCCAATTCATCGGTAATACCTCTGTTGCTCGGAGTAGATAAATACCTTGTTGTGTATAGATTTATCTTTGAAGTCCATTTCTCTGCTTGCATCAACATAAATGATATTATGATAATATGTAGGTTGATGCAGCCTTCTAGTCAGCTTACTAACCAGTAGACAAGGGTCTAACCCCTAGTCTCTTTCTCAAGTACTTAAATGCATCCTTGGGTAGTGGCTTGGTGAAGATATTGGCCAATTATTCCTTTGATTGCACATACTCAAGTATCACCTCCTTTGCTTGAACTTGTTCTCTCAAATAATGATACTTGATGGAAATATGCTTTTTTTTAGCATGCATGACTGGATTCTTGGAAATGTTTATTGCACTTGTATTATCACAATAGATAATTACTGGTTGTAAAATTTTCATATGCATACCTTCCAGTAACTGTTTGATCCATGCAATATTTGAGCAGTCTGCAGCAGCAACAACATACTCTGCCTCTGTAGTAGATTGTGAGATGCATCCTTGTTTCTTCCTGATCCATGTGACAAGTTTGTCACCCATGAAGACTGCTCCTCCAGTTGTTCTCTTCTGATCATCAATATTTCTAGCCCAATCAGCATTAGTAAAAACCTTAAGTTCAAATTTGCCTTCTCTTTTGTACCATAAGCCATATTCCTCAGTATTCTTCAGATATCTTAGAATTCTTTTCATGGTAGTCATGTGTGACTCTCTAGGATTAGCAGAGAATCTAGAAACTATCCCTACTACATGTGCAATATCTGGTCTGTTATGTACAACATACATGATTTTCCAATCATTGATCTATACAAAGTTTGATTTACCTCTAATGACTTGTCCTCATTTGTTAGCTTGCATCTAGTTGCCATCAGTGTTCCAAATGGTTTGGAATCTTCCATCTTGAATATGTTTAGTACTTCTTTGATGTACTTGGTGTTGGCAAGTTGACTCCCAGGGAGTATATAACTTATTTTGTGTTTTTATTATGGAAACAAAGTCATATGAAGTTTTGACAGCAAACTGAGTAGTGAAAATTGACTAAGTATAGAAGACAATACAAAATAGAGATGCACAGATTATTAGAGTACCAGCGCACATGTGTACAACCAACTTAGACTAAGCACCTTCAGACATGAGCTCTATGATATGTTTTTATGCCTACCCTATACACGCATGGTACAGAATGTTAGTACGAACAAGTTACAGAAAGAACAAGTACACTAGCAGTTCAGAATACAAAGTATGGAGCTGACTTCAGGTTTTTTATTAGCGTATAATCTTTTGTTCTATAAAGGCTAAGTTCCTATTGTAGAAAGTTTATAATCATGTACTAAACATTATTATAAACATTCTTAAGCCAATTTGTTTGGAAGCATTGTGAATATTGTTTTTGGGCCCACTAAGGTCTTGTTTATAGTCACATCTATTCAGGCATAAACATATATATATGTAATGAAAAGATATATTTGAAGTGTAGAAAGAAATATGTAGAGAAAAGATGTAGAAGTTTAGAATAAAGATGTCAGTATGAGATAGAGCCCTTAAACAAGATAAGAGCATAAGCACATAACTAGAACTGATCAGACATATGTGTCATATACAACAGTTCACTTTTGGATATAGTGCATATATACTCTCAGGAGGTTGTAGCCTTCTTTCTCATTGAGCAGTGAGCTCTTGGATAGTGAGTCCTCATCCCTAACAGGGTTTTATGTAAAAGACTCCTAACAGGGTCAGGCCTTTGACCATGTCATTGTACTTGCATTGAAAAGATTGCTTCTAACAGGGCAAATGAACTTTAACAAGTTCATTATACTAGTACAATATTTGTGGGTACTAATTCCCACCAGGGTTTTCCTCTAATCAAGGTTTCCCCATAATCATATCATGTGTTATGTGTTCTTGTGTTAAGCTTCAAGAGATTTATAATTTATTTATGTTTAAAGTTTCTGAAATAGAATAATTAGTTAAAGATTGATTGACCCCCCCCCCTCTCAGTGTTTCCAACAATTGGTATCAGAGTCGTGGTCCTCTGAGATAAATTTTAAACACTTGAAGAGATCATGGATTTGGCAGAAGAAAAACATATGAAAAAGAATCTTGAAGCAGCCCTTGAAGATCTAGACAGATCTGAGAAAGAAACTAAGGAACTTAAACTAAAATTTGATGCCTCACAAATGCTTATCAAAAAGTTAAGAAAAGATTTGAAAGATTGCTCTACAAATGATTTGGGTAAAATGGTCAAGAAACTAAATGAAGAAAACTTATCCTTAAAGGATAAGATAGAAGAACTGAATAATCAGTTAACTGATAGCCTAACAGCTATTGAAGAGAAGAACAAAGAAAATAAACAGCTAGATGAAGAACTCATGCAAGCCAATATGAAATCTTGGAGTTGGAAAACATCAAGAATAAAATTGAATCTGAATTATCAAGAGCAAAAGACAAGATTGATAAACTACACACAAGTTCTGATCTGATTCAATCATAGCTTTATGCACAAAAGCTAAAAGGTGATACCACTGGTATGGGATACAGTATAGATCAAAATGAGATCAGTTCATTACAACAAAGAAAGAAAGCTCAAACAGAATCTGCAGAAGAAAAGAAAACTGAGAATCATGAAAAGACTAAAACAAAACCACCAAAGGATAAACACAAGGCAATCAACTATACTTGCTATGCATGTAACAAGCATGGACACTTGGAAAGGGATTGTAAGGATGTAAGACCCTTCAATGGTTACTGTTAGTCCTATAATAATTTTGGTCATAGGGCTATTCATTGCAGGACAAATCAAAGAAATCAGTCACAACTAAACCAAATGAATCAGACTCAATACAATCAAAGAAATCAACCTCAAAGAAACTTGCAGAACATTACATGTCAGATATGTAATTAGAATGGACACACAACCAAGCAGTGTAACAACATCAGACCTCCTATCATTTTTCACTCATGTGGAAAAGTTGGACACATCTCAAGGTTTTGCAGGTCAAGAACACAAGGACAAGAGAATCCTAAAAAGTCTATGTTTGAATAATCAGGAGAAGTTAAATTTGTGGAAGCTAAAGCTAACTTAGATAAAATATCGGTTGAAGTAAAGAAAGATAATGAAGAGAACAAGGTAGTAGATGCATCCTTAGTGGACGCACCTTCTACTTCTGGATAATTGACCCTCATGGTCTTAGGGGGAGCTATTCTAGCTCTGAACCCCTGCGTGGCTGGTATACTCATCTCTGAGTATGTGTCTTTGAATACATGTCAGTGATAACAAGAGAATGCAATATGCATTCACGCATTGTATATACTTTATTTAGATTAAAGTTTGAAAGTCTCAGTAAAAGAACTTATGGCATTACATATAGAAAAACTTTATATAAATCGGTAGATTGATCGATTACTCTCATTGTTTACATCTGAGATTGTAAAATTTATAGAGCACAGGAGCATTAAGCATCAAAGCATCCAAAGACATCAATTTGATTAGTTTGTCAATATATTGCAAGTTGAAATGGAACCCTAGCAGTCATGTCATTTTGAATTGCCATGAAACCCTACTTAATCAGTTGCAAGTAAGTATGGCAACCCCAGTTGTATTTGACATTTCTGAAAGGAAGAGATTTGTCTTTAAGAAGCATCCATTCAAGTCTATACTAGATGATGTTGAAGGAGAATTCTCTAAGAATCTGCTAGGATTCATGCACATGGAAGACATTCATGCATACATCTACTACAAGAAGGAAATAGTTGGAGACAACAACATAGCAACTCTCATGGGTTCAATGATGAAACCAACCTACTCATTCAAGGATGAATATGCACATCTCACTAATAACCCTATCTTTGAGTATTCTAATGCACACAAGTTCTACGAGCTAGAGTGGGTTAAGATACTACTAAGTAGGATACATGATGACCTATATTGGATTGGTGAGGTTCCTGTCCGCATCACTGCAAATCTAATTCATGAAATGACTGGACTTCCTAAGACTAGACTAGTTCTTCCTACTGGTAAGGATGTTAAGAAGCAGGTTGAACAAGTTTTCTTATCTAGAAGTGATAGGCATGGCATGACTATAGATCCTATCAAGGAGAATGACATCAAACTACTCACTATGATACTTGGATACAAGTTTCAGCAAGCAAGCAGACTAAATAGTGTGTCTGTAGCAACAATTCTGGTAGAAATAAGGATAGTGAGAGATAACACTCAGTACAATCTCTGTGAACTATTGCACACACAACTGATTGAGAACATTAAGGCTATTAAGCATGAAAAGAGAAAGATATTTAGGTTTGGCTCTTTGATCATCTACATGTACTTCCACATTGTTGATAAAGTTGAAAATCTTTACCTAGATGGGAGTAAACCTACTATGTCTCAGATATCACTAAAAGCTACATCAGAGAGTAGTGCAAAAGATACTATGGACATGGATATCAAAACATTCAAGATCAAGATGTAGAAGAGGTTCAAGATACCTGAGAAGATAGTTGAGAAATAAAAAGACACCATATGCTTCATGGTGGAGACTGATTGTACTTGCACGGAGGCAGTTGAGCCTAGAACAAAATGGAATCACCCTCTCAGTTATGAAGTTGAAGAACATGTTTTGGAAGGTTATGCACAATTCCTCCTATCTGCACCCAAGGATCCCAATGAACCTAGATGGGGTACTTATAGATAAAAGACAAATCAAGTTGATTATGTCTTATATAGCACTGACAACAAAAGAAAGGCATCCAGAATTACTTCAAATATCCTAAAAGTTCATGGGGTTACACAAGAAGACCTAGATAGAGATAGGGAAGCTAAGATTGCCAAAGAACTTGAGAAAACTCCCACTGAAGTAAAAATAGAAAAATCTAATGATATGCCCAAGAAGAAGAAGAAGAAGAAATCAAATGAAGACACATCTGCATCATCAACGACCATTGATCTAGAATCTTCTCCACCTTCTGTACCCAACAAGTTAACTAGAAGGAAGAAGCAAGTTCCTACAAATCATCCATCTTTAAGGACCACAAGGAGCAAGGTAAAGAACACACAAGCCCCTCCTAAGGTAGGATTTAGGCCTAGTCTAATAGTCCTAAATAATAGAATTGCTAATGAAGGAAAACTAGAATCTATCAAGAATGTCTATGATAAGTATCAAGAGATAGACAAATCAAAAATTCATTCTATGATCATCTCTCACATGATTAAGTTCAAAAGGAAAGTATTAGAACTCAAAACAGTCATACCAGACAAGGTATGGAACATACTTGATGTATTAAAGAGGCAAGCAATTGAAGAGGATATGAGGATAAGAGAAGAAACATTGGATATTCTTCTCCCGGTATGCTCACATGATGAGAAAGTCATTTTGTTGGATTTAGTAAAACTGCACCTAAGAACCAAAACAAGAGTTCTCCATATCATGAATAAGGAGTATGATCTGGTTGGTGAAGAGACTCATAGAAAGAATTTGAGTGGGTATTTTTGGATAGACATTTGTATCCTTCAAAAGTGCCTATAGCAAAGGTAACTCCAGTTCCTCCCAAACAGGTTACAGAACCAGTGATTCAAAATGCACCTAAGACAGGTCCACAGGTTTCAGTGCCCTCAGTTTCAATAGCTTCTAATACAGTAAAAGATTTAGGAGATACTATAGTGATTGATGATATCAAGATATCCATGACCGCCTCTGACAATGATATGGATAAAGTTGAAAAATAATTTGTATGCACTAAAGAGACAAAAGAGGTATGCACTGATGACACATCTTTACAACAAGATGAAGTTCCCTCTAAAGATTCAACAGATTTGAATAAAGAGGAAGATAATGAAACTAATGAGATACTAGTCATGGAGATCCTAGTAAAAAGTGAATGCATGGATACTAGTCAGAATACTATATTCGCAACATCTATTCAACCATCTACTTCATTGTTGTCAAGCTTAAATCCCGACTTAGCAAGTCTGGATGCATGGGGAGAAGAAGACTTGATCAAGATCAGTGTCCTAGCCATGGAAAAATCCAAAGAGAAACAAGTTATGAGAAACCCACTCTTTTTGGAATCAATAAACATTCTGAATGATCTAGTGCCTGAAGACAAGAAAGTGGCTAAAATTCAATCAGTTGATGATGTAGACAACATCCTAACAAGCTTCAAAGCACACTTTACAAGTTTAGTAGACTAAGCTACTAGAATTGTAGAGGATGAGTATAAAAAGGAAATATTGAATGAACTCGTAAATAATTTTTTCTTAGATTTAAAATCATTAAAGATTGGTCAGACAATGTTGAAAGAGTTGGCATCAAAAGGCAGAAAGGTTATAGCAAATTGCATGGATAGAGGCAAAATCACCTCTGAACATATAAAAAAGATAGAAGAGGCAGATATCTTGGTTGATAATATAAGACACTTAGTTGAAACATCATCCCAAGACATAAAAATCTGCAAGAATATCTATCAAGGTCAGTTAGACAAGATAGAAAAAGCTAAAATGGAGATCAACAAGATAAGGATCAGGCAGACTCAACTGAGAAATGCACTTGCGCCCTCCTTAGCAGTTATGGATGAGAACATTAAACAGATTGATGCAACCATTACTACCTATGATCAAGGACCCAACATGGATTTGACAAAGATGGAAAAGCTTATATGTGCCCTATGCACCCATCTACAAACAATTGATGCACTAAAGGCATTCTGGCAGCAAGAGATGAAGAATCTGTAGATAGCCTATCCAGATGTATACATGGAGTAAGTATCTAGAGACTTACAATTTTGACACCTTTGTAATTAATGTCGAAGGGGGAGTAATGTATGTATGAGGAACAATGTATATATATGCAAAGAAATATATAGTATATGTTAAGAGAAGAATATACAGTTTTTGGTGTTAGTCAATTTTGAGTAACTTGGCCACATTCCTTTGTTTCCATTAATGACAAAGGGGGAGATTGTTGGCAAGTTGACTCCTAGGGAGTATATGACTTATTTTTTGTTGTCATTATGGCAACAAAGTCATATGAAGTTTTGACAGCAAATTGAGTAGTGAAAATTGACTAAGTATAGAAGACAATATAGAACAGAGATACACAGATGATCAGAGCACCAGCCCACATGCGTACGACCAACTTAGAATAAGAACCTTTAGACATGAGCTCTATGATATGTTTTAATGCCTACCCTATACACACATGGTATGGAATTTTAGTATGGACAAGTTACAGAAAGAATAAGTACACTAGCAGTTCAGAATACAGAGTATGGAGCTGACTTCAGGTTTTTGATTAACGTATAATCTTTTGTTGTGTAAAGGCTAAGCGCCTGTTGTAGAAAGTTTGTAAACATGTACTAAACATTATTATAAACATGCTTAAGCCAATTTTTTTGGAAGCATTGTGAATATTGTTTTTGGGCTGACTAAGGTCTTGTTTATAGTCATGTCTATTCAGGCACAAACATATATATATGTAATGAAAATATATATTTGAAGTGTCAAAGAAATATGCAAAGAAAAGATATAGAAGTGTAGAATAAAGATGTCAGTATGAGATAGAGCCCTTAAAGAAGATAAGAGCATAAGCGCATAACCAGAACTGATCAGACATCTGTGTCATATACAGCAGTTCACTTTTGGATATAGTTCATATCTACTCTCAGGAGGTTGTAGCCTTCTTTCTCATTGAGCAGTGAGCTCTTGGATAGTGAGTGCTTACCCCTAATAGGGTTGTTTGTAAAAGACTCCTAATAGGGTCAGGCCTTTGACCAAGTCATTGTACTTGCATTGTAAAGACTTCTTCTAATAGGGCAAAGGAACTTTAACAGGTTCATTATACTAGTACAATATTTGTGGAAACTAATTCCCACCAGGGTTTTCCTCTAATCAAGGTTTCCCTGTAATCATATCATGTGTTATGTGTTCTTGTGTTAAGCTTCAATAGATTTATAATTGATTTATCTTTAAACTTTTTGAAATAGAATAATTAGTTAAATACTGATTCACCCCCCCCCCCCTCTCAGTGTTTCCAACACTTGGATTGTGTAATGAAAATACCTTCATCTTGTTGCATGATCCACAGACCAAGAAAGAAATTGATCTCTCCAAACATAGACATCTCAAACTCTTTGCTCATTTCATTTGCAAATGATTTGCATAGCATATCATTGCCTCCAAATATGATGTCATCAATAAATATCTCAGCAATCAAAATGTTAGCAGTAGAATCTTCCTTCAAGAAAGATTACTGTTTTCACTAGTCCTTACAAATCCAATACTTAGAAGATAGGAATGAAGTCTTTCATACCAGGCTTAGGGTTCTTGTTTCAATCTATACAGGTCTTTGTGAAGTCTACATACCATGTCCCTTGTGTATGGATCAACAAACCCTTCTGGTTGTTCAATGTATACCTCTTCTTCAAGTATTCCATTTAGGAATGCAGACTTGACATCCATTTGATATACCTTGAATCCTTTATATGCAGCATAAGAAAGAAATATTCTTACTCCTTCTAGCCTAGCAATGGGTGCAAAGGTCTCTCCATATTCAATCCCTTCTTCTTGTGCATACCCCTTGCATACTAGTCTTGATTTATTTCTTGTGACTTCTCCATTCTCATTTAGCTTATTCCTGAATATCCATTTTGTACCGATGAAATTATTGTCATCTGGTGTTGGTACAAGTGTCCATGTGTTTTTTTTATCTATCTATTCAATCTCTTCATTCATATCACTTATCCATTCATCATTATCTAGTGCAACATTGACAGATTTGGGCTCATAATCACAAATAAGACATCTTTTATTTAGAGACTTACTTCTAGTTATCATACCAACCTCCTTGTCTCCAATAATATGGTCTTGTGGATGGTTCCTTCTGACATATCTTGCAAGTACATGTATAACTCTTTGTCTATCAGCTTGATCATTATTTTTTTCTTCATTTTGTTCTCCATCAAGTTGTGCATTATCTTGAGCAATATTTTGATCGTCGGTATTTACAGCCTGATGCTCGGGTGCAATGATATGTTGCTTAGGAGATCTACATTGATGGTTGGGTAGAGTGTCAGGTTCCTCATTATAAGTGAACCTATTATAGTCCTCTGGTTCTTTAATGCTTTCATTTTCATTCTTCTTTGCAAATTCATCTATCTTTACATTTGCACTTGCAACAATTTTGTTAGAGGCTTTGTTTAGACATTTATAAGCCTTTCTCTTGGTAGAATACCCTAGAAAGATTCCTTCATCACTCTTGGAGTCAAGTTTCCCATTTCTATCATCTTTTAAGATATAACATTGACTGCCAAAATTTTTGAAATAACTTACATTGGGTGTGTCTCCATACCATAGCTCATAAGGTGTCTTTTTGGTGTCTTTCTTCAATTGTACTATGTTTAATGTGTAAACTGTAGTGTTCACAGCTTCCCTCCAGAAGCTTTGGTTGATTCCTTTCTCTATCATCTGTGTCCTTGCACAATCAACTATGGATCTGTTCCTTCTTTCAGTAATTCCATTCTGTTGTGGTGTTCTCAGTGCAGAGACCTATCTTTTGATTCCATGCTCATTACAAAAGTTAGTGAATTCATCTTATGTAAATTCCCCTCCTCTATCTGACCTTAAGCATTTTAACTCCTTACCACTTTGCTTCTCAACCATTTCTTTGTACCATTTAAACATCTTAAATGCTTCTGATTTATCTTTTAGAAACATGACTGTCATCATTCTAGAGTAATCATCAACAAAGAGAATAAAATATCTATCTCCATAATAACTCTTCTTCCTCATAGGTCCACATAAATCAATATGGACTATTCTACAATTACATCAGATGTATGGGTTTTTCTTTTAAAACTAGACTTTGTCATTTTACCTTTTTGACAATTCTTACACATGATGTTGTTGGGCTTGGTCATCGTTGGTAAGCCTCCGACATTTCTCTTTTTTCTAATCTTTATCATGTTGTAAAAATTCACATGATGCAATATTTTGTGCCCAGCCATATGTCTTCATTTGTATAAATAAAACAAGTGGAGCCAGTATCATTTAGATAGAATAAGTTACCTTTTGTCTGCTCACTTGTACCAATCAGATTTCCTGATTTATTGAAGATCTTTGCCTTCTTATTTTCAAATGCTACTCTATGACCTAAATTATTCAACTGAGAAACACTCAATAGATTATAATTCAATCCATTTACCCAATAATCATTTTCACATTTTATCTGGTTATTCAACATTATTGTTCCTCTACCTTCAACTAGACAAGGTG
>MU223329.1:346002-358371 GCA_018584345.1 Thuja plicata
GTATTAAAAACAAATTATTGTTCATCTTTGTCTAATTAATAAAGTTTTAGATTTAGAAGATTTCAAATAATAGTTCATAACATTATTATTTATAATCATTGAAGCATTTGATCATTGTTTTTCAAATTCACTCTTATCGACATATTTTTTTGATTAAATTATAAGACATTTTTTTCTTAAAAAGTAAGGATTTATCGTTCTTTTAATTTGTAGTATCTTGTAATATAATTATTATTTTTTAATAAATTACTATATTATTATGAATGGATAACATACCAAATCACTAATTTTCTTAGCAAGGATGAAAATTTCATTCTTTTTCATGTAATTTTAAGATGTTCTAATTAAGTAAAAACAGGTTTTACAAGGACCTGAAACCTTTACACAATAAGGACAGGGACAACAAAAACAAAAAGGATAGTAAAGAGTAAAAGATAGCTACATGCCCTCCACCATTTCATGGGCCTGAATGACCATAATCTGCATATGGTTTACCGATGTTATTGTATATCTTATTAAAAAATTTATTAATAATTTTAAATATTGTTATAAAGATGCATTTTATTAAAATTATGATAAATATTTTAGAAGGGAGAATTTCGACATAAGTATCAACTTTTTCAATCACTATAACTTAAAAACAATTCAAATCTTCTTCAACAAAGAAAAAAAATAAAAAATAAAAACCTTTATCTTGAAAAAAAAATTCTTAGAAGATTTAAACATGAATCTCTAGACAATGAAAGTCTTGATAATTATTTGATGGCATACAATTTAGCTTAATTTTTAAATAGTTCTTAATTTATCTTTTATATAGTAAGTAATGCTTAAATATTCACTTCTAATAAAATAATATATAATTTCTCTATATTCTTTTTGTTGAAATAATTTTTTAATTTATAAATTAGAAATATTCAAGATACTTACCATTATCTATTTTCTCTTCCATCTTCATAATTTGTGTTTGAAAATACTCTACATCCCTTCAAAATGATGCCTCATATGATTTCTTAAAAGAAACTTGATTTTATTAAATTATTAAAGATAATTATTGTATTGAGATTTAATCTTTTTCAAGATTAAAATTATTTTATTTCTTAAGTAGAACATATTTTCCACAACAAGTCAAATTGTGGTACAAACAATTTCATAATTTTTTTATCAAAGAAAAATGGACTCTAAATTTTAACATAAGAAACATATTAGATATAGATTAAAAATAAAATCAATATGTACATGAAACATCAGTGCAAACATTTCCATTAATTAATGTCTATTATTTTAGATATTTTCAACTTTCAAAGTTCAAATGGGTGTTCATTTATCTTATTTATAATTAAGTTATCACATTTAGTCACTTTTATACTTTAAAATATTACTAGGTATATTTTTACATTATTTTTAAAATTGTATTTAGAATAATCTAATCAAAATATTGGAAGGATAAAAGCACTTAGACATCTTCTAAGAGATTAATTGGAGAGTGAAATTATAGAATTTTGAAGATGTTTTTTAATTAAAATGGCAGGAAAACAAGGGTGTTGTCCCTTACAAAGATTTAGCACTGGGGTCACAAACACTAAACAAGCCAATCAATACAAAATAGCACTAAGAGATAGCTTTAAAAAAAGAGGAAATGACAACAAACTAACAACCCACATAGACATGTCAGTGAAGTACAGTTGAATTGTCTCAAGAAATTAAAGAGTTCCCAATAGTTACCTTGCTCGTCCTCATAGTCTCTAGTGATCTTCCACTATAAGAGGCAAAGTGAGGTAACCCAACTTTGCACTTTTTTATACTTATATTATTATAGTAATTTAATTCAAATATTTATTATTTTTGTTAAGCAATGGATTGATAAAAAAATAATATATAATAATTTAATTAATTATATATAAATTGGATTTGATTGTGTAAAAATAAATTTAGCATCAATGTTTTAGGTCACACTACTTGATCCATCATCATGATGAGAGAGGGCTCAAGGATTTGATCTTTATAAAAAAATGTTATTTAATTATTAAAATAAAATTAAGTTTTCAACTTATTTTATTTGATGTGTATGAATTAAAATGTTAAAATATTACAGAAAGATAAACTTAATATTCTATTTTATGTGCAACTTTAATTTAAGAAATTTAGAATATAGAATTAGAAATATTAAATTTGTTCAACTTCAAACCAATTGGGTGGGTAAGAGCTAGACACAATTGATGAATTATTGAATTATCCATTTTGTTATTAATTGATGTGATTAGATAAGATGCAGCAAGAACTAGCTCTAAAGATATGAAAATTGCAAAATAATCAACATAAATAGTAAGCTACATATACAAACTGTCAACTTTGATATACATATGGAAAGAGGAATCAGAGAGGAACCTATCACAAAAAATTGGGCATAAAAGTGTTGGATAGTGTCAATAGGCGACATAGTCCCAATGATTCCTGAAGAAGATATTGTGATCGGATTTGGACTAAGGATGTCACTCTAATCCTTCCCCTTAAATTGTTCATAAATTTGTGTTGGGCTATTTTGGTAACCATGGACTAGTCAATAAAACTGATAATATCTAGGCTACTTTTTCAGGATACGATTCTCCTTGTCTTATTCTTCTCTTCCTAGATCTACAAATCATTCTTCATACATTTGAAAACCTCCACAAAATAGGAGAAAAAATAATTTTTGTATTGAATAGGGGCTTGCCTTAGTTAAGCCCTGGGAGGATTCAACCTTCCTTACAAAAATGATGTCTAAAATAAACCTTGAGTTTGAAGTAAATAATGTTGAAGCACAATGTTATACCTTTTCTAAAGAATATAGTTTTCAAGCCTTCGTGAAAGGTTGATGATGCTAGGAAGCGAGCCCATGTATGCCTTTGTTCATGGAGGAAATATAAAAATTTGATCATAGATGTCATTTTCAATGAGAAATCTACTTCTCTACCTTGAAAAATTCCAAATTTCTTGCTCAATGAGAGAGTAAATTGTGAATGTGTGATTTTCAAATGAGGGGGTGGGGCCTCCTTTTTATAGTAACCCTAATGAAATGTGATGATAATTTTGAGGTAGGTTTACATGGATACTATTTTCCCGTTCACCAAATTCTAACTATTGACATTATTCGTATTTAGGTCTATTTTGGTTGGACCATGGCATCTAGTGCCATAGTCCATTAGGACTAGGGTACTAGGCACCCTAGTCTAGTCTTGGTGGGATGGAAATAATCTTGGAGAAACTAGAAAGGTGTTATACTTGCAAAATCATGACTTAGGTTGAGAGAGATCAGTTAAATTTGGGGGAATGGAAAAAGGAGCACCAAAGTGAGGCCTAAGTGAGTATGGAATTATATCAAATACAATTTTTTATACTTAATTTAATCCTCGCCTTATCATGAGTATGAATTCATTCTCATACTTTTGGTAAATTATATGATAGTATTAGAGGACTTTCACCAAGTTATAAGAGAGACAAGAAAACACCAAGCGCATGAGGACTTAGGATCTCATCTAAAATGCCAAGTTAAAAGGAGAAATATATGATTAGCACATGTTACACACACATGGAGCATGAACAAGGAAAGAAGAGATGGATATGGCTTCTTGGGATGGTAAGGTGTTGCTAATTATGAATCATATGAGAAGAGAAGGGACTTGAGTTCCTAACATGGTAAGGTTCTCCTTACAATGAGTCATGTATGAAACACAAGAGTCAAAATACTATATCAAGGTTTCTTTATGCTAGTTAACTCTAGATATTATAAAGAAAAATCTCACTTTTCCAAATAATCTAAACAATGACTAAAAGAGTGGGTGCAGTTTCATGAACAAACAAAACTATTACAAAGAAAAGTATTGGCTTTCATAGTGTAAGATTTGGCTATGAAGATAGTCACCTAAGATCTAGAATCCAAATGAAAAGAAAAATAATAAGAGAGAATGAATATGAGAAGAATAAACTATATTCTCACCAAGTATGCAATACAATGGATCAACTGCATTGAATGGATGATCTCATTACATAGGATATCAAATATCTATATAGACTAGGTGAGTACAAATGATTGAATGAGATAATTAAAAGTGACATTGTCTCATTACATGATAACCAAAATGAGAAGATATCACCCCACAAAAGATAGATAAGTGATAGTATGATTATACCACAAAAGGTGGAAAAAGTTCATCCACAATAGGTGGATATGAAAAAATAATAGCTTGATAAGTCCATATAAAGTGGAAGTGTTACAATGACTCCTATGTCAAGCAATTCCCTACGTAAGTTTAAGTAAAGTGTAATTAGGACCTAGGTGCGAGTTAACCAAGGTAAAATTCCTTAATTACACCAATAACCCCCATTAAGTACAACTTAAGGAGAATATACACAAAAGAAACAATGCAAGATGGGTCCTAGAAAGAAGTCCATGTTATGTACCCATGAACAATGTGAATACAATCTCTTACAAACGGAGAAAGGGAGGAAACCATGTGAGAGAAAACTTCCCTCCACAAGAGAGATGAAAACATAAAATGCTCTCAATGGGAAGAACACAACCTCATATGAGGAAAAACTCCCCCCAATAAGAGAGAAGAGGAAAGACCATGAATTTCCCCCTCAATGTTGAATCTCCTGCAGAGATGGTCCAACATGACAACCAACACTCCTCCATAGGAAGAAATTGAGCCCCAAACTCCCTTTCTGTCACCCCCTCCAATACCCCCCACAACTATTTTTCTATATAAACCCCACCTCCACCCAAATAAACCCCCTCCCCCTCTATTTAGACAATATATTTCCCCTTTTGTTTTCCCATTTTAAACCCCCCAATATGAACACATGTGATATTGTATTTCCCCTTCAGTGAAGACCCTGTTGGGGTGCAAAAGTTTGGAAACAAGTAAAAAAGGTGATCACTTTCACCAAACCCGCTAAAAGAAGGTTGCTATGAGGGTTGTAATGCCTACTTTTCTATGAGGGCTTTCATTTCATATACTATTAATTTAATGTAGGGGAATGTATGCCCATGTTCCTATAAGAGTCTATAATGTTCATTTTTGCGGGGGCCTATGTTGCTCACATCCATTGTAATAAGTATACTTTTGTATTAAATAAATAAAATATTGTTACAATTGTGGAAGTTGTTTGATTATATTTTTTTATGGATCTGGTGTACTTTTGGCTATGTGTTTAGGAAGTTTGTTAAGGCCCTCCAACCTTGACTACATCATTAAGTCAAAATTATATTAATATATCATTGATATGAACCAATAAGAGTGATCAAAAGCCTGAGGTCATTCCTCCTCTTCATGTTGTAGATCTTTGGGACATTAGTTCCTCTCCTAATCCTTCTAGCTTGCCACATGATCTCTCTCCTTATGTTGCTTTAGGTAAGTAGTTCAATCCTCTAGAAGTGAATGGTGATTTTGACTCTAAAGATGCAGTCTTTTCTCCTCCAGATGTAGGTCTAAGTGACTGGTCTCATACTCCTCTATGATTATTTGTATAGTTTTTGACTTTTTTTTACGTTATATGTTGTTTGATTGTTCTAGCATGAGAGATGGTGGGTGGCTTTTTCACTCTCTTGGATTCATCTATTAATTTAGATGGGACATATGTTGGCAAGAGACACTGCATAGATGGTTAGATATTTTCATTGATGGAAACTAAACATTAATTTCATGTGTGCATAGCAGTAAATGAGCGAATTGGAAGTCAGAGAGATTTGGCTAAGTACAGGGATGAAGAACATAGTGTACATATATTTTGCAGTAAAGGTTCCAGTGTTTCTTTTCAGGTTAAAATCTATTGGCGTGCATCTAAGGGAAGGATGGTGGATGTATATAAATGCTAATTCCAAAATTTGAAGGTTTGGTGACATGTTGGGTAAGAGTTAGAGTGATCTGAGAAGTGGTACTTTATGTTTGACAGTTTGATAGGCCAACACGGTGAAAGATCTTTGCCCGGACACAGTAATTTTATTTTAGCACTAACGTTTATGTTTCAATGATAAATCTGACATAGTTAGCTACATATATAAAATATTTTTGGTGTTAAATCAATTCAAATTGAATATTTGACCAACTTGGTCAAAACGTGTTATGTGTTACATTTCCCTAGGACATTTTTGGTAGCCGACATGGGAGATAAAATATATAGTTGTGTACCTATATAATTGATGGATTAGGATCTTAGAGGTGTTTTTGGATGATAGTTGATGTATGTGTGAAGTGCACAAGTTATCTACATGAAGATTTGATGGAGGACAGTTTGATCTAGTAATCCGATTAGCGAAAAATAGAGAATAGAGAAGTCAAAGATAAAATTATATCAGATCATATTCATGTTCTAATGTGGAACTTTAATTATGAATAGTTGATGCTACTACAATAGTTCAAAAGACCTTGTGATCATTGCAGTGATCTAGTAAGGCAGTGAGCCTTCTTGTAAAGGGTTGTAGCCCTAGTTGTAATTGAGTAGGGAGCCTGAATGCAAGTGTGTTCTTAAATTATTGTAAGATAATAATTTTTGTAGAGTATTGTCTTGTGGGTGTCATTACCACCATGGTTTTTTTGCTAACAAGTTTTCCATGATAGAAATCCATGTTTTATGGTATGATGTTTATTTTCTTTATGTTCTTGCACTTTATTTTCTATTATACGCATAAAGTGGTTTGAGAATCAGTTTAATAAGTCAAAATTTTATAGAACACTGATTCAGCCCCCCTCCTCAACGTTCCTTCATTCCAACAATTTGTATCATACTATTGGTATCTTGGAGCAATTTTAACCGCTTGACGGAGATCTAGGAAGGAACAATGGATTCAGGTTGGCAAGAACAACTCTTGGTTGCATTGGAAGATCTTGATCAATCCAAAAGTGAAGTAAGAATGTTGTAGGATGATCTAAGAGAAGTTGAAGATTTCATCGTGAAGCTGAAAGTGCAATTGAAGAAATTGAAGGTGAAGAGAAGAGAAATTTGTGACTAGTTACAACAAAAGGATAATGATAGCTCAAATGATGAACAATTGAGTCAAGATCTAAAGGAAAAGATAAAAGAATATGAAAAACTCAAGAAAGAGAGTGCCAAATTGAATCATGAGATGGATCTATGTTGAAAAAGATGACTAGGGAGATTGAGGCTAGGAAGAAGAATGAGTAAAACCTATACCAGTGCTTGAAGGAAAGATCTCATGATGAGTGCAATAGACTTGTTGTTGATATGCATCGAGCCAAGGATCTCGAAGAAGAACTCAAAGATGAACTTGTGATAGAAAATGATTACAAAGAAAATTTCATGATCAGTTCAACAAAGCTTGATTCATTTCTTGAAAGTCAAAGGAGTCCAGATGACAAGAGAGGTATTGGTTATGAGGAAGGAGAAACCTATAAATATTCTCAAAATAGAACTAGATCTGACAAGCCTAGATTTGAAAAGAAGATGAATAAGAATCTATCAACAAGAAAACCTAATGCTCAAAGAACTGATGGTAAGTGATTCATCTGTCATAAATTTGGCCATAAATCCATTTATTATAGGCATAAGATGAATAAGAATCATGCATCTTTTTATGGTCAATGCTTTAAGTGCAATAAACATGCTCATAAGGAAAGTGAGTGCAAAAGTGTTTTAAAGAACAATTATTCCAACAAAGAAAACATTAAATATCATGCATGCAATGAATTTGGACACATTTCCAAGAAGTGCGCAAGCAAGAGAAGCTAGATGAACATCATAAATGGACAAAGGAATGTTGCTTATTATAAATGCAACAAATCTGGTCATATTGCAAGGAACTGCAGGAGCAATAATGTAAACAACAGAGGTCCGGGAAACATAAACATGAATAAAATAGGAAATGACAAAGGAAAGGAAAATGTTAATATTGAAGAGATCAAGAAGAAAATGAAGCAAAAATTGGTTAAGATTAATGTTGAGAACACATCAGAAGGGTCCGCTCCTGGATTTGGTGCTAGCAATTTGTCAGGGAATTGAAGATATGCCTTTGGCCTAAGGGGAGCTTATAATCTAAATTGTATGAAACCCCCTGAAGATGGTGATGCTTGAATCTAAAAATCATAGAAGAGTTGAATCATTTTGGGATAGATGTTTTGTATTCCTTATCAGAAGGATCTATTAAGTTTTGAAGGTGTGTGGTCAATTTCTGTGAACCTAGATAGTGAACAAGGTGTTTGAAGTAATTAGGGAACAAAGAATTTAATACACCATTTTAGATGAAAGAAAGCCATATTCATTATCTGAGGACAAGAGGCTGAGAGAAAAAAGTGATAATAGATCTATGTCCAATCATAATATATGACGAAATGAAAAACATAATTAAGGGAATAGAGAAATATTTCAGGAGCAAACACAAGATGAATAAACTCATGAAAGGAAACACAAAGGATGTTGAGGAAGATAATGAGAAAATCATGAGGGATTATATGGAGAAGCACAAGTATGAATTATACCTATGGTTCAAGGTGCAAGCACTTCAACATCCATACATGGTCTTCCACCCACTGTTAATCTGAGTGCTCCTCTAGTCAGTGTGTGTAGTATTATGGAAGTGGAACAACCAGTTGAGATAGATGTGATGGAGGTTCCTATAATTGTGACAGAGCTAGTTCAAGTGATAGAAAAGGAGGAGGTAATAAGAAAGGTAGAGACAAAGATAAAGAAAGAGGAAGAAGCAGAGAACGAGATAGAGGCAGAGAAAGAGGCAGAGAAAGAAACAAAGAAGGAAGAAGAGGCAGAAAAGGAAGAACAAATAGAGGATGATCAACATCTATATAAAATAATTTAAATGATTATAGAAGAGCCCAAGGAGGAAGAAGAAGATAGCAAAGAAGTAACAGACAAAGTGATGAGATATAAGGGCAAGGCAAGAACATTGCCAAGGAAGTGGAAGAATTTTGGTAAAGGATACAATAGATATTGATCCTCACATGGTCCCATTGATCTCTTAGTGATCACACCCCTTTCAGAATCTTAAATTATCACAATTTGCTAAATCTCAAGCAAGGGAAGAAATGCTTAAGACACATATTGAAGATAACACTTTGTTGGAGCAGGCATCCTGGATGCTTGAAAAGATGAAAACAACCTATGTAAATATTGAAACAAGAAGCCCCTCTAACAAAATTAAGAACTTGATTGGTGCGTTAAGTTCTCACTTTGAGCCTTTTGAGAGATCAACTGAACTAAAGGTGAGGAAGGAGTTTGATGCAAAAATCTTCTATGAGTTCAAGGGTAGGATAACATATGATAGGGTAGTATTAGATACCCACATTAAGAGCATTAAGGATGCTCTGAATGAAGCTGGGAACATATACAAGTCATGCATATCCAATACAAAGTTTATTGAGGGCATAGTGAAGTAGATAAAGGAATGTGAATAGAAATTGGAGAAAATTTCTCAAACTTTTGACCCTTTGAATTCTTTCGCATATGATCTAGAAGGTCAAGAATTATCATGTTTTCTTGATAAGATCAAGATCCTAGATAAAGAAAAGGAAATAGTCATTGCTAGAGTATGAGAACTTATGAGTTTAATTGCTCCTAAATAATAGACTTTGTTTAGTGCACTGAAAGAGGCACAATAAGCCATAGTTGTCTCAACCCCCATCAACTTACAAGTGGTGGAAGAAAAATAATATTTGTTCAATGGTTACATATAAGTATTGGGCAATTCAAGCAAGCTTGGGACAAGGATCTATAGTAGCTAAAGTCAATATGAGCAGATATATTCAGGCTGATGTAAGTTAGACATTTTTTGTATGTAATATGTATATAAGTTATGGTATGCATAGTCTAAGGGGGAGTCTAGGATATTTTTGGCACCCTTTTATATTGATTTCAAAGGGTGAGTATAGGATAGTGAAAAATGCATTTATTATGCTCAAAAGGAGTCAAGGTGGAATTTTGTTTGAAACTTTTTGGGGAAGTTTAGCTCTGTGTTGTAAGATAGTTTTTGGACACTTAGTCATTTTTCACTAAGTGTTTCCATCAATGCCGAAGGGGGAGTTGTTGGAAAGATACACTGCATATATGGTTATATGTTGTCATTTATAGAAACTAACAATGAATTCCATGTGTACATAATAGTGAATGATCAAATTGAAAGTCAGAGAGAGATTTGGCTAAGGACATGGATGAAGAGCACAATGTATAGGCAGTTTATAGTAAAGGGTTCGATGTTTCTTTTTGGGTTAAAATATTTTGGAGCACATCTAAGGAAATCATGGTGGATGTATAGAGATGATAACTCCAAAATTTGAAGGTTTGGTGACTTGTTGGATAAGAGTTAGAGTGATCTGAGAAGTGGTACTTTATGTTTAACAGTTTTATAGGCCAACATGGTGAAAGATCTTTTGTGCGGACATGGTAAATTTTTTTTGGTGCTAACTTTTATGTTTCAATGATAAATTCAACACAGTTATCTACATATATAAAATAGTTTTGGTGGTAAATCAATTCAAATTGAAGATTTGACCAACTTGGTCAAAACATGTTACTTCCCTAGGATATTTTTGGTAGCCGATATGGGGGATCAAATTTGTAGTTGTGTACCTATATAATCAATGGATTAGGGTTTTTGAGGTGTTTTTGGATGATAGTTGATTATGTATGAAGTGCACAAGTTACCGACATGTAGATCTGATGTAGGATAGTGTGATCTGGTAATTTGATTAACAAAAAATAGAGAATGGGGTAGTCAAAGATAAAAGTGTATCAAATCAGATTCATGTGCTTATGTGGAACTATAATCAAGAATATTTTATATTACTAAAACAATCCAAAAGACCTTGTGATCATTGTAGTGATCTAGTAAGGTAGTGAACCTTCTTGTAAAGGGTTGTAGCCCTAGTTGTAATTGAGCAGTGAGTTCTAGGATGTGAGCCTAAATGCAAGTGCATTCTTAACTTATTGTAAGAATTTTTTTTTGCAGAGTATTGGCTTGTGGGTGTTATCCCCACCATGGTTTTTCCCCTAACATGGTTTTCACGATAAAAATCCATGTGTTTGTATAGTCAGAAAATGGAAGCACTACCATTGTAGACGTGTTTAGCCTTCCAAGTAAGTGGTTTGGGGTCATGAAAAGCGCCTTGAATGGGTTCCTGATCTTGACATGGCTTCTCCCCTATTCTGTCCCTCTTTCCACTCCTGTTTAAGCTGATTTCTGCATTCTGAATTGCAAACTGGTGATTCTGGGCTTCAGGGTCAGGGTTGACCTTTTAGGTCTATGTCAACCTCGACCCTGACCTAGGTCAGGGTCAACCTCAACCTTGACCCAGGGTTCAGATCTTGGGGCTCATATTTTTTAGAGGTCGGCCTTTGCAAAAAGTATTTCCCACTTCCGGGTCGGCTGTTTCAGGTTCTGAAGCGTTGATTCATAAATTATATTTAATATATGTCCTCTCCTAGGGGTAAAGGATTTAATGAGAATTTAATCCTCCTATGTAGGACTCCTTGGAAGATTGTGCCCTAATTTCATATAAAAGGGAAGCTTTCTCTCTCATTTTCTCTAACTATCATCAAGCGAATGAAGTCTTCTAATCAAGCATCAAGCATTCCTAATTGAGATCAAGCATTATCAAGTGAAGTTCAAGATTTCAAGCAAGCATTCATCCATTCAAGTATCCATTTTCATGAAGGAGATCCATTGGAGACCATTGAAGGATTGAAGCTACATAGTGCCCTTTTGGTGATCTCTCCATCCACCTTCTTCCAAGCCCATTCAAAATTCAAGAACCCATTCAAGACTTGGTGTTGGAGATCTACAAGCAAGAGATTGAAGACATCCCACCATTCTACATTCCACATTTTGAAGCATACTTGTGGATTTAAGGATTCGAATCCGCCACAAGGAATTTTTCAAGCAAGGTGAATTTATGTATCTACTGTGTCCATTTCTGCAATTTCAATTACATATATTTAAGGTTAATTCCAAAACTGGGGTTTGACCAAGGCAAACCCCTCCCCCACAAAAAAAAATTCCCTTTTTCTTGCAGGTACACGTACAGAACAGTTGATTTGAGACTAGATCTGGATACCCTTTTCGGCTTTCTTTTGGATGGCGTGAACAGATTTTCTGTCAGACCTGTGCAGGTCAGGGTCGACATTATTGGGTCAGGGTTGACATTTGTGGGTCAAGGTCGACCTTTTTCATAAGATGACACCGGAACAGAAAAAGATTTCTGGGTTTTGTTTGTCTCTGCATTCCAGTTCGGGATCAACTATCAGTTTTTCCAGAAATAGTCTACAGACCTCAGAAAACAACATTCTTTGATCTGCAATATTTCAAGGTTAGTGCATTTCTCCTATCTCTTCAATTACTGTCATATATCATTTCTATACATATAATTA
>MU223329.1:358421-387618 GCA_018584345.1 Thuja plicata
AAGGTTAGTGCATTTCTCCTATCTCTTCAATTACTGTCATATATCATTTCTATACATATAATTAATAGAATTTAAGGTATCTCCTTTGTTATTCTCCTTTCCAAATAGTTGATTCATTTGTGCATTACCCCTTCCTTGGGGTTGATCAACTTGGATCTTCCATTTGTGCATTTGGAAATAAAAGAGGAACATCTTATCTTCTCCCTAATCACAATTGCAATACACAATCAATACAATTCAATTCAAGTTAAGGAATTCAATACAATCTAGGCAACTCAAAGAACAATTTATACATCAACACATTTCCTATTTCAAACATTACATTTCAAGATAATCAATAATCAATCAAACCATTCTTTCTTAATACATTACACATTTTTAATAAACATATCTCTATTTCAATCCTCCTCTTACATTTTAGTAAGACAAAGATCTTTTCTTATCTTACATTTTGGTAAGGTAAGATATTTTCTTATCTTACAGTGTTATGGTGTGATGTTTATTTGCTTTATGTTCTTGCACTTAATTTTCTTTTATATGCATTAAGTGGTTTCATAATCTATTTAATAAGTCAAAAATTTATAGACCATCGATTCACTCACCTCTCCCCTCCCCCCCTTCAGTGTTCCTTCATTCCAACAACATAGTTTTCTTTCTGTATTATTATGTAAAGTCTCTTTTAGTATTATAATAAAAAATATTTTTAGTGAGTTCACTTTTATTGAAAAATAAATAAATTTATGTATAAGACTTGTTTGAAACTCAATATATGTTATTGAATTAATTTTTTTTGGATATGTCTTAGCTATGTTAAAACTCTTCCTAGTCTAAATGAATTTAGAATAGAAGGGTCATTGAACCAAATTAATAATGATGATTAAATAAAGGGTACAACTTGTACTTTCTTATACATAAAAATCACTAGGTGGGTATTTAAATTTTGTTTACAGTTATTTGTCAAAAGAAAACACTAAAATAATAGGCATGAAAAAGTTTGTGTTATTTTAAAATATTGTAGAGGCATATCCATCATGTTATGTGTCTAATCAAGAGATTTTTAATATCACGATTGACCATTTGACATTCATATAAGAAATATTAAATGGTTTACAAATATTACAAGAGTTATTTGTAAAGTATTTAGCAATATTTAAACTATCCTATACAAAATCGTTAAAAATAAGTTTGAGCTACTTTAAAAGATTCTATTGGTGAAAAAGTTAATGCAATGTACATTTCATAATAGTAAGTACTATAAAATAACCAATGTTGGCATAATGTGATGGTTAAGTTGTAGTGTTGTTGCCCTTGCCATTAAGGTTCATATCACATTGGCTTGTAATTGTTGAATGGTTATATTGGGGATGAGGTCTCTATTTGTGACCTCACCAGTTCATAGCTCTAGCTCCCATAATAAATTACATAATCTACTTACGAGAAACACAAAAGCTCAATATAAACTTGAGAAAGTACAAAATTTATAGAAAATAATCACTTTTGATATGTCAAAAAACAAAGTAAATAATATATAGATCAGTCATTGATTGTTATATAGCCGACCTTAATAAAAAAGAAAAACCATAGTCATTTTAGCATCAACATTTCATATCACACTATCATTTATCATCAAGTTGAAAAAAATATTGAAATTATTCATCTTAATGATACATAATCTTAAATCTTAAAAAAATATAAAATATAAAATATTACCAACTATAATTTAAAAAATATATAAAAATATTATCAACTATAATAATAAAATATAGAAATATATATGTCATTAAGAAGAAAAAAAATTTAACTCATAACATTAAATAAATAAATCCTTTATAATATCATCACACTTCCATCAAATAAACGTTTAAAACATCCTCTAGTTCTAAAGATTCCAAACATTTCTATCCAATGTTTTTCCATATCTACCACTGAAATTGTCAACATATCTAATGATTCACCTTCAATTAACTTCCCAGAACCAACCTTAAAAGATAAGTCTTCCTAATGTGCTAAGAAATTTGATATTCACCATCAACGCATTTTCCTTAGCAAGGTTGAAAGTAATATGTGAATGGAACTTGTAAGCAACAACTTTCTTAACTCATTATCAAGAGACTTTAGAAATAATTACCATTCATAATTAGGTTTGAAATCCCAAAAAGGGAGCAATGATTTGTAATTCACTTAGACCAAGATGACCCTCAAGAGATAACATATCTGATGTCATAAACTATGATTAGAATAGAGTTTTACCAACACTAAGCTTTGTTTTTAGTCTTTGTATGAACATGTTTTGTCTTGCTATCATATGTACACAACCCTAACTATAGACATGAGTTGACAAATTGATGTGAAACTCAAGGAAGGTTGGAAAACATTATTAAAAGCCGTTATGAAATCAACTTGTATGATCTCCTCGAGAAATTTTGAGTACATGGAAATCTATAAAGAAGGGGGGGGGCAATTATGAACATCTAAACACCCATGTGACATGGGTTTGACCTAATTTGTGAAAAAGGAAAAATTGATATTATTTCACTGTTCTTGCACGGGGACAAAAGAGTCCACTATTGTTATCATCACATTTTGTTGACCATCATCATTTCAACAAGAAAATATTTGACCATCGAACATTATGCACTTATTCCATTCTTACATCAAAATTAGTTGCAATCTTCAAAGGTGCTTGTGGGACACTTTTCTCATGTGAAATGATTCCCTGCTTTAGTGCTTTTACATAGAAAATGTTCCTTTTAACATTATTTTGTTTTATATTGAAATGTTAAATGTTTAGACACTAAAGTGCTCCTTTTGTTTAGCTAATTAATCTTTTTATTAAAATAGTTTTTTGGCCATAAGATTTGTATTGATCAAGATGGCTTTGTCTCTACCAAAGCTAACTTTTAGACTAAATTAGAGCTTTCAATATCTATACTTTTTAACGTTTACCACACGTACATCTTTGGCTCTTTCGAGGCAAATTCTTTTCGTTACAAATTATAAGCTCCTTTACAACCAAATCTAAGTTTAGTGATGAAATCAATGATATAGGGAGGAATGTTTCAAGGGATTGATTATTATGACTAAGGAGAATTATTACTACTATAAGTTAGTGTTAGTATCCAAAAGCACGCATTGGATGGCTTGTACTCTTTTTTTTAATATGTCAAAGGCATATTATTTTTAAATCTAATTGGTGATATTGGCACAATTCTCATGTTCGACATGGAACATTTTTGACCCCGAGTTATGAACTAGTGAGATCATAAATGGGGGACCTCCTCTTCATTTAACAAAGTTGATATTCAAACTTGTGAGAACATTGGATCAAAGAAGACACAAGCCCACGATCAAAATAGCCCACTGAAGGTGTGAAGCTTGATGGACACAACACCACCACAACCACTTTAACCAAACACTAAATCATGAAACACCTTTAAATTTGAAATTATAATTTTAAAATGATTAAATTTTAATTTTAGAATAATAATTTAAAATATCAATAAATTAAAGGGTCTAAATTTGAATCCAAAATCTATTATATAATTTTATTCATAAACACATTTTATCAATCTTGATTTTATAATTTTTTTCCACATGTATTAGAATGCATTGAAGTCAAGCTAATTTTCCACATGAAATAATTTCTTTAAAAAATAGAAGTTGCAAATTTGAATGGGTTAAATTCCAATACCAATTAAATTCTAGTACCAATTTAATTAAAAATATTTTTTCTATGTAAATTTCTATAATATTTAAGACCATCAAATAATATATTTTAATGTGCAAACTAAAATTTTAATACAAAACCTGCTACATAATTTTATTCATAAACACATTTTGCCAATCTTAATCTTAAAATCATGTATTCTTATAAAATCTAAATAAAAGTTTAAACATCATGATGTAGAAATTGTGTTCTCATATATATATAAAGAAAGTATAACTTGTACATTCTTCTAGATTATAATGTTTCCACCCCGCTAAACAGTAAAAAGGTGAAAAAGTTAGTGAATTTGTATCCATCTCAGAACTATAATATTTTTTTCACATGTAACAATGCATCTACGTCCATTTATTTTTTAAATGATTCATTTCTTTTTCTAAAAATAATTATGATTCAGAATTGTATTTGATTATACAAAAATTTCTTTTAAATGCCACCACTATTATTTATAATATAATCAAACATTTATTTATTAAATTATGAAGGGGAAAAATTATTTTCAAGTTTGAAAGTAATTTTAATAATTTCAATTTATTTAAATATGTTGAAAGTAATTTTATTATTAAGAAAAAATATTATGCGCCAAATTATTATTCTTTAAATAAATTAGACCCCAAACCAATTAGCCAATAATTTTCATGATTTTGTTACTTAAAAATTTATCATGTATACTTTAGAAAAATCTAAAAAGAAATTGAAAAATAAAAATAGTTAATTCTAATTGGTTGAAATAAACTTTTTTAATTATCAGTTATGAAAACTCATAACAACAAATACTTATAATAGTTAATTTAAAAACTCTTTTAACCAAAAAATTTAAATGAAAACAACTTTTTTCAAATAATTAAATGAAAAATTGTCAAAAATTAAAGATGTATTGTATTTCAAAATTATTTTAGTATTTATAATATGAATTTCTATTAATAAATTTTAATAAAACTGAAAAATATTTATACTTATGAACTATAAAAGATTAAATATGATAATATTATTTTCCTAAGAGATTTTTTGTCCTAATTAAAAGACATCTCGCTTAAAATTTAATTTCTACAATCCCAAATGTTTATTACATGTAGTAAAATTTATCTTATATTTTAAACATGTAAAAAAAAAATTAACCTTGAAATATTACATCTCAAAAAAAGGAACGAAAGTCCTCAAACATAAAAATAAGCTAAATACAAAATTTAATATTACAATAAATAAAGACATAAAAGATACAAAGTGAATTTAAAAATAGTTTCATATTCAATACCTTTATCTCTTTAAAAGTTGGGGAAACCATCCTTAAAATATTTAGGAGTTAGAAAAATATATTAAAAGTGATTATTAAATAGAACAATATTTATTAACGGATTGGAATTATAATAATAGTGGTTTAAAATGTAAAAATATTCTTGAATATAATTTTCTTATAACTATATATTTTGATTAGTGAAAATTTCTATTTAATATATGAGTAATAAAAGTTCATAATTTTTTTTTGTTCTATAAAAGATCATAATTGATTTAATATTAAATTAAAATTGAAATAAAATAGTCATTTACAAAACAACATCAAAATATCATCTAAGATTAAATTTAAGGGGCATTAATAGCCTAAAAGATAAGAAACTTAGGCTAATTCTAACTATGATAAAACTAACAAATCGTCAAAATGGTTTGTTGAAACAAATATAGCCTAAGATAATCAAGTATCGCTAAGTTTTAATTCTAAATCTAATCGCTATTAGTTGTCCAAGGAGGTTTTAAGAATTATCTTATCAAAATGAAGTGAGAAAAGGGTGAAAATCTACTCATACCCTTGACGAAGGGCCTGGCTCCATATATGTTGTAGAAGAAGTATTGGCTCCTAAATGAGATCCTTGAGCCACTCTAGTGGTGGTGTGAGGCACTCTTAGTTTCACAATTTATACAATCATCTTCATTATATCGTTGTCCTCATCACTTTCATCTTTTTCTTGTTTTTCTAAGGAGCTCACGCTACCCATCCCTTCTAACTTTTCATCATACTTATAATCCACCACCCAATCCTCTGATTCATCCATTTGGTCTCTTATAATGTCTCCTATGTCTTTGGTGATTCCCATCGCTCTCTTAAGAAAATTCAAGCTTCTCAGAATGATGAATGCATTGATGCCTTGGGCTTCTTTTTCCCATCGTATGAGTATGGGGAATCTAGGAATTTGCCTCCCTCCTAACACCCAACCAGTTTGAGCAAGAATTATGGGTAATCCCTCCCAAACTTCATGACTAGTGCAAAGTGGCAGTGTGGAATTGTTAGATTGTCATTTATGTTTATTATGATCCTTTCCAAGTCTCTAAGAAACTTACTTAGGAGAATCCTTTAGCATAACTCCTCCACCACCACTTTTTTCTCACCCACTCCTAATATGGTTGTCGAAAATCCAATGGGAATATCCATGTCAACTACATATCTATGGTCAATATGAAGGAAGTTTGAACCAAAAGCCCTTTTGAAAGCATGAATAATTAATCTAAAATGATACTTTGTTATTTCCACTTAACACTTTTATGTGATAGCACCCATGAATAATGCTTGTCTCTTCATTGAAAGGAGTTTGTTGAGTGTGTCCATTACTTTCAAGTCTTGGAGCTACTGGCAGTTTGTGGAGAAAATTATGGATGAGGAGGCTACTTGAGCAAGAAATCTATGCAGACCTTCAAATTTTGTGTTCTTTGTAGGGTTGCCAATGAAAATTTGTTTCTTTGCACGATGAAGGTGCTAGTCATAGGAGTTACATTAATAACATTAATTCTAATTAACTATCTATATCTATATGTCCACTTTATATGCTAACTCATCTTTAATTCACTTGAGGTTAAATTGGATAAATTGATATGATGTGTTTGTGCAATGACATAAAAATGGTCATCTAAACCCTAGACCCCTAATCTCAATCTCTTATCAAGAAACCCTAATATTGATCATTCTAAGTCCTAAACCAAATAAGCAATTTATCAGCTTCAAGATGATCTGACTTGACCCCTAGGTCTTAGTTAATCATCGCACTTGATTAATTAATTAATTCCTAAAAATACATTACATTGGCAAATAAATCTTAAATTATTTATTTAATTGATATTTTGATATATTGATTAAATGAATTGCTAAATTGTCAATAAATTCCAAAAAAGGAATTAAATTAATAATGTTGAGTAAAAATGCATTTAAAATCATTTAAATCTTTATAAATGCATATTATGTCATCAATTTTAGTTAACTGATTCTCGAATTGGAAACAAAACTATTTTATTCAGTCAACTCATTCTTGTCTATTTCTCATTTTGGAAATAATCTAGTTAACTAAAAATAGATTTTGGAAGTTTCCTAAATGACTGATTGGTCAGTTCAGTTAATTGACTCTCTCAACCAATCATTCTCTATGCACATGGATTGTGCTTCTTCAAATCGAATACTATCCACTCTTTGGATTTCAATCTCGACTGTCGATTCGAGAGAGATTTCTATAAAAGAGAACCTCATTTCCTTCACAAAGGATCCCAATTTCTTTTATTTATCATTATTATGTAGTTTGCATTCAAGTGTTTTATGATTCTTAGCTTTCATTTAAGCATTTAGAGCATTAGTAATTGTTTAGTTTGTTTTCAATTT
Source organism: Thuja plicata (assembly GCA_018584345.1). NCBI lineage: Eukaryota > Viridiplantae > Streptophyta > Pinopsida > Cupressales > Cupressaceae > Thuja > Thuja plicata. The sequence continues at coordinate 365,783 of MU223329.1, forward strand.
GATAACTTAGCACACATTTCTATTTGGGATTTAAAAAGAATTCACACATTTCTTTTGGTTCTTAAAATCAACCTAAATAGCTTTAGCTTAACCACAAATAATCTTTCATTTGCATACTAGGTCAATCATATAGGTCTTTTAAAATCCTTCATTTAGAACAGGTGTAGTCACTGAGTTTTGCAATGACCTGAGAGAAAACTCATACTCCTACCTACTAGAAGGCAATACATCGATTTAAATTAGTCATCTTTTATTGCATTTGGTTTTGTTAAAGTAGATTAATCAAGTAAGGATCTATTGAAGTGTGTGTTGCAACTTGCAGGTACCCGACACTTTTTTATAAGAGCATTTATGGTGCCCACCGTGGGACAGAAAATGAATTTATGATTCCACGTGTTTCTATTTTATTTTTAGAGTTTCAAAGTTTTTGTTCCATACACTCTGTCATACACTCAGTTCAAATTTTTGGTTGACAGTTTAGAGAATTTTCTCTAGTTTTTGGCAATTTAACAAGCTTCTTTACTTTTTTTTTTCTTTTCCAGCTTTTAAATTTAAAATATAGCATTTAAGTATAAGTTACTTTAAGTTATATTTTAAATATATACTTTCAGGATGTTTGAGAGTAGTTTCAGATCTCCAGGAGTTATGATGCAAATTCTAGATTTTAGGAGATTTAAAAAAAAAAATCAGACTTAGCCAAATTTCAGAATTCAACAACTTCTTAAAAACAACAAGTTTCCTTGATTTTTTAACGCTAACATTTTTTTTAGTTGCTATTTTTATGATTATTTCTTGATTTGCAGCTTGACAGTGGTTTTTAGGACATTGAGAAAGAAGAAAAAAACACAAAACTACTGACGGATTTGTTTTGTAGGTTTTCGTGTTCGCAAATCAACTAGACATTTTGTGTGCTTTCTTTTTTTTATTGACTAGGAACCCACATGCAAGACATTTTAAAATGAACTTCTGGTTTGGTGTTTTAGGAATGACAATAGTGTTAGTAGATTATGATCTTGCCCTTCTAGGGATGATCATAAATCTAGAAACATTGTTGTTGTTTGTCATTTGAGATCTGCAACTTTAGAGGGCCTGTCCAAGTGGGAAAAATTACTCACCCTTGGAGAATGACCCAAGTGAGAATGAGCTAACGCCAAGCTACTCTAACCAATTATAATAAAATTCTTCCTCGAGACTAAAGCCTCAGAAGGTAAGTGGCATTTGAGCTTAACTTTGGCTCTCGCCTAACACATAGCAGGGTCTATGGGTCTCAATCACGTATCATGACTGTTGGTGCTAAGGTGCTATGTGGGTTTAGCAGCCTCATTCGTGCTTGCGCAGACACAAAAGATACACTTAAACAAAGATCCTTACTAAATACCTTTTTAGAGTAGCAGCCAAAATCCTTTCTACTTGTTGATATAGGCCTTGTGAGACGCGTATGCCTAAGAAACCTTTCATGTAGCCCTCTTGTTGAGATAGTAAATTTATCAAGATCCTCGGATCTTGAGAAATTCAAATCTTGGTAGGCCCAAGAAGTGTGTGCCATGGAGGGGATCCAGTGTTGCCAAGCTTCTAACTATCCAACTTGAATGGGTATTTTATTGTAAGAGGATTCAAACAAGTATTTTCTTTTTCCAGCCAAACAAGATTAGGAGTTTGATTGTTGTGATTGTTACTTTATCATACCGCGTTTGAAGTGTTTGCAAAAATTGAAACAATAACATCCAAAACTGAAAATCGCAAAACAAACACTTTAACTTAAAATGCTTCAAATTGGTTTCATCATACACTAGGTATTTGTCTAGATTATGTACTACATTTAAGCGAGTTCATACTATTCTTGTCTCTGGTAAAAACCTTTTGATTAATCTGACTTTGTTGTCACGAAACATCGATTCTATCATACTAGTCCATAAATCAATCCATAGCTACTCAGTTGTTGTTTGTCCATGCTATCCTTATTCTGAGTTTCAAAAGAAGGTTCATTAACCTTGACTCAAGATAGGATTCATTGCTTCTCCCTCTCAGTTGGACATATCTTGTTGTCATCTTCATTTTATCTTGGACTTAGTTGACACGTCATTTTTACTCCAGCATTGGTTAGGCGAATTGATTGGTTAATGCCTGTACAAACTAGGAGTTCTTTTAACATACCTATATAGAAGAAGGACAATGTCTGCAGTTTAAGGAAAATCCTTTGTTTGAGGAACAACTAAACAGTACACACAATTCAGTCCCTCCCTATGACGGACTACTAGAACCAACAATGTCTTGGGAAAAATACTCATGATGCTAAAATCCACCCTGATTTTACTGATCATGAAGATCTTGAGGAAGAAGTTAACAAATGTCTACAAGACCAAGCATTCCTCAAGGTGATTAAGGTTATCATGAATAGAGATAAAGAGCAATACTTTTTAGAAATAGCTCAACAAGGATCCCAACTTCCCTCTCATTATAGAGAAAAAAATATCATTTCTAGAGAGGAGGAAACTCCTATGACACTTTTGACCAAACAAATCCAATCTCTACAAATAGAGATGCAAGCAATGAAATAGGAAAAAGAGAAACCAACGACAAAATTCTCTATGGACACCGTTTGTCTATTTCCTTTTGAAAAGAACCTATGCCTACCTCCATTTCCACATGGGGTAGAAATTCCTAGATTCAACAAGTATAGTGGTCATTATGATCCACAAGATCACATTCAGGAATTCTATGCCCTATGTACAAATTTTATGCACGAGCAGACGTATCTCATGCATCTCTTTCCCCGAAGTTTAGGTGGTCAAGCTATGAGGTGGTTTTCAAAGTTTCCCACTGCAATAAAATTTTGACAAACTGATGAATCTATTTCTACAATAGCATTCATATAATATACAACATCCTGAATCTATGATTGAAATATGCAATATTCAACAACAAATGGGAGAATCATTCTTGACTTTTCTTCAGCGATGGAGAAGAGTATTTTCCAGATTTTCACAGTTCATTCTTGAGTTTAAAAAGATGGATATATTTACCAATGCACTAATTGAAGAGTAAAATTACCCCCTCCAGATGTAAGATCTCTCCACTTTTGATCAACTTGTGAAGAGTGCACTGAGGATTGAAACCACACTTGTCAAAAAGGGTGAGATTGCCCTTTCAAAAGAAACCAAATTTAGTTCTAGTTCCAAAGATAAAAGAAAATACTAGAATACAAAAAAGCATGTGGTGAACAATGGAATAGTCAATCATGTTGCTCCTCAACCCAAACCGGCAGTATTCAACTTAACAAGCAGCTCAAAAGCCCTAAAAGAAGCTGAAAACAACGTAAAGACTCCCTCCAAAGGGGTTGGAAATATAATGAAATAAAAACCTTGGGTTAAATGAAAGAGGGATTTCAATTTTTTGGGAGAATATTATGAATCATCTCTAAAGAATCTACTCAAAAACAAACTGATCATATTGCCAGATAACTCCAAACCATACGAACCAGAGATAAAACCAAAATGGTGGAGAGACAATGATTACTGCGTGTTCCACAGAAATAAAGGACATACAATAGAGAACTGTATGAGGTTAAAACATGAGATCCAAGATCTTATTGACAATGAAATAATCATAGTTGACAACCATGCTAGGAATTTTGATTACAAATCATTCAAGAACTGCTTACTTGAATATGAAAAAGGGGAAGCTCTAAACAAGGTGCTAGGAGCGATCATATGTACAACACCCATGGTGATAAATTCATCCACATGGTTGAACTAGTCTCTCTCGAGTACTGTAACATCGTCATTATAAAAAATGATAAGAAAGAGCCTTGATCGGCCAACACCATGACTCGAGTGCAATAAAATGTCACCTTAGGAAAGGGAGGATATTCCAACCCTTCCTCATCCCAAAACCAACCAACAACATCCAAACAGTGGGTTCCAACCAACAAACAACTAATTATGAGTACCTCTAAGCTTTCACAATCTAAACAACTAGCTTTGTCCCATGCTATAGACTATAGCATCATCGAGAAATTGCAAATAATAAACACCCAAATTTTGATCTTTGAATTGCTTAAGTTTTCTTCGGCTCATAGAAAAATCTTAGATAAAGCCTTATCAACCTCCAATATCCCTAAAGACTTGGATCTGGATCAGTTTCAATCTATAGTGGGTCATTTGACTTCACCACACTACCTATCATTTTTGGAAGAAGATGATAACTCCTTGATCCATCCGCAAAATCTTCCCTTGCACATTAAAGTCATGGTCAAGAAGCATCATGTCAAACGAGTCTTGATAGATAGAGGCGAGAGGTTGAACATTTGTACATATAAATTAATTGAAAATTTAGGATTTTCAGAGTATGCCATTGATCCAAAGAACAAAATTACTATAAATGCATATGATGAACAAGAGAGATATTCTAAAGGTCTCATAACTCTCCCTATCAGAGTGGGACTATTCGACAGAGAGGTCATCTTCCAGGTATTGGATCTTCTGCTAGCTTACAAAATCTTGTTGGGAAGACCCTGGATTCATGAGATGCAAGTTGTTTTGTCCACCTACCATCAGTGCATCAAATTTCCATTCAATAGTGTCGAAGTTAGTATTCCTGTAGACACTAGCTATCTTGCAATGCATTATGATAGACAACAAATATTCTCATCCCACATAATAGAGAGGATTCAGAGTCAACCAGTAACTTAATGAAAGAAATGGAAAAGAAGCTGAAAATAAAGGACACTGGTATGAGTGGATACACAGTGGAACTAGTTCTAACAATCACATCTCTTCCCACATCCCCCAAGTCCTATGCGAGACCTTCAAAAGAGATGAAACCAACACCAACTCAAGCAATCTATGCTAGTGATTTTGTTATAGTAGACATACCATTAGAAGATGAGAAAGAAGAAAAAGAAATTTTGGAATGGCTATATAGGGAGCCTGAGAACAATGAAGTAAAACAATGTGAAATATACCAAGAAATATTTGGAGTGGGGTATGAACTGGCTTGAGAAATGGGTTATCCAAGAAAAGGACCCCTCAGATGTAACCAAAATGGACTCCTCAAACCTGTCTCTATTTAATACTGATGGTATAAAGACACAAATGGCCTACATTTCTTATTCAAGAAGGCACAAAAAGAAAAATCTCATCTAGACAAAGAAAAGAAAGACAAGATTTGTCTGGATGAAGAAAAACAAAACAAGCTACTTTAGACACAACAATTCAAAGAAGTGACATACCTGCTTGCAAGTGGGATGATTCTGATGAATATTTGTATCCTATTCCTTCATGTGTACTATCTCTCCTCTTTTAACAATAAGAACAACCACCAAAGATCAACGCTACCAAAGAGTGTCTCTCAAGGGAATCGCCAGTGGTTCCTGATCAGTCAAAGGTCACCACATCTCAGCAAGATCCTGATGCAGAAAATGGGGACTTAACCATAGAAGAGATCTTAGATAGAGCTCACCCAAAATGGGTGAAATAAGTGGACTTAACTCATGTCCAAGATATGGTAGATTATGCTGAAAGAGACTCCCATGAGTATGAGTTCCATGGCATGTCAAAGGAAACTCAAGACAAAGAGATGAATATGCTAAAAAAATATGCAACTCTATTCAAGGTAGGTGAGGGTTCAGGGTTTAGATCTGACAAGTTAGAACCTCTAATTCCTGACATGGGCTTTGACAATGCTGTTAGGGCTCTTACTAATTTGAATGCATCTATATAGGGTACCGATTTAGGTCTCTACTTAATAGTCCAAGTTTATGATGAACATACTATGAACTACCTCAAACTTGTCAATCCATTGCCACTTATACATCTTGAACTCATTGACTGAGGATCGCAAGCACAACCTATTGTAGACACCTAAATTTGATTAACCTAATTCAATCATATTTAATGCCTTCTGGGACATATCAACTAAGTGTTAGAAACACTGAGAGGGGGGGGTGTGAATCAATGTTTATCAATTAATTATATTTCAGCCAATTAAACATATATCAAGTGTGCATCCAAAGAAATATAACACAAGAACACATAACACAAGATATGATTACAGAGAACCTTGATCAGAGGAAAAATCCGGTGGGGATTAGTACCCACAAAATATTGTACTAGGTATAATGAACATGTTAAAGTTCCTTTGCCCTGTTAGAAACAGTCTTTACAAATTGAGTACAATGACCTGGTTAAGGGTCAGACCCTATTAGGAGTATTTTACAAAAAACCCTGTTAGGGGTGTATGGCTCACTGCCCAAATAATATGAAGGCTACCACCCTCTGAATGTTGATATGCACTATATCAAAAATGAACTGCTGTAGTGACACTGTTGTCTGATCAATTTTGTGTATGCGTGGATGCTCTTACTCCTTCAAAGAGATATATCATCTTCTAACTTCATTATACTACCCTTCTATAACTTCTTCTTACCTAATAATCAACTTCTCTTACTCACTGTAACATAACAATACATTACATACTTATATCTTTACAAATGAATAGGCGCGACCCAAAACATAATACTTAGTCGGCCTCTAAAAAAAATATACAATGCTTCCGAACAAGTCGGCTCAAGCGTGTTTACAAAAAAATTAATTAAATCATAAAAAACTTATAACTAAAGGTGCTTAGCCTTAGCATCACAAAATAATACACGCTGATCAAAATAGTAGCCGGCTTCTGTGCTCTGTATTCTGGACTGTTTCCTGGACTGCAGTGTACTAATCTATTTGTATCTTTTCCATACTGATGCTCTGTACCTTTCATGTTTGGATATAGCATCTATGTACATCCTGGAGTATATACCTAAGCATGCATGCTCTGGTGTTCTCTCTAACATGTGCGCTGATGTGCTGATCACTGTATCTCTCTGTCTGTCCTATTTTTTGTACTTAGTCATTTTATCTCCTAAGTTATCTTTGACAAAAAATTAGTATGACTTTGTTGCCATGATTGACAACACAAAATAAACCATGCTTCCTCAGGAAGCCAACTTTCCAACAATCTCCCCCTTTTTCATTTATGGCAACAAAGGAATGTTGCTAAGTTACTCAAAATGACTTCATTCAAAAATGATTGTATATCATAACTTAATGATATATACATATATAGTTCTCCTCATATACACATTCTATACTACTCCCCCTTTGACATGAATGACAAAGGTGTGCAAAAAATTGTAAGTCTTGATACTTACTCCATGTATACATCCAGGTACACAACTTGAAGAGACTGAATCTCTTTCTGCCAGAATGCTTTCATTGCATCAACTGTTTGGAGGTGCGCGCATAAAGCATATGTTAACTTCTCCATTTTCACTAGATCCAAGCAAAGACCTTGATCATAAGTCTACATTGTGTCATCTATCTATTTTATGTTCTCAATAAGAACTGCTAATGAAGATGCAAGTGTATTTCTCAAGTGAGTTTGTCTAACTCTTATCTTTCTTATTTCAATCTTTACCTTCTCAATTTTGTCCAGTTGTCCTTGGTAGAAATTATTGCATATGTTCATGTCCTGTGTGGAATTTTCAATAGATTTTCTTATGTTGTCCACCATTTCCTCTACTTCAGCTATATTTTTAGTGTTCTCAGAGGTGAGCTTCACTCTATCCATGCAGTTTGTTATAACTTTCTTTCCTTTTTCTGCCAACTCTTTCAGTATAGACTGTCCAATCTTCAGAGAGTTCAGATCTAGGGTAAATTTGTTCACCACTTCATTCAATCTTTCCTTCTTATACTCATCTTCTGTAATCTTAGTAGCTGACTCTACTAAGATGGTGAAGTGTGACTTGAAGTTTGTTAGTACACTATCCACATGTTCAACAGTTTGAACTTTTGCAACTTTCTTATCAGCAGTAACTAACTCATTCAGAATGTTTATTGATTCAACAAAGCGTGGGTTCCTCATCACATGTTTCTCCTTTGCCTTTTCCATAGCAAGGATGCTGATCTTAATGAGGTCTTCTTCTTCCCATGTGTCAAAACTTGCTGAATCAGGAGTTAACCTTGACAACAATGAGGTGGATGGTGACATAATAGTATTCTAACTTGTGTCTACACATTCACTTTTGATATGTACTTCTTTAACTGGTGACTCATTAACTTGAGTGTCTTTCTCCTTATCCAAATCTATTGGATCAATCAAAGGAACTTCATCCTATTGTAAAGACGTATCATCAATGTTCATGTCCTTGGTGTTATCAAAGGCTTCATCAACTTTATCCATATCATTATCTGAAGCTGTCATAAAAATATTTACATCATCAATCACTATAGTATCCTCTGTGTCTTTAGTTGTCTCAGTAGTTATTGTCACTATGGGCGCAGAGACCTGTGGACCTGTCATGGGTGCAATCTGAATTACTGGAGTTGTATCCTGTTTAGGAGGGGCTGGAGTAACTTTTTCTATAGGTGCCATTGGTGGATACATGTGTCTGTCCATAAAGACTTGTGAAAATGCCTTTTCAGTCTCCTTTCCAACCTGTTCATATTCCTTGTTCATTATCTTTAAAGTCCTTGTCTTACTACGAAGATGAGGCTTTACAAGATCTAGTAAAATAACCTTCTCATCATGTGAACAAACAGGGAGAAGAGTATCCAGAGTTTCTTCTCTAATCTTCATGTCTTCCTCAATAGCATGTCTTTTCATAATTTCCAATACATTCCATAAGTTATCTAGTATTACTGTCTTAAGTTCAAGAACTAATTTCTTAAACTTGATCATATGAGATATGACCATGTAATGTATTTTTGTCTTATCAGCTTCTGTATATTTGTCATAGACCTTTGAAAGTGTATCCAATCTACCTTCATTTATAATCCTATTCTTCAATATGTTCAAGCTTGGTCTGAAACCTACCTTAGGAGGTGCTTGTGTATTCTTTGTAGTGCTCCTAGTGGATCTTGAAGATGGATGACCTGTGGTAGCTTGCTTTCTTCCTCTGGGTTTCTTGCTAGGAACAAAAGGTGGAGATGTATCCAATTCAATGGTGGTTGCAGGTGCAGATGTTCTCTCCTCATTTTTCTTCTTTTTCTTCTTCTGAGAATCATCAGTCTTCTCAATCTTAACTTTAGTAATTTTGGCTTCTTTATCCTTATTCAAATCTTCTCGAGTGACTCCATGAGCTTTTAGTATGTTAGATGTAGTTTTGGATGCTTTCCTTTTATTAACAACAAGTTTTAGTTCAATGTCCACTTCGTCCATCTTTACTTTGTAGGTGCCCCATCTAGGTTCATTGGGGTCTTTAGGTGCTGACAATAAGACCTGCGCATATCCCTCTAGCACATGGTCTTCAACTTCATATCCTAGTCGATGAATCCACTTAGTTCTGGGCTCAACAGCTTCCATGCATGTGAAATCTATTTCAACCATAAAGCATATTGTATCCCTGTACTTGTCAACTATCTTCTTAGATAGTCTAACCCTGCTCTGCATTTTAACCCTGAATATCTTTAAGTCCATATCCATTTTATCTCTTTCACTGCTTTCTACTGTGGCGTTGAGAGATATTTGAGTCATTGTAGGTTTTCCTTGTCTAGATAGAGGTCTGCAATGTGGTGATACAAATAGATGATCAGAGATCCAAACTTGAATATTTTGCTTCTATCATGTTTGCTGATTCTGATATTTTCAATCAACTGATCACGCAAGATCTCACAAAGGTTGTACTGGGTGTTATCCTTTACTATTCTGATTGTTGCAAGTACTGTTGCTGCAGATACACTATTCAACCTGCTTTCTTGCTAAAACTTGTAACCAAGTATCATTGTCATGAGTTTAATGTCATCCTCCTTGATAGGGTCTACTTTCATACCACACCTGTCACTACTTGACAAACAAACCTTCTCAATCTGCTTCTTAACGTCTTTACTAGTGGGAAATACTGGTCTAGTCATTGGAAGTCCAGTCAACTGATGGATTAGGTCTACGGTGATACAGACAGGGACATCACCAATCCAAAATAGATCATCATGAATTCTGCTCAATAGGATTTTTAGCCATTCTGGTTCTTCAAACTCATGCGCATTCGAATACTCGACAATAGGGTTATCTTGTAGGTGCGCGAACTCATCTTGAATGTGAAATCTTTGTTTAGCATTGATGCCATTTGAGAAGCTATATTATCATCTTCTAGTGATTCCTTCTTGCAGTATATGTATGCGCAGATATCTTCCACATGAACAACACCAAGTGGGGTTTTGGAGAAAGCTCCTTCCACATCATCCACTATAGACTTGAATGGATGCTTCTTAAATACAAATCTCTTCCTTTCTGCTACATCAAATACAACTGGGGTTGCCATTACTTACTTGGTGATTATTTAAGTAGGGTTTTCATGAAATTCTAAAATGGCGCGATGGCTAGGGCCTCGTTTCAAACTGATTAACCATTCATTCCAACTTTCAAACTACTATGTCTTCATGCTTGGATGTCTTAGTGCTCCAATTCTCTTCAATGTCCTGCTCTTTGAAAGTAAATGTGAGAATGATCAAATATGAACTTCTTTTTATATGATCTGCCACATTTAATGCTCGCAACCATGCATACAGATTTTCAAACTTTGATCCTAATGTAATTCAGATAATGCGTGAATGCATATAGCTATAATCTGAGCTTTTAATCATGAATCCAAAGGAACATACTCTGAAGTGAGTACACCACCCACGCAGGGGTTCTGAGCTATAATAGCTCCCCCTAAGACCAAGAAGGTCTATTCAAGAAGAAGTAGAGGGTGCATCCATTGTGGATGCATCAACTACTTTGTCAACATCTTTGTCCTTCTTTACTTCAACCCAAATTTTGCTTGAATCTTCATTTGCTGAAACAAAATTGACTTCTCCTTTCTCTTCAAATAGAGACTTTTTGGGATCTTCTTGTTTTTGAGTTTTGGATCTACAAAACCTTGTGATATGTCTAGCCTTTCCACATGTTTGACAAATGATAGGAGGTCTAATGTTCTTTCTCATCATGCTGCATTGTTTTGCTGTGTGTCCATTGTAGTTGCATAACTGACATATAATGTTCTGCAAATTCTTTTGAGGTTGATTTCTCTGATTGTTTTGATTCATACTTCTGTGAATCTATTGATGTTGATTCTTATGACTTGTTCTGCAATGTATAGCCCTATGACCAAATTTACTACATGAGAAACAATAAACATTAAAAGGTCTTACCTCTTTACAATCTCTTGCCAAATGCCCATGTTTGTTACATGCATAACAAGTTTTGTTAACTTGTCTAATTTCTCTTTTAGGTGGTTCAGATATAACCTCTGAAGTATTTTCAACTTTAGTTTCTGAAGATGCTTCAAGTGTTTTTTCTTTCTCTTGTGATGATTTGATTTCATCTTGTGCTGTACTGAATCCAAGACCTGTAGTGTTCCCATTTTTCCTTTGCACATTGAGCTAGGATTGAATCAAATCAAAACTTGTGTGGAGTTTATCAATCTTAGCCTTTGCTTCTGTTAATTCAGATTCCAACTTCTTCTTCATGTTTTCCAATTCCAAGACTTTCATGTTTTCCTGCAAAAGTTCATCTTCCAATTGTTTTCTTTCTTTGATCTTGTCTTCAATGGTGTTCTAGCTATCTGTAAGCTGTTCCTCCAGATCTTCAAGTTTATCCTTTAGAGATTTATTCTCTTCATTAAGATTTTTGACCATTTGTCCTAGATCACTAGTAGAACAATCTTTCAGATCTTTCCTTAGCCTTTTGATAAGTATTTGAGAGCCATCATTTTTCAATCTTAGTTCTTCATTTTCTTTCTCTGATCTGTCAAGATCTTCAAGGGCTTCTTCAAGATTCTTTTTCAAATATTTTGCTTCAGCTGAGTCCATGATCTCCTCAAGTGGTTAAACTTTCTTTCAGAGGACCAAAGCTCTGATATCAATTGTTATAAACACTGAGAGGGGGGGGGGGGGGGGGGGGGGGGGNGAGTCAGTGTTTATCAATTAATTATATTTCAGCCAATTAAACATATATCAAATGTGCATCCAAAGAAATATAACATAAGAACACATAACACAAGATATGATTACGTAGAACCTTGATCAGAGGAAAACTCTGGTGGGGATTAGTACCCACAAAATATTGTACTAGGTATAATGAACCTGTTAAAGTTCCTTTTCCCTGTTAGAAGCAGGCTTTACAAATTGAGTACAATGACCTAGTTAAGGGTCGGACCCTGTTAGGAGCCTTTTACAAAAAACCCTGTTAGGGGTGTATGGCTCACTGCCTAGGCTCACTACCCAAATAATATGAAGGCTACAACCCTCTGAATGTTGATATGCACTATATCAAAAATGAATTGTTGTAGTGACACTATTGTTTGATCGGTTCTGTGTATGCGTGGATGCTCTTACTCCTTCAATGAGCTATATCATCTCTTGACTTCATTATACTTCCCTTCTATAACTTCTTCTTACATAATAATTGACTTCCCTTACTCACTGTAACATAAAAATACATTACATACTTATATCTTTACAAACGAATAGGCGTGACCCAAAACATAATACTTAGTCGGCCTCTAAACAAAATATACAACGCTTCCAAACAAGTCAGCTCAAGCGTGTTTAAAACAACATTAATTACATCATAAAAAACTTATAACTAAAGGCGCTTAGCCTTAGCATCACAAAATAATACACACTGATCAAAATAGTAGTCGGCTTCTGTGCTCTGTATTCTAGACTATTTCCTGGACTATAGTGTACTACTCTATCTGTATCTTTTCCATACTGATGTTTTGTACCTTTCACATTTGGATATAGCATCTATGTACATCCTAGAGTATATACCTAAGCACACATGCTCTGGTGTGCTCTCTAACATGTGCGCTGATGTGTTGATCACTGTATCTCTCTGTCTGTCCTATTTTATGTACTTAGTCATTTTATCTCCTAAGTTATCTTTGACAGAAACTTAGTATGACTTTTTTGCCATGATTGACAACACAAAATAAGCCATGCTTCCTCAGGAAGTCAACTTTCCAACACTAATTAATTAGGCATTACCTGATTGACCCATGTCATCCCCTAGCCCTAATTAATTCAATTAATTGGCTATAGTCTAGATTAATTATCAAAAGCAACCAATAGCTTAATAATTTATTAAAACCTTATTTCCCCTACTATTGAATGAATATGTTATTTATGTAATTCAATTCATTAATATTCCCTTTAACCCCTTACCTAACCTATCTCAACCACCTAACATTGAGTTCTAACTCAACCCAACCCATTCACACACGCTAACCTAACCAATCCCAACAACCTAACTCAGAGTTAAAACCAATCCCAACCCCTTCACCCTTTCTAATCCTATATTAAACCCTAACCCTAATCCTCAACTCTCCCTAATGATGTCACATTCCTAATCTTTGGATTAGGAATTCAACCCCTTCCCCAAAATCAACTTTCTCAAGCTCTTTCTCATCCCTTCACCCATGCCTCATTAATGCCCTTATTAATGCCTCATAAATGCTCTTACACCCTCATTAATAACCTTATCTTATAGAGTCTTCTTGGCTCTCTTCCCTAAATGGTCACATTCCTCCCTTTTTTAACCTAATCATATTGTGACACTTGTCACAATATGATGCACTTGAAGAAGCACAATCCATGTTCTCTCTTCTAGGTGCATCTGGACCTCTCCTTAGGATTACATCATGGCCCTTGATTCCTCACATGTTTCCTATAAAAGAAACCTTCTTCCTTCACATTTATCATCCACTTTCAATTCAAAATCAGTCATCTTGAAGCAACATCCACATCTTGAAGCTTGGAGACAACATCTTTGAGTGCACATCCACACCAATGGACACATCAAAATATCAAGTGGAGGTTGGATTCTATTTTAGGGAGGTCTACACTCCTTACTTATTTTTTTCAAGTTTTGTTTCTGTCCAATCACGTATGTAGTCTTTGGTTATTTAGTTATTTAGTGCTTTAATATTATTATTGTATTCCTTTTTATAATTGATTTCCATAGCTTACATTTTGGCACGCCTGGTGGGACCCACTTCATGGGTCGGTACTAACTCTAACTATTTTTGTTGTAAGTTTTTTTTGTTAGTTTGTAGGTTCATAGGTTTTTAAAGGCGTCATAACTCAAAACAAACTCTTCCATCGCATCCAGAACATCATTTCTAGTCGAAATGACTATAAATTTGCCTATCTTTCCTCACAATCAAATCTGTGGAATTTTTTTTGCTCGGATGACCTTTTACATGTGCATCTAGGTAGATTCTGTTGTGCTGACAAAGTCTAGAGTTTTTTTTAGAAATTTAAAAACTTTGTTATGGGTTTATCCCTTGCTAACCCTCTACGTGTTATATCACTATTTTGTGTGTTTACAGAAGCATTTAAATTTTTTTCTGTTAAGAGTTCATCCCTTATTAACCCTCTATTAACCCTCTACATGTTATATCACTATTTTGTGTTTTTACAGATTCCAACCGCTCAAACCAACCACATACCCTCAAGCCCTAGCAAGCCGCTTATTTTATTATAACATTTTTAAGGGTTATATTAAAACAGTGTTTTATTCACTCGCAGGCTACATGTGGGACTAAAGTCCCTAGCCCAGCCAAGCTCAATCCCTCCCTGCTTCCTCCATCCCGTGTGCCCAATCCCAAGCTCCTACCCTCACACAATCTTCCCCTCCACAACACCAACCTAACTCCCCACTCACCCATGTCACCTCTCCCGCGCTATTCTCCATCCACATTGTGCCATCCCCCTTCCACTTTTGCTGCACACACACCCCAATCACTCTTCCCTTCTCTGTTCTTTCCCCACTACCTACTGCTATTCTTCCACCTCACTCCCCAAGCCACCACCAATACACCTGCACAGCCTTTCCACGCTTCCACCACACAACTCCTTGCCCTATTTGTTTTCTCTCCCCATGTCGTATCCCTGTTCTCCCTTCTGCATTCCAACTCCCCCCCACGTAGTATTCCCCACCCACACATTCCTGCTTCATCCAATCTCCACTCTCACCCATGTAATCCATACTCTATCTACTCGCCACTCTCTGCCTCATCCCCCTATGCATGCAGCCTCCCTGCTACTTCCACCATCCACTTCCCCGCTACCTCCACTCACCTCACTTTTCCATCCGTCTGCTTTGCTACCTTCGCTTCCCATCTCCCAACTCTACCCTTTCACTCCCTATGAAAATCCCATCCATGCTATCTCCTGAGCTCGCCAAATGTAGACCCTCCTACATAGCACCCTTGTGAACAGTCAAGGGTGGAAGATAATCTTTTGCAGATAAAAACCCAAAGGCCGACTATTATCATTGTGCGAGTCATAAACTTTAACAATAGTAGAGAGAGACAATCTCACTCTTGTATCCCTGAGTCCTCTTTTAGTATTGACTTTACTATGATGACCTTTATTTTTAGTCAACACTCTCATTGATTTTCAAGTATGTCCACATGATAAATCCTCACTCATCTGAATACCAGTAGCACTCTTTCTTCATTTTGATTCTCTAGAAACCTCATGACCGAAGGCATATTGGTTTTTGACATTTTTAGCAGAGCAACTCTTTAGTTGTTTCTCATGGAAAATCTCATCAAAATCCTCAACAAAATCAATTTCTCTTATGCCATCTTGGAGAACTGATCCCATTCCTCCATTTTCAACCATGCTAGAAGTCATAGACATGAGCAATGGTGCTTTGTTGTGAGTTTGAAAGATAATTAGAATGTGAACAGTCGTAGGTGGAAGACAAACCTTACATGCAAGCAGCCCTTCAAAGGGGCTATTCATGGCTTGCCACGTGGAAAGAGGCCACATAGACCACACAGTCAGTGCCCCGTCAACAGTCCACATTAGTACCAACACAGCAGGGGCCCACTTTATTTTCTTACACAAACCTTTTTTGTGGGTATCAATTTGGTGTTCATTTGACTATCATTTTCATAGGGTCACACACTTTTTTTAACAGTCACAAAGATGTCAAATTTAACCCTACAGGTTTGATGATGTCAGCATAGAGTTAGGCAAATTTCAAACTTTTAGAATCCATAACAAGCCCCTTTCACAGAAATGAGCATAACTATCACATACAGACCCCTTTTTTGATGATTCGAAAAGCACCAAAAAGATGAATCAGAGGGATACATAGGTTTTTAGGCCACTTTATCAGATTCATCCTCAAACAATTAGGTGAAATGTTCAAAGTACCACTTTCTTTTAGGCTCTAAAATCTAATAAACTTGAACACAATTCTTGAATGCTTTTAAATAAATTGAACATGTTATCACACATTTCATCTTTGGATCTTAAAATTTAACAATCTATCAAAATTTTTGCATTTTGGGTCTTAAAACTGAACAAACAACATAAATCAAATCTCAAATCCCTAAAGGATCAACACTTTGTTTCAATTTTAGAATTTCGGCAAGCAAACAACACTTTGAATTTGGGGTTTAAAAAAAATAAAAATTGAACAAATCAATCACACATCATCTTGAATGCATAAACATGAATTGAACAAGGCAAAGAAAATTTCACTTTTGTGCACTTAAAATCAAACAAACTTGCGAGTTTTAATTCTGCACAAAATCAAACATTGCTTAACTTGTCAAGAAGAAATTAACCATGTGCTTGGCATCTTTGGTGCATTTGCACAAAATCTATAGAGTGCAACCTCACATCACACACTATCCTCTCCCATTAGCTTTCGTGGTTGTTGGTACAAGAGAAAGGTGACTGTGAACATTTGAAACTTTCAATTTTGCAGAGAGGGGCTTGTCCAAAAGAAGCACAAGTCCTTCTAGAGAATGAACCCAAACCAGTAAACCCTTTAGCCTGTATAAAAATAAGGTGGAATTAAAGGTCTATCTATATCCCTTCAATCTCAGGCGGGTCATGTTCAATGGTAGTCCATACTGATTGAAATATCCTTAGCATACTGGCATGGTTGAACTAGGCTCTTAAGTGAGTTACATCGTACAAACTGATTGCAAGGACACCACGAAAATACTAGCAACTCATAAATCTAGCAACCTACCTGATCCATCCCTGAAAGCTTGATAATCGACTGGGCAAAGAAGATATTAACTTCCCTGAGACATTCACACATTCGTGCCACCCTAAGCATTTGGAGTAGGCTAATACAACATCATGGAGCCTTGTGCTTGATGGTGGTTGTATTCTAATTTTCTCTTGTGTGTGTGCCTACATATACAGACAAAGGTTTTCAAGTTCACCACATCCTTAAGGTAGAAAGTTCTTGTTCATGTTTTCAGTATTACAAACCTTGTGCAAAACAATTCTCAAACATACACAGATCTATAAGTTTTGAAGTCCTTTTTCCAAGGATATCGACATTTTATGCCCTTTTCAAGGTTTCTTTGCCCCTTGTAAGACCATTTTCTCACAATTTCCAAATAATCCTATTTTTTAAAACAAAAAAAACAATTCAAGGCACACTTGCTGTAGTCACTGCCTAATCCTGCAATAGTATCAGATTGAATTCATGTCCCCTTTCACCAAGCATCAGAAAGTGAAAACTCCTTTGCCTCATATCTACCAAGAACAAAAGACCATCACCAAACATGCAAAGCAATATCAGCATATCCTTAAATCCATTGAGCAAGAGAACCATAAGCGTGAAGACTATGAGAGGGTCCAATACAAATACAAAATTCTTTTCTTTCTGCATAAATTCCGCACCAACAATGCCTTCATTCACTTTGAGCACTACACCAATCTGACATATCATCAAGTTATTCATATAAACACACATACTTGAGATCACATAGTATGACTAGAAACTTCATCACCATAATCAGTCACTCTTCCTCTTCTTAGACAACTTAGCTTGCCTTTAGGACTTCCCTAGTTGCCATCCCTAGAATCACATCATACATCACACATCATAATCCTAGCATAAATCTGCATTTAATCCTAAACCATCCCTTAGCAATCCTGTCCTAGATCAATCCTAGGAACCCTGCATCAGCTTTAAAGCAATCCTTATCATCCTAGAAAGCACATCCTTTGCTCGGTATCCTAGCCTCTTTTTGAGTTTCTTACCCTTCATCCTAAATCAAGGATCATCATCTTAGGTATCTTTAGAATGACACACTATTCTAAAGATAACCCCCTTCATCTTTGAAACCTCATCACCTTGAGAAAAAGGTTGGTTCACATTGACCGAGAATCTTGTCAAACCAAAGACCAAAAGTCTGTCCTAGGTTTTGGCAATCATATCCACCTTGATCATACATTAGGAAATAAATCCTTAATCAATCTTTCACCAAGTCATCCTTAGTCTTTCAAGAAGCATCGCCATCATCGTAGGTAGCGTCATCCTAGATAGTCATCTTAGCGTCATCATCCTTAGTTTTTTTAGGATAATCCTTGCATTTTATCTTGCATCTTGCATCCATCTCTTTAGGATATTCATTTCATGCCACCCATCACATGAGTCACTAATAAGAGGAAAGACATGACCCTTAATCAGGTAGCTAGTTCATCTGACCCAATGAATGATCACTCCAATGTGATGGATTCCTTTGAGCCACGATGAAACATACCCATCCAACACATTTGGGTAGATACTAATGAGATTTCCACCGTGAGTACTATCAAAACATTGATCAATTATCCAACGCATGTTCACATGGTAAGTACCATGAGTGGATACAACAAGAATTAGGTACTCACAGATAATTAGAAACAAGGAATCCAATTTCCACCTTAGATTATACCCACGCTTATCACACAACCCATGGGAATTTTAGGAGCAAGTCCTTATACCATCCAAAATGAAGTTGTTAAGCCTTGCAAGTAGGATCTCTTATCTCAGAGATGGTACAAACTTCCATCCCACCTTCCATAGTGCACACAATACCTCCATCTACCTCATTCGTAGTCATGGGAGCTCCGCCTCCTAAACCACCATCAATAGCACAAGCAATACATCCCATCGCTATGAAAGCACTTGCGCCTCTTAAAACAACAGTCACTACACTTTCCCAAGAAATCCCAACATTTTTCGCACAATTCCCACCACCACTAGTAGTCAACACTCCACAAACCAACATTCCACCCATCCCCACTCAGCCCATTCAAAATGCAGCAACTCGTTCATAGCATCAAAGCACCCAAATCTCTATGCATGTTCCTCCCTTTTCCTCCATAGCATACCCACAACACCAAGCACACTTCACCATAGGCATGCCACCTACCAACGCCTACAACCTGTTAGGATTGGATTATATTGAGAGGGGGAGTGAATCAGTATAATAGCACTTTGATAAATTCTTCAAGCAATTTACTTATTAATCATACATTTGCAGTAAAGTAAAGAAAATAAGTAAATGATACAGTACTCATAACACCATATTTATTTTTGAGGAAACCCTGGACAAGGCAAAACCCCAGTGGGCATGGTACCCACAAGCATGCACTAACATATAATGTTCCTGTAAGGAGACCTAGCCCTGTTAGGAGCTGAATATTACATAGTACATTTCCATGTTAGAGGAATAACAACCTTGTTAAAGGTTCACAACACCCTGTTAGGGGCCAATAAAGATTATAGCTCTTACAATATAATTCAGGTTACAAAGTGTTCTCAGTCATGAACAAAACAAGCAAAACTGGTGCTTAGATAGTTCTGTTATATTTCTTCAATGATCTCTGCCATTATCTTCTCTTCTATTCTCTCAACAACCTTCCAACATATCCATCCATACATCCATACATTCGTACACACAATCTTTATCAAAAATATCTTACATATATATCTCACAACTTTACAAAGTCGGCTCTCAGTATGAATATTACAAATATTACTAAGTCAGCCTTCAATACAAAATAAATTTAATATAGTAAACACTAAATGCATATTTGGTGCTCTTTTATAGTCAACGTAGAGGTTATCAACAACCAAAATACAACTTTGATTTCCTGGAGTCCAAGCCATACTCCCTCAATCTTCGCTACTGTCAAATTGTCACGTTTCGTTGTTCTGATGCAGTCTGTCTGTCTTCAATTCTATCTAACTCACCGTAGACGCAACCAAAAAAAAAAATGATCTTAGGTTGAGGTCATACATACCCCATACTCTCTTCCTCTAAGCTTGCTTTCTCTAAATCATTGATCTCGATCTTTGACACCCAAAACACTTATGCATTTCTGTTTCTATACTTAGTCAATTTCTGAATCACCAAAACTCATCTATTCTAAAATCGGTCTGAAACCCAGATGTGTTGCCATAAATGACAACCAAAAAGTGAATCATATTTACAAAAAATTGATTACTTTCCAACAATCTCTCCCTTTGGCATTGATGGCAACACTTGTCAAAATAAATGAATAAGTGTTCCAACTAATATGTCTCTTCTATAATATTTCTTTTCTTTTCTCTTATCTTTTTCTTCTTTATATTATATCTATATTTTTTTTCTTCTCTTCTCCCCCTTTGACAACAATGAAAAAGGTGCATATATAACAAAAGGTTTTAATTCTTGCTCACCAGTTTCAAGATATCCTGAAAGGAATCTTCCAAGATCTTCACTTCTGCAGTCCATGTCTTGAACAAAATTTGGCTAATGTGAATTAAGTCATTCACACAAATGATGTGGTCTCAACTTCTTTCAAGTCAGTGGGAAAATATTTATCCAATGAATCTGTCACTTTCTCCAAGTCAGAGAGATGAACCTCAAGTACTGATAACTTAGGAGTGATAAAAATTTTCAGCAAATTGAACCTTGTCAATACTCTCCCTTTCTCATTATCCAGTACACTGAGTTTAGCCAAATCCTTGTGACCTCTTTGTCTAGCTCTATTGTGGATATTGAGGATTTTTGAAAACCATCCATCATACTATTCAGAGTTGCCCTCTCTTTGGCAATAATGTCTTCTACATTCTAAATATGCCTTATAGGATTCATGCAATAACTAAACAATTTTCTCCCATGCCCAATGCAGCTTCTTGCATTTTTCAAGAAAGTATTTACAATGCCTAAATCCCATGTAATGGATTTGAAGATGGCTATTATATTCTTCTCAGAGTAAGTCTTCTCTACCTTTTCTTCTACTATCTTCAGTAGGTTCTCATAGTGTCCATCAAATTCATCGAGTGTGATTCTCAGATTCTCAATGTCATCTTTATCCTAGAAAACAATAGGTGTGGGAAACAATTTGTTTACAATATCAATTGCTCTTGTGATGAATTTTTCCTTCTTGTCTCCTTTCTGTTATGATATCTCCTTTTCTTTGTTTAAGGTAGTAAAAGCCAATTTTACTATCTCTACTTCATCCATGCTGTCAACATTTATATCATTGCTTGCCAATAATGAAATGGATGATGTGTTTACCTCTTTCTTTTCATCCTCTTTCTGATCTGTCTTCTTTTCTTCTTCCTTCTACTCTTCTTCCTTCTGTTGTTCCTCTTCCATTTTCTGTTCCTTTTCCTTCTTCTGATCTACCTCATCTACCATAGAAGTATCCATATTCCCTAAAAAAGGGTCCTTCTCATCTTGAGATGTGTCAAGAGTTACTGCTACACCAGAAACATAGAAATCTAGTCATGGATCTTCTTCACTCTTCTCAGATGTCTCTGTTTCCTTAGTGTTAGAGTAATTTAGCAATTGCTCTTTAGTGCTTAAGTTCACTTAGGCAGTTTCTAGTTAGACTTAGGAAAGTTTCCTTTTCTGAGTTAGTTGCCCTTTTAGGGTTTTGATATCCTTTATAAGGATTGTCTGTTTTGTATTTCATAAGGAGTTTGTAATCATCTTTATTGTTGAATAGAGAACATATTTTTCTGTCAACATGTGTTTGCACTCTCTGGCCTATCGGCCGCCATAGCTT
>MU223329.1:398270-411817 GCA_018584345.1 Thuja plicata
CACTTGCAATGCAAGTTCTTTCAGAAGATTTTGAAACCCTTGAAGACAAATCACGGCAGCATAAACCGTTCCAACAATACACTCGCATCGCTTATCTTCGCAACCCTAAAAAACACTTATATCATGCACTTCACTTTTTAGGGCTACTCCTAACGATAACCGTATTAGGGTTTTTACCATTCTCCGAGAAAATAGGAAACCCAAATTTTTTTTTGGGGCGATGCCCCGAACCCCACGATTGGGGAAGAGTGTACAGTACTCACATTTATCAGTTGCCACATGTCTTCACCTGTCATTGAATCTTCCTAACATAGCTCTTACGTGTCATAGGAATTCGTCATAACCGTTTTAGCCATGATCTCCTTACACACAATTCAAGATGCCGACACATCAACATTATTTGAAAGAAATGCATTTTACAAAACAAATAATAAGAATAGGAATTATCCAAGGTTGAGACACCTTATTCCTAACAGAAAAGCTTATACCCAATCTTGTATGAGCTCAATCCATGAATTTCGGGGTAGGATATAATCTTTTGTTTGTATCCAATGCTCCCCCTAAGGCCATGATCGGCCAATTAGGTCGATTATATCTTGCTACCATCAGGCGAAGATCTAGTAGCCTCTACTGACTCTCCCTGAACTGATGTCTCACTATTTTCTTTGATCTTCCATATCTTACAACTGTTGTTGTCTTCTACCTTCTTGAAAAAACTTTCAAAATCAATCTTTACATCTGCAACACTCTTACCAATATCATTTCCATTCTTCTATGAATTCATAGGAGGTGGTACTTTTCTATTGTCTGATCCATTGTACCTACAAAATTTTTGCATATGTCCTGGATTATTGTATTTGTAATATATAGGAGGTCTTCTTTCTTGATTGAATTGTAGCTTACAATATTTTTCAATGTGTCCAATGTTATTACATTTGTAGCATGTAGGCTTCATTGTAGGTTCTCTTCCATTGTTTTGTCTATATCCCTATTGATTAGGTTTTCTGCATTCTACTTTTGTGTGCCCATATCCATTATAGTTAAAACAATAACCAGAAAAAGTTCTAAAAGGGGCATTACCTCTGCATTCTCTCTTCATGTGTCCAAATCTGTTGCATCCAAAGCATCTACCTCTAAAGGGTTTGATCTGTTCTTTTAGTTCTTCAATAGAAGGTTTCTCAGCATCAATCTTCTCATTTGATTTCTCTTTCTAATTCTTTGAACATTCAACTTCATTGAAGCCAATACTAGTCATATCACCTTTAGGTTTCTATTTGTCTCTATGTTCATCAATCAAATCACTACTGGTGTGAAGTTTCTCAATGTGATTCTTTGCTTCAACAAGTTCACCTTTTATAATCTGATTGTATTTCTCAAGTTCTAGACACTTGTTCTTGTAGTTGTCAGCCTCATTCTTCATTTGATCTAATGCACTATTTAAAGCTTCTTCAACTTTCTTCTTTGCATCCTTCTGTACCTATATTTATTTAGCCATAGTCTCATTTTCAAGTTTCAAAGTTTTATTCTCTTCTTTTAGTTGCTTCACCTTATCTGAACTGTCTTCATATGAATCCTCTTTTATTTGAACCATAAGATCTTGTCTTTGATTTTTGGAAAGCTCAAGTTGATCTTTGAGTTTCTTTATGAATTTATCAGCTCTTCACATGTTGAATGTTAATTCTCCATTCTCTGCTTTTGCTTTATCAAGGTCTTCAAGTTCAACATTAAATTTTTCTTGCAAACTATCCAAATCCATTCTGATCTCCCTCAAGCTATTAGAATTTCTCTCCAAGGGCCAAAAGATCTGATACCAATTGTTAGGATTGGATTATACTGAGAGGGAGGGTGAATTAGTATAATAGAACTTTGATAAATTCTTCAACCAATTTAATTATTAATCATACATTTGAAATAAAGAAAAGAACATAAGTAAATGACACAGTACTCATAACACCATATTTGTTTTTGAGGAAGCCCTAGCCAAGGCAAAACCCCAGTGTGGATGGTACCCACAAGCATGCACTAAAGTATAATGTCCCTGAAAGGAGACCTAGCCCTATTAGGAGCTGAATATTACTTAGTACATTTCCTTGTTAGAGGAATAACAACCCTGTTAAAGGTTCAAAACACCATATTAGGGGCCAACTGAGCTTATAGCTCTTACAATATAATTCAGGTTACAAAGTGATCTTAGTCATGAACAAAACAAGCAACAGTAGTTCTTAGATATTTCCTTTATAGTTCTTCAATGATCTTTTCCATTCTCTACTATGGTATTCACTCAAAAACTGTCAAACATATCCATCCATACATCCATACATTCGTACACACAATCTTTATCAAAATGATCTTAGATATATATCTCACAACTTTTCAAAGTCGGCTCTTAGTATGAATATTACAAATATTATTAAGTCAACCTTCAATACAAAATACATTTAATATAGTAAACACTAAATGCATAGTTGGCACTCTTGCATAGTTAATGTGGAGGTTATCAACAACCAAAATGCAACAAATATTGCTTGGAGTCCAAGCCATACTCCCTTAATCTTTGCTATTGTCAAACTGTCATGTTTTGTTGTTCTACTGCAGTCTTTCTGTCTTCAATTCTATCTAACTCACCATAGACTCAACCAAAACAAAATCAATCCTAAGTGGAGGTCATAAATACCCCATAATATCTTCCTCTAAGATCTCTTTCCCTAAATAATTGATCTTGATCTTCGACACCCAAAACACTTTTGTATCTCTATTTCTATACTTAGTCAATTTTTGAATCACCAAAACTCATCTATTCTGAAATCGGTTTGAAACCCAGATGTGTTTCCGTAAATGACAACCAAAAAGTGAATCATATTTACAAAAAAATGATTACTTTCCAACATAACCAACCCTTATTTCCACAAGGTCCCACTTTCCCTGCTCTGCCAACAACACACTCACAACATATGCTAGTAGTTCTTCCGCAAACACAATCCAAGCCAAATCCTCCACCACCACTTCCTCAAAAAATTCAACCAGCACAAGGTGCTTCCTCATCCACTTAGAATAACTACCAAGTCACCATGCAATCCTTGGGCCTCCCTACATAGTAGCAGACCACCAATCCATTTACATCCTGTACATAGCAAGCATAATTCAACCCCTTCTTCCCAACGCAAATTCCTATTCCCCTAGTCCTGTAGAAACAACCAATACCGCATCACAACCTATTCAGTAGAAACAACCAATCCAACAACAACAACAAACTCTTTAGCAACAAAAACCCCAACAATCCCATCCACAAAGCACAAACCCCTTTTCTTCTCAAGCACAACCATAGTATAACCCTTTCACCACAACACCACCTCTTATTCAACCTACCCAACAACCACAACCATTAACATAGAAGCACAATCCAATCATTGCACAAGTGCTACAACAAATTGTGAATCCTTTCTTAAGTATGCACTCTACCACCCTATCTACCCAGTAGCAACAACCCAGCTATGCCAACTACCTGGCTATGCTATCCTCCACTACCTCACAAGTAGTCCCTCCACCATAGTAAACCAGTATTCTGATCAATACCAACTACTTCATTCCACCTACTGGGGATATTTCACCTCAAAATACCTATCCACCATCCTTCAGCAATATGGAACCACCACCCAATGCAAGTGCACAGTCACCTCAACTCACTTATCCAACACCTCAGCAGATATAGGCCTACTTCTAGCAGATACAACAGAAACATCAAGCATTTCCACCTCCTCCACCACAATATTCCCCTCAGCTACAATTCCCATCACCCCAACAACCTATCTATGTTGACCAAACACCACAATACCCTCTGTAAAACCTTATGTATTCACTAGCTCTATTTGACCCCTATCTCATGAGCGGGATCAACATGCCAGCACATAACAATCCCCTACCAACCAATTCAGAATGGTAGGAAATGAAGATGCTCTAAAAGAGCTATGTGCTAGAAATGAAGCAAAGACCTTCAAATTTGAGGTATGTCCTTACTCGTTTGATAGATCTATCACTGCCATACCCTTCCCCAAGAACTTTGAAACACCCAAGTTCGACAAATATCAGGGGAAGGGAGATCCTATGAGCCATGTAAAATAATTCTACATGGCATGTCAAGAAGTGGCCTATAGCGATAACTTCCTCATGAGGCTATTTCCCAAAATCTTAGGAGGGACCACTCTTGAGTGGTTCTACAAGATCCCCTATGGCACAGTCTATACTTTCTCTAAACTATTAGAGAAGTTTGTGGCCCAATACGTACACAATGTTGAGAATGAACTCTCCCTGCTTGATTTGTGTAATTCTAAACAGAAGGGAGGAGAGAGCTTGGATGATTACCTTCAGCATTGGCAAGGACTAACCACAAGGTTGTCCTATCAACCCCCTGAGAAAAATATCATAAAGATCTTTATTAACAATATTCATCCCAAGATTGCATACACATGTGCAT
The DNA here is from genome assembly GCA_018584345.1 of Thuja plicata. Lineage (NCBI taxonomy): Eukaryota > Viridiplantae > Streptophyta > Pinopsida > Cupressales > Cupressaceae > Thuja > Thuja plicata. The sequence continues at coordinate 402,742 of MU223329.1, forward strand.
GAATTGTATATAGACCTATCAAGACATCAAAATCAAAGGCATGGATCTTCAAAGAGGTCTTGTAGAAGATGGTGCCATCAAGCACTATAAAGAATCACAAACTAACAGAGGAAACAATGATTTCTCCAGATATTGGAACAAAAATAAGAATTCCATAACAGATGGAGCCACTAACACTAAGCATGTCCTAATCATTGTGGTAGGTCCTCAAGCATCTGCTCCTGCATACCAACAACCACAACACTATCACCAGAATTCCTAGTGCCAACATACCAACAACTACAACCCTATCAATAGAATTCCCTAGCACAGACCTATCAGCACTTGCAGTATCAAAAATTTCCACCTCCCCCAGCATATCAACAAACAACCCAACACTACGCCACACAACAATAAAGCATACGCCCGCAACAAGCTAACCAACCCACTTATCAACATAATCCCCAGCATTTCTAGAATCAAACTAATGCAATATCAGTCCAAAAAGGATAGAGTAGACCAAGAAGAGATCAAAATGAACCTAAGCACACGTTCACCCCTTTGGGTGAACCCATTGATGTCATTTTCTAGAAAATGATGGCGGCAAACTTGGTAGTATATCCTCCACCCACGCAACCTTTTGAGGACTCTTCTCCAAAACTGCAATGGCTCAATGCCAATGAATATTATGACTACTATCATGTTAAAGGACATGCCATGATCAAGTGCATGAAGTTAAAGAACTACATCCAAGAGCTAATTGATCGCAATGATATTGAAGTAAATTCTACAAGCAAGACCTCACCCAATAGAAATTTGAAGATCTACCAAAATTCATTCCCAAAAAATGACAATAAAATGGGACCTACCAATGTACACATTGCTTCAACATCCAATCAGGACAAAGAAAAACAAAGTTCTCATACCAATAATAACACCACCGCTCATGTTGAGTATGGTAGCCTCATCGGTTGTTTATCCCAAGTCGAGCCATCTATCAATGTCAATCATGTGAAAGGTGTAGATACTGATTGTGTTGTTACCATGCATTATAGATACATCACTGTTGCAGGTGCTAGTACTTCCTCATCCTCTGGGGCACAATATAACTTATTGGAACATCTAGGGAATACACCTGCCCAAATATCCATCTTGGATCTCTTGCGTACATCACCCGTCCAACAAGAGATTTTGAATAAAGCTTTACAAGAGTCATGTGTTCCCAACAACATAGATCCCAGTCAGTTTCAAAACCTTGTGGGTCACTTATCCACATATTATGCTATATCTTTTAAACCTACTAACATGCCATCTATTGAGCCTAATAATATCCTCCCTCTTCACATCACCGTCATGGTCTAAAACTTTGTCGTTAAGCGAGTCATGATAGATAATGGTTCTTCCTTGAATCTATGTACTTTAAAATTTGTAAAGAAATTGGGATATACTGAAGCTGATATAATGAATGATTTCATCACAATCAAAGCCTATGACAATCTAGAATGAACATCAAAAGGTGCAATCTCCTTTCCCATTCAAATAGGCCCAGTAGTACAAGAGACAATTTTCCATGTGGTTGATCTTGACCTCCCATACAACATCCTCCTTGGATGCCCATGGATTCACTCTATGCAGGCCATCCCTTCCACCTATCATCAGTGTATCTAGTTTCCACACAATAGATTTGAGATCACTATCCATGTAGATCCCAAGTCCTTTTCATACTTCCATGTGTTGGAAGCCTCCCATCCAGATTCAAATCATTGTCCCAGGACTGACATTGGCACATCTATCACCAGTTCCTCTAAAACCCTTCCAGATCCAAACACCATCCTTGCATCCACTATCAAGATCAATCACCAAGGCTATGAAGAATATAGTCTAACTACTGTCTTCATTATTGGAGCCCTCCTAGCTGATCCACATACACATGGGCGTCCATCTAGTTACATTGAGCCAAAGATGCTTGAACCAATGCAATTGGGTCCTACCACCTTTCTTTCTCATGGCATTCTAAATAGCCCAAAAATGGCACCTGATATCAATAAATGGCTCTACAAATATCTCACACCTCCTGACAGTGGCCTTCTAAATCATTTCAAAGGAAAATATCCCTCCACCCATAAACTGGTCACTAAAAAGTGGAACTATCAAGGAGGCAGACTAGATCCTGAAGAATAAGGCATGAGAGTGCCCATTAAGGCCACTAAACTACAAAGATACATTTCTCTAGGCTTTGAACACAATACATCTGGCATTGGCCATAACATGACCGGGAGCACTAAAAAAACTAGTCTAACCTATCAAATTCCCCTGGGTAACATATGTGAATTAAAAAACATCCTGGAAGAGAAAATTGTGAGAGCTTATGATGATATTGATGATGACATCTTCCTCAGTAACTATGCCCTTCACCAATTATTCCTCCATTTCATTGACCTTCCACTCCTCCATACTGAGCTCATTAACTAGGACCAACCAAGCGTCGTCCCGATTGAGGAGTTTGAAAGCATGGCCGCACTCTTAAGCTTTATGAGAGCTATAGATCAACAACCAGATTGGGGGTAGACTTCCACACATGTATACACCTTGAACCCAAAAGAATACTTTGGGGGAGAGGAGGACTCTAGCTGCAAAATTGAAAATCAAAATAAAAAAGGAAAAAATGTATCTCTTAGTGAAAACCCTTCTGGAGCACTATCAAATTAGAAAAAAACAAAAATAAAGGGCGTATCTCCTGGTTAAAACCTTTCTGAGGTGCTAGGATATGGAGATTCTCCTCTCCCTATCATCCATGATTACAAGTTAGAACAGTCATCAATTCTCATTGAGGAAACTAAACCTGTTAATCTGGGAATAAAGGACCAGCCTTGACTCACTCACATTTCATCATCATTGATAGAAGTAGAAGAAATGGCCTTCACAACTCTTTTAAGAGAATATTCAGACATCTTTGCATGTTCCTACTCTCACATGCATGGCTTGGATATAGAACTTTTAGTACATCATCTATCCATGTATCCTAACATCAAACCAGTCAAACAAAAGCTCTAGAAAATGCATCCCAAAGTTGCACTAATGGTCAAAATAGAACATGAAAAGCTCTTGGCAGCTGGAATCATCAAAGTCGTAGACTACTCAAACTAGACTACTCAAACTAGATTTGAAATATGGTCCTAGTCTCTAAACCAGATAACTCCATCAAAATCTGCACTGACTTCTGAGATCTAAACAAAGCATGTCCAAAAGATGACTTTCCATTGCCTAACATTGACATGATAGTGGACCTCACTACCGGACATGAGATGTTGTCTCTCATGGATGGGTTTTTAGGATACAATCAGATCCATATAATAGAAGAAGATCAACATAAGACAACATTTATAATGCCATGGAGTACCTTCTGCTACAACATGAATCCATTTGGGCTCAAGAACACTGGAGAAACATATTAGAGGACCATGAACATCATCTTTCACAACATGATCCATAAGATCCTTGAAGATTACGTGGATGATATATTGGCTAGGTCACAAAATAGAATGGATCACCTAAATGATCTAGAGGTAGTGCTTGATTGACTTTGACATTATGGTCTCAAGCTAAATCCAAAGAAATGTGTCTTCAGAGTTACATCAGGAAAGCTTCTTGGATTCATTGTCTCAAGGCATAGCATCAAGATATACCCTAAAAAAGTTAAAGCAATCATGGAAATGCCTCTACCAAAGACACTTAGACAGCTGTGTAGTCTACAAGGAAAGCTTCAATCCATGCACCGCTTCATATCACATCTTGTTGAGAAATGCCAACCTTTCATGCATTTGCTAAGAAAAGATCATAGTTTTAAATGAGATCCTATATGCCAAAGAAGCTTCGACAAAATCAAGGAATATCTAGCAAATTCACCTATCTTAGTGCTGCCCACACTAGGAAAGACTCTCATATTGTATATATTTGCAACAACCACAACATTGGGGATAGTCCTGGACCAATTAGATGACAATGGAAAAGAGCGTGCTATCTACTACATCAGCCGCACTTTGGTGGGCTATGAGATAAATTATACACCAATGGAAAAAGCATGCCTAGTAGTAGTTTTTTCCACTTAGAAGGTCCATAACTACATGCTCAATCATACAGTAAAGATCATATCAAAATTTGACCTGCTCAAGTATTTGCTATCCAAACTAACTCTCACAGGCATAATGGAAAAGTGGGTAATGCTTCTAAGAGAATTTGACATCCAGTATATCGACAGAAAAGCTATCAAAGGTCAAGTCATCATAGATCAGTTTGCAGAGGCACCATTGATCGACACATATCCTTTAGTCATGGAATTTCCTGATGAGCATCTATGCATGATTGAAGAACAACCATCTTGGATGTTATTCTTTGATGGTTCATATAAATCTCATGGTTTTGTTGACGGGGTTTTGCTGACCGGGTCCGCCAACAGTCATAAGTTGTCACCGGGTTCTGGGGAAATCGGCCAACTCTACCTGCAAAGGTTATCCGGGGGAAGTAAATCCTCTGGGTCTTCAAGCACCTAGGTGTCAGGTCACGACGGTGTGAGGCTCGGTTGGGAGAGGTGACTGTTTTCAAGGGGGATAGCTGGTTTCTTCAACTCATTCTTCCGGAGATTCAATATGGTAAGGGCTTCCCAAAGCATTCTACACTTAGCAAATAAAACGAAAAAGATCCTGCAGGGTTAGAAGCATTTCATCTAACTATAGTCATGCCGAAATGCCTGGAACATCAATAATACTCTGATAAAATACACTAAATACCGAAGAAATACATAACCATCAGCTAGCATTTTATCAGTAGCAAGAGGAAAGAGTTAGTTAATCTACTTTAACATACCAGAGTAAGAGACATACAAAACATTAAAACATGAAATACCATTAACTCAGAAGCAAGAGTGCCAACAACATCATTTCCAAGAATCCTTCCTTCTTCATTAATATTCGGTCCAGAAAGCACTGGTGCGTGATATAATGGCGGCTCCATGGGAGCATCTAACTACCAAGAATAGAACAATGGAGCATTGAGCTCTGCAACTAAAACCAGAAATTACTTCGCTATTGCTATGGACAACAAAATCATCAATTTCGCCGACCCTTGGAAATGGGTCAATTTGCCTATTTATACAACTCTTTGCTAACCCTAACCCTATTTACATCACGCTTTAATAAAATATAATATTTGGGGGCCGATACTACCTACGCCACCCTACAAAAGACCTGGAGACGGAATAGGTCTGTCATGTCAAAAGAATAAGATAGGAATATACATCGGAAGAATCAGTCTCGAGAAGAGAGCCAGAGAGGAGAAAGAAGAAAGTAGGTCCCTCAAGGACCGAGGCTACATGCCTCATAAATGGGAAATGTAGTGCCCTATCTTCGATGTGCCAGATGTACCCTTGAGCGGCGCTTTGAGAAGACCACCCTGCTAGAAGGCCAACTGTCGAGCTGATGCCCCTTGATGTGCCCAACTACCTTCTGATAGTCTTATTAACCACCTTCGAAAGTGACCAGTCGGCCTTGCGGACCGGGACACGGATCACTTTAAAGAATACAAAATTTTGGATCTGGGACTCCGGGATCCGGGAACTTACATCCCAAAAAAGAATAAAGAATACTCAATGTGAGGTTTTCCCCGGCCCCCGGAGAAAGCTTAAGGTTGCTTGTTATCATTGAAGGCCTGAAGGAGCCAGGAAATGCCATCTTCATCTACATTCTTCAGGCTGGCCCTTCTGTGCCTGGCTACTTCAACTTGTTCCCCCAAATCTAGAACATTTTCTTTAAATTCATTCACCATCCTTGCCACGTCACGGCCCTTAAGTATCATTTCAGTTAATTTTTCCATTTGGGCCCCGTCTATCCCCTCCAGGGATTGATATCGGGATTGCATTATTTCATCAAAACTCCCCAAAACTGAATCTTTGGGGGTGTACGTATCTGTACTAAGGGGATCAACCCCAGAAATCTTTGTTACATAAGAATTGAATAAATTAGAAGGATATTTTACGTTGTGTACCTTCTCTTGCAAGGACTCTACCAGTTGCTTGGTTACCTCCAATGTGAGGTCAAGTCTGGCATGCTGAGTCCTTACAAAATCAAATGATTCCTCACCCAAAATTCCAGATTCAAAAATCATATCTTCTCCCAAGGTGAGGAGCTCTTCGAGCTCTACCTTCCACGCCTGGTAATTTTTGGCATCACTCTCCCACTGCTCAATGAGTGCTTCTTCCTGATGAATAATTTGTCAGGCTATGTATAACTCTGGGAGAGTGGACGCTAGGAAACGTCAGGTGTTTCCTATCTGTAGGGCTACCCATTCATCTACAGCTTGGGCCTTCTTCTTCATTACTCGTAGGGAGTCTATGTCACTCTGCGGTATTTCTTCTGATGTGGAGGTCTCTGGAGGAGCGGCATTGAGGGGTCAGGCCAGCTCGGTAAGCAACCCCATAAGGTTTGCATTCTTCTCTTTCTCAGCCTTGAGCCTCTGGGCCTCCTTTTCATATTGGGCTTCAACTGCCCTTGCTGCCTCCTTAAGCAAGTCTACCTCACCTTGATTTCCTCTTTTACCCAGGGATACCTCTGCAACATTGTAGTCTGCAGTTGCTTCATTGGCTTCTGGGGGAGGTGTTGCTACAATGGCGACCGTCTCTCTGTCCATCCCAGTTCGCAGAGTATGAACCGTCCGGGCTTTCTTCACCTTCGGCGGGGCCTGAACTTGGGCCATCATTTTGGCCAGGGAGAGAGGAATCATCGGAGCGGGCTGTGCTTTTCTCTTTTTTCTCTCTACCAGCCACTGAGGTGGGAAAGGTGGCCTTCCTGCCAGAATCTGTTCTCTTGATTCTCTCTCGGTGTCCTGCTGCTGTTGCTCCTCTCCGATGGGGACTTCATCCATCCTCCCTGCTTCAACCTTTTCTACAGTAATGTTCTCTTTGTCAACCTCCATCTCTTCAGCCTGGTCCTGCACATTCATTGTTGGGTCTGGACCCTGGTAGGCTTCTTCGGGGATTTCCTCTTCAAGCTGCTCCTCTTCTTCCTTTTCTTCCAGGGCTTCCTCTTCTGTTGGCAGTAGGGGAGGTATCGGGCCAAGATTCAGAGTTTGGGCCGCTATGATAACCTGCCTGAAGGTCGCCTCTAGGAGTGGCCTTGGGAATGTGGCGGCTGGGTTTATGATTATTCCTGAAGGTCCGATTCCCCCAGTGGATTCCATTTTTTCGCCTAGCTTCAGTTGGTCCACTCTCGAACCTTGCATTTTTGGAGCCCCAGAGATAATTTCTAGTTCTGGCTCTTCTACCTGCTGCTCCTGTTCTTGTGCAGGTTCTTGTTCCAAGTCCTCTTGGTCCACAGCCTCTTGTTCTTTTTTCGGGACTTCTGTCTCTTCTTGTGTGTCACCCTCCTGCAAATTCCCAAACTCATCGGTCGTAAATACATCGAACTCTTCTTCAGGAGGGGGACTGGCAGGGACCTCTGTCGGTTCTACTTCTTTCTCCAGTTCTGGGGAACTAGAAGAAAGGATCTCTACTTCTTGGGGGAGGGAAGCCCTTGGCGCTGGTACCGACTCTGCCTTAGCCTGTTTGATGTGCTTCCTCTTTCTCCAGGTGATCAAAGGTGGCCCCGCATCGGCTATTTCTGCTGCCTCCATGGGATCCCCCCCGTTGCCTTCACCATCAAGGCTGCCAGCGACGGGGAGGAAGGAGGACCAATTGGTCCGGCCATGAGCGGGGGAGTGGCAAGCCTCATTATTAACTGCTCCCTCATTTGCTAGGAGGTTGCCACAGACTGCTTAATCTATTTTTGTATGGGGAATTCTTGTGCAGAGGGGGTTATAGCTATTCCTTTTCCTTTATCTACGCCCTGCAAAGAAGTCCCGGCCCCCGGGGTCAATCTTGGTACCGGCGGTGGTGCTAATTTTGGTGCCGGTCGGGGAGCTTGACACATACTCCTGGGGCATACCTTCTTAAAATAGGCATGACTTCGGTCAACCACATCTCGAGTGAAGTCCTCAATTGTGGGCCCCTCTTGGGTGGCCCAATCCATTGGCGGTAGTGCCATTTTTTTGATCCCCTTTTCTTTGTACTGGGGATCTATGGTGGGGGCGGCGTCAGAAAAGCCCAGAGGGAATCTCTGGAGCTTCAAGTCCTGCATCATTCCGGCTATCATTCTAATGTAATGCCAGCTTCGCACATTCATGTCGTCTTGGTAATCTGCCCAAAAGTCCTCCATGTGTATTTGATGGGGCTCCGAAACCCGGGGCATTACCCTTGCTATTTTCCCATGCAGATCAAAGTTCCTCCGCGCTAGATAGAATTCCTGCAAGTTATAACTTTTTAGCTCATTGTCTGCCTCCCTCGCGGTGGCTAGACTATAGGTATAGTTCCCACAGGTGATTGGGAATGAGACATTGGGGACCTTCTTGACGGCAAAGAAGGTGTGCAACTCTAGCATTTATCTGCAATATTCCAGCAGCACGATCTTGTCCCCGCAGTGCCTGGGCAACAAGTAGGGTTTCCCGGAGAAGCTGACGACCCTAATGTATGTATGCTGCTGGAACTGAATGTAGTAGTGCCCATAGCTACTAACTAACTTCATCGCCTCAGTGGACAGGTGGTATCTAGCATCCCGGGTGGGTGTGAGCAGATGGTAGTAAATGAATGCATCGTTTACTCAGCAAAAACTGGGGAAGCTGGCCTCCCATTGAATCTGTGGGAAATGGTCCCACGGTGCTTTCTATCCTGGGCCAATCCTGAGTACTCTGTCAGTGAGTAGGTCATTGGAGTGGGGCCTCTGTTGGGCCAAAGCCTAGAAAACATAAGAAGACATGTAGAAATTCTTCTTCTGGTTTAACTACAGGAACTGGGAGTCGAAATGATTGGAGATTATTGTCTCCCAGTCAAAAAATTCCCCCTTAGTTGAGATGCCGAGGAGGAAATAGTACATCCATTTGGTGAACTCCTGGGCGGAGGGTTGCCCAAATACCCGGGCTAATGCTATCATCCCCATTTGGATGCTCTCCTTGAATTCAGAGTGAGGGATATCTATTTTCATTCTCTTTGGGTCCCTCTTTGGGGACTTGAGCC
>MU223329.1:411905-443015 GCA_018584345.1 Thuja plicata
CTAGGTCGAGGGACACCAGTGGAGTGGGGTATCCCCTGGGTTCTGTAGCTGCGAGCATAACGACCCAAATAGAAGAGTTGTAGTTGGCCGCCAATGTTAGAACAAGCTCCGGAGACTGCACGGAGCATGGGAAGCAAGCTGCCTGGAGGATTCCGGAACCCCCGACATTGATTGCGAGTTTGTCTCCAGCCTGTCGCTGGATGTGCATTATCTTTACCAGGGCCTGCATTTCTGCCCAAGTCCCGACAATAGCGTCGGTCATCAGTTTTACCTTGGACTCAATTTTTGAGCCCACAATCTCATTATCTTGTACAAACTTCATGGTGAGGGGCAGCTTTGCTAGGGCCTTCTCCATTTTTGACTTTGCTGCTGCCCTAGTCTCTGTCGTGGTTGGTAGTTCCAGAATTTTGGGAGGAGATGATGCAGACGCTTCAGATATATTTGGAAGATGACTCTGGGAACCTACGAGACAAAGCAACTGTCAGAACATGTTTATCAAAATAATTATTCCGGGGTTCGGGAAATCTTACCACCGTGATGTTTGCCTTTCCTGAAAAGTTAGTTTTATGCGAAGATACCCGAAAAGCAAAACACATCGCAGACTTTAAGAATCTTTATTACACATCTGGGTCTGGGGATTTTATCACACTTGGTAAGGACACCGGATGTGTGGTGGTAAAAAGGCCCGAAGCCCAAAGAAATGATCGTTAACAAGGATATATGAAAAGGCAAGTTGTCAAGCCCACATGGACACCACGTGCGTTGGCATTAAATAGATGTGATGGCGATGACGGTGGAGCTAACTGTCTGAATGTGTGAAAAGGGAAAGCCACTTGGCTGGAATTGATTGCGCTCATGGGACATAAATGAGGTTCTGACAGCCTTGATGGAGGAGAGAGAAAACTGCTTGTTTGAAACTAGCCAAGAGCCGAGTTTCAAACAGGCAGTTTTCTACCTCGAAAGCGAGTTTGAAGGCGAAAACCAAAAGTAAATGTGACTCGCCTAGCTTGTCGAGTTACCTGGAAGGATATACATGAGGCTGAGGGGTATACATAGAGAACAAAAGGAGATATATAGGGGTTTTACAACTATAAACATATATACATGAATAAACAATGGGAGGACTCCCGCGGGAAAACCAGACAAGGTGGAAACAAATATACAGCCATTTACATAATATACACCATTTACATACTTTACATTATTTATAGAAAAATAATTTCTACACAAAGGGCTAACGACCCTCTGGCAGAGCCAACCCACCAACGGGCAGAAAAAACCAGAAACAAAGGACCAAACCAGACGAAACACAGAGAAGCAAAGTGAAACCAGACAAACAAACGGAAACCAAACAAAAACAGAGAAAGCCAGAGAGGAGGGAAAGTAGAAAAACCAACCTGAAAACATAGAAGGTAGAAGAAAGGGAAGATTACCATGGGAGCTCGAGTTGTCGAACTGTCAGAATCACCACCACGAAGTACTCGCGATTGCCTGAGAAGGCAGAAGGTGTTAATCTTTGATTATCACAAATTCTCTGCAAATGCACTATTAATTACTTTAAAATCTCTCTAATTCACTCTAAGTGCTCAAAGGTTTTAATCACGGTAAGTGTGAAAGTGACAGATAAAACCTATTTATACCCGTGGTAAACATTAATCCTTCACCTTCCAGCAATCTTCGGACAGGCAAAACCTCCAGACGCCGGGCCCAGGGATTCCTTGCGATGATATATCTAAGAACATCACGACGAAGAATCCCAGAGTCTGAAATCTGGTTCCCAACAAAAGGAAACCTCTTGGACCGGAGTCCCGAAGGAGAAAACCAAAACAACAAAATGACACGCCGGGGAAGAAAACCCCAGAGAAAGAAAACAAAAAGGGAAAGAAAGACAAGGCAGAGCCGCAAAAAAAAGCAAACAAAAGCAAAAAGGGGCACCCAACATTTTGCACACAAAATGTAGGGGCGGGGATGCAGGGCATAACAAATGGTGACTATCTGGGACAAATGCCTTATCCCATTTGAGAACTAAAGAATCTCTGGTTAGCAAAACTGGAACAAAGCCACTTCCTGAAGCGTTCAACAGGAAAAGAGAAACATATCCGAGAGAATCCACCCGCACAGGAGTCAGTCTGTAGTCTTTCATCAGTGGTGTCGTGTGTGCTTTGGAAGGAAATCAAGTCGATGACCTTTAGGAGGAATAGAGAAGATTCACTAATCACATCGAACCAGTCATTAATTTGCTTATTTCTGTCGGAGACCAGAGTTTCATCCCACTCTTCCCTTTGTTATTTTATTTGTTCTCAGGTAAGGGAAGGTGGTACTTCTTTCACCATTAAGCTTAAGCTTAGCTAATTTTAATGGTGGTACTTCTTTCACCTATCCACCCATGTTTAGATATTTGAAGAGGGGATAAAGCTCCAGACCCGGGAGGAATTTCTTTAGATTTTTAGATGTGGGTCAACCAATTAGTACAGCCGATCTACCCTCGGTGTGTCTGATTACTTGTTCCTTGCATTATTATTTATTTTCACTGATTGGCAGATTTCAGAAAAAAAATGCCCAATGGAGATTCTTCAAAATGTACCATATCCTGCGAAATGAACCCTGGAGACCGGGTTGGTTCCACCGGGCTAAAGATAGATTCTAAAGTTCACCATACCGTAGACATTATACCGGATGCCAAAGTTATGTGAAGCATTCCAATTCCTGTAAGATGGAACAAAACACTGGGACCGAAAAGAAAACCAAAAGCGAAAACAAAAACAACCAAAGGGGACTGCCCTGGAGGAAAGTCGACAAGACTATTTACAAGGCAGAGTACCTCGCAATGAGATACCCAGAAGAGACATATTTACAAGCGGAAGGCTTTACATATAGTACAACTTAGGCCAACTTACCTTATTCGAAATAGTGTTTGAGAAACTGTCCATTGATGGGCAATGCGACAGGTTCCCCAGTCAAAGTGTTAAGACGGTAAGTATTTGCCCCACAGATTTATGAAATCAGGTATGGTCCAAGCCAGAGCCGTTGGAACTTGGTATGCTTTCCTTTCTTTTCTTGGGCCTTGTCCCACAGCAGGATCAGATCCAAGATCTGAAAAGCCTTGTATTGGGCTCTTCTATCAAACCATCTTTTTACAACTGCTTGGTGACGCACAAAATGTTCAAGGGCTGCATCTTGTTGTTCTTCCATTCGCACCAGATTCAAGAGCCGAACCTCCACGATGTTGTCCTTATTTTTGAATTCCTGCATGAACCGTAAGACCAGGATCTATAAATTGACTGGGAATACAGGGTTCTGGCCATAAAATAGGTGGAATGGTGACATTCCCAGGGTGGCTTTAATATGAATGCGATCCACCCAGAGGGCGAATTTCAATTTTTGGTGCCAATCCCAGGGATTTTGTTCTAACAAATGTTTGATCACTTCAAGCAGATTCTTGTTTGTTGATTCAGCAACGCCATTTCCCTGGGGGTAATAGTTGCTGGAGAACTTTAGTGTGATCTTTCTATTGTAGGTCCATTCTAGTAATTGCGCTGAAGAAAATGCCAGACCATTGTCACATACTAAAGCAAAGGGCATTCCAAACCTTGTGACAATGTTTTCTTCCCAGAACTTAATAACTACGTCTGTCGTGTTGTTTTTGTAAGGAATAGCCTCAGACCACTGAGTGCAGTAATCAGTAGCAGTCAGAATGTATTGGTGGTTGGTAGACAAGTTAGGGTTGATCTCCCTGATGAAGTCAAATGCCCACTGGGAAAAGGGTCTAGCCTCGTAGACTGGTTGTAGAGGCATAACGGGGTTACGCTCTCGATGCGCTGTAGTTTGGCAAGTATGGCATTTCCTGACATGAGTGTAAACGTCCTTGAAGATACAGGGCCAATAGTATCTGGCCCGAAGAATCTGATGGGTAGTGGCATCGGCTAAGCCATGCCTGGTTCCAAACTGTCTGTGGAATTCATCGATTATTCTTACAGCTTGGTCTCTGTTGATGCACCGGAGGTAAACTCCTTCGTAGTTTCTACAGTAGAGCGTGGAATTTTTTATCATGAAGTGGGCGCTTTTCATCTACAGAGTGCGGTGTTTGTGGGGAGGTAACCCCTCCGGGCATTTGTTGTGTAGCAGTAAGTATACCAAGTCGGTATACCATGGGTCTTGGGTGATGGACTCCACTGTGTAAGTTTGGCATTCTATGCCGGGAGTCTCCTCTACCATCGCCCGACTTAGTCCTTGGCCCCGGATAATTTTCATGGGCTGCATTTCTAAGTCATATTCCTGGAGGATGGCCATCCATTTCCCCCGTCTCTTACCCAATTCACTCTGCATCAGCAAATATTTGACGACCTGGTCTGGGATAATAGCATGCACTTTGCTTCAGAGAATATAATGCCAGAATTTCTTCACGGCACGAACTAGAGCAAAGGCCTATTTCTCTAGTGATGAATACCAGACTTTGGTGTTCTTGAAGGGGGAACTCATGAAAGCTATTGGTCGTTCCTCCCCTTCAACCTTTTGGGTCAACACCGCTGCGACAGAATGCGGTGAAGCAAATGAGTAGATATAAAATGGGAGGGAATAGTCTAGACTAGCCAGGACAGGGGCCTCCATTATAGTTTGTTTGATCTGGGTGAATGCCCACTTTGCTTTATGACTCCACTCAATTTTGGTATCTTTCTTCATCATTTCATTGAGCGGTTTAACTATTTCTGCGAATCCCGTAATGAATCGTCGCACAAAGTTGATTTTTTCGAAGAAGGATCGCATTTCTTTCTTGCTGCCAGGCATCTGTAGATTCAGAAATGCTTCGACTCTATCAGGGTCTATAGATATAACCTTCTCAGAGACAATATGCCCGAGCAACTTCCCCTTAGTGACCTTGAATATGCACTTCTTAGGGTTGAGGGATATTCCATACCGGCGACATCTCTCACAGATCTGAGCGAGGTGGGCGGGGTGATCACGCCTGTCCTAGGAAAAGATAGTCAAATCATCCATGTAGATGATTATGCATCGATTCACAAGGCCCTCGAATGCAATGTCCATGGCCTTTTGAAATATATTCCCTGCATTAATCAAGCTGAAGGGCATTCTCCTGTACGCAAACATTCTTCACTTGGTGGTGAACGTGTTTTCTCTCTATCTTCATACTTGACCATAACTTGGTTGTATCCAGAATATCCATCCAAGAAAGACATCATCTGAGATCCATTTACTATCTACAACACCTCGTCCAAGGAGGGGAGAGGGTGATTATCTTTTTTAGATGCCTTGTTCAAATTTTGGAAATCCACGCAAAGGCAGATCTCACCGTTCTTCTTCCTGACAGGAACCAAGTTGGCAACCCATGTAGTATGCCAGATCGGGAAGATTATCCAGGCTGACAATAGTTTTTCTACCTCTTGACGAATCAGAGGCTCTATCAGGGGGTTGACCAGTCTTTGCTTCTGTCGAAAGGGCTTAGTGTCTGGTTTCAGGGGAATGGTATGGGTCATGATGGATGTATCATATGTCTTTAAGTCTTCATAACCCCAAGCAATCACATTGATGTATTCTCGGAGAACCGCGAGAATCTTCTCCTTTTCCTCAAGGGAACAAGAGGTACCTATGTGGATGATTTTCTCTTTGCCGGGCTTGCCGATGTTAACCTTTTCAAACTTTCCTCCCTCAGAGGAGGATGACACCTTCTCATGGGCCCCAGGGTCCAAGTCAAAGATTTGTTCTAATGCAACTATCCCCTTTGGGATGGTGTTAGTAGGCAGGTCTATGATCCCATCATCTTCATCACCCTACCCAGTATCATCATGGTCTCGTTCCTCCACTATCTGATCCTCAAAAACACCAACATTGGCCATGAAGGCCAGGATATGTTGATCGTCTTCAAAGACCCAAAAGTGAGTGACATTATCTGGAATGGACGGGGTGGGGACCATCTCAACTGAAAATCTCCGGAGTCGGGAGCCGGCCATCAGCTCAAGTGTGCTGGCAAAAATGGCAAGGGCATCCGGGACATAGTTTCGTTGCCGGGGAATGAGGTCAATGCCAAAGGCATCAAAATCCTTGATAAGGCTCCAAGCCTGGTTGCAGTAAGTGATCAGCCTTTTGTCATGACACGTGTATTGACTCCGGACTTTTTTAACAATCAACTCTGAATCACCCAGAGCCCCGAGGCGGGTGATACCTTTCCTTAATGCGAATAAGAGTCCAAGGACCAAAGCCTCGTACTCTGTGATGTTTTTTGTACAGTTAAACTACAGCTTGTAGGACGCAAGGAAGGATTTCCCCCACGGTTTGATTAATTCTACCCTGGCCCCACAGCCCTATTTGGATCGAGACCCATCAAATTTTAGGGTCCATAAGTCATTGTTTGTAATCTAGGGCTGGGGAGGGGGAGTTTTCTTTGGATTGTTGCTGGGAGACTTGGGGATCTCTTCCCAGACTACCAACGTGAAAGTAGGATTTATCCCCAGAGGCATTTCAATTTGTGATTCCTGGGTGGATGGCACCAAAGGAGTGCATCCCATAGAAGTACTGGGTCCCAGGGAATTGGTTGTATGTTCATTCCAGAAGATATCGAGTTGCCGGGTAGTGATCGATAGACATGGTTCACACTCGTGCTCTAAATTTTTTTGGTAATGCACTCAGCACCAAGTGCCAGACAGGAGTGTGGCAAGGGTCGCTATGGGGCCCTGAGAGTTAACTTCAACTCTCACCTTTTCTTCTAAGTCTTGTGCTCTTTGCAACACTACGGGATCCTCTCCAGGGATGAAATCGAATGTTAATATTTCAAGAGGTTGGTACACCCCCAGAGAAGTCTTGAAGAAAAGGAATTCATTGACCCTCCCAACTTTGGTAAGGGCCTATTTCATTTGAGGTTCACTTTCGACTCGGATCTGATTGGATTCTCCTTCCCATGGAAGCCATAAGTGGGTGAAGTCGGTCGAGAAGTATCCATTCAAGGACTTAGACCAATTCTGACTTAATAACATCTCGTAAGTCTCTGGGATGTCCACCACTTGGATGTCAATGATACTAGCTATCCTGGGGTCCTGGATAAGATGTATCCAGACGTTCTTTAGTTCCCCCACCATTTTCACAGCAGTCTTATCCAGTTGGATTACTGTGCCATTAGACGGGGTAGGGTGGAGTCCGAGCTTCTGACAAATAGATAAGGGAATGATGTTTCGTGAAGCTCTAGAGTCTACTAAGTAGTTGTGTATATTTTTTTCGTAAATGTTCAAACCTAGTAGGAAGGGAGGATCCTCATTGTTTCCTCAGAAGATAGCCGCATTAGCATCTTCGAAGGAGATGGTCTTGGGTGGGTGGCTAACTGCTTTCGGGTTCCCTAAGAGCTTCAGAAGGGACTTCTTCTGCTCAAGAAAATTTAGAAAAACCTCCATCAAGGTCATGGAGGTGGTGGTCTGCTCTAACACCTTCATGATATCGAATCTCCCTCCTCAAAACGGGTAATTTTACTCACCGAGGTCTTTCGCTTGGTTAGGGATAGGACCTTTTGGAGGTACTGGTTGATCAGTTGCGTTATTCCAGGGAGGAGGACTATCTTTGACTGGAGGTGTAGGCGTGTAAGGTGGTCCCTTACCAGCCTAGCTCCAGGTATTGTATGGAGCTCGTGGGTTAGTAAAGGCATTGGCCTCAAAGGGCGGGATGGATTCATCAAAGAATCCCTACAGTTCAGATTCTTCTTCATCTCCTTTGGAAGTTACGAAGAAGATGGTATCACAGGTGAAGGCACTATGGGTTGTTTCCTGGACAGGAGGCTCTAGAGGGGTAGTATCATATGACTACTACCTATCCAGCTGGGAGATCATAATGAATTTCTCCAAAGTGGCGCAATTCACCTCATTGTGGGAACCTATATCGTGTAGCCTACACCAGTTAGTCATGGGCTGGAAGTCTATGACTGGTGTAAAATGGGATGGTCCAGCACCATTTTGGTTGGTGTTTTGGTTCAGAGGTGGGCCTCTGATGTTAGCGTTATTATTCAACTATTGTTGGTTGGGCCTAGGCCCGTTGTTGAAGTTTCTTCCCCTGGCATTGTTGTTTCATTGGCTGGAGAAGATATTCCCTCTCTGAGGATTTGAGTTATGGGGTGTGTAGGACCCCACCTTCAGTTGACCCATGTCCATAGTCAAAGTGGACAACATTCGCCAAAGGGATTCAACCTCGGTGGTCAATTGAGTGTTAGCGTCATAATGGGATGGCTGCGGTTGTTGTTGGCTTCCCGGGAAGGCAGCAGGATTAACCGGAGTCGAGGGCGGCAATCCTCCAGTCATGGACAATTGGAAAAATGACGCTCTGGATGGTTGTGTCTGAGTCTGTTGTGTTTGTTGTGGCTGATTCCAAGGGAAGACTTCTAGACCCGGTGTGGTTTGGGTCTGGGAGGGGTAAATATACCGTGCCTGTTGGTCTATCAAGGGCGGTGAAGGATTCATCGCCATCGAAGGGGTGCCCATTGCTAAATTGGGGTTGTATCCCATAGTATAAGCAGTTCCACCAGGGATCATGTTGAAAGGCGTGTTCTATCCAATCCCACCTGGGGATTCGTTGAGACCACGGGATAGCTCTAGGGCTAGGTTGTAGACTTTCACCAAAGTGTCCTGGTCGCCCGGGGCGGTTGTTTTCCAAAGGAGGGTGGCAATGAAAGGGTCCATCGCATTGAGATAGGTCTGTATGGTTACATCTGGAGATGGAACGAAAGGGCCCGTGCACCTCTTCAGGGCACACTGGAACCTATGGTTGAATGCTGCAAGAGGTTCATTGGGTTCCTTTCTGATTGAGATGAGCTGGCTGTGGGACCAGGCTGGGTCCACATGTATGTGAAAGGTAGCTAGGAAGCCGTCCTCCATATCCTGCCAAGTGTTAATGGAGTTGGCGGGTAAGTTCAGGCACCAGTTCAACTCACTTTGTCCTAAGGACAGGAGGAACATGTGGGTCACAACATCCTCATGCTAGATCCGGTGTCGATTCATGGCATCTTTATACGCCTGTAAGTGTTCTTCTGCGGTCCGTGAGCCTAAGTGCTCATATCATGGGTAGATCTTCTCTGAGTGAGAGGGTAAATCACTGGTTGCACCCAGAAAAGTTCCCATTGGGGACCCGGTGTTTCTGAAATATGCAGCCATCGGGGGAACTATATGTTGGGTGGTTTGGGTACTGGTTCCCAGGATTATCTGAGAAGTTTGAGTATTCAGAGGTATGGTAGATCCCCAGACAATAGTGGCTGGTGTGATTCTCGAAGTCTGTTTCTTTCAAGCAGGAGGCCCGAGTTTGACAAATCTTCTGGGATTAGGGGCAGACCTAAGGACTCTTTCAAATCTAGCTGGGGAGAAAGATCCAATCCCGCTAAAGGCTTGTCACCTAAAACTGCAACTCAGGGAACCCTTAGAAGGTGTAAAATAAGAATCTTGGGAGGGGGATGAGTTCATGCCCTCCTTCTAGCGCCAGTTTCTGTTGGTGGGGTTTTGCTGACTGGGTCCACCAACAGTCATAAGTTGTCACCGGGTTCTGGGGAAATCGGCCAACTCCACCTGCAAAGGTTATCTGGGGGAAGTAAATCCTCTAGGTCTTCAAGCACCTGGGTGTCAGGTCACGATGGTGCGGGGCTTGGTTGGGAGAGGTGACTATTTTCAAGGGGGATAGCTGGTTTCTTCAACTCATTCTTTCAGAGATTCAATATGGTAAGGGCTTCCCAAAGCATTCTACACTTAGAAAATAAAATGAAAAAAGATCCTGCAGGGTTAGAAGCATTTCATCTAACTATAGTCATGCCGAAATGTCTGGAACATCAATAATACTCTTATAAACTACACTAAATACCGAAGAAATACATAACCATCAGCTAGCATTTTATCAGTAGCAAGAGGAAAGAGTTCGTTAATCTACTTTAACATACTAGAGTAAGAGACATATAGAACATTAAAACATGAAATACCATTAACTCAGAAGCAAGAGTTCCAACAACATCATTGCCAAGAATCCTTCCTTCTTCATTAATATTCAGTCCAGCAAGCACTGGTGCGTGATACAATGGCGGCTCCATGGGAGCATCTAACTACCAAGAATAGAATAATGGAGCATTGAGCTCTACAACTAAAACTAGAAATTAGTTCGCTATTGCTATGGACAACAAAATCATCAATTTCGCCGACCCTTAGAAATGGGTCGATTTGCCTATTTATACAACTCTTTGCTAACCCTAACCCTATTTACATCACGCTTTAATAAAATATAATATCTGGGGGCCGGTACTAACTGTGCCACCCTACAAAAGAATTGGAGATGGAATAGGTCTGTCATGTCAGAAGAATAAGATAGGAATATACATCAGAAGAATTGGTCTCGAGAAGAGAGCCAGAGAGGAGAAAGAAGAAAGTAGGTCCCTCAAGGACCGAGGCTACATGCCTCATAAATGGGAAATGCGGCACCCTGTCTTTGATGTGCTAGATGTACCCTTGAGCGGCACCTCGAGAAGACCACCCTGTCAGAAGGCCAACTACCAAGCCGACGCCCCTTGATTTGCCCAACTACCTTCTGACAGTCTTATTAACCACCTCTAAAAGTGACCGGTCAGCCTTGGGGACCGGGACACGGATCACTTTAAAGAATACAAAATTTTGGATCCGGGACTCTGGGATCTGGGAACTTACATCCCAAAAAAGAATAAAGAATACTCAATGTGAGTTTTGCCCCGGCCCCTGGAGAAAGCTTAAGGTTGCTTGTTATTGTTGAAGGCCTAAAGGAGGCTGAAAACACCGTCTTCATCTACATTCTTCAGGCTGGCCCTTCTGTGCCTGGCTACTTCAACTTGTTCCCGCAACTCTGGAATATTTTCTTTAAATTCATCTGCCATCCTTGCCACATCACGGCCCTTAAGTATCATTTCGGTTATTTTTCCATTTGGGCCCCATCTATCCCCTCCGGGGATTGATATCGGGATTGCATTATTTCATCAAAACTCCCCAAAACTGAATCTTCGAGGGTGTACGTATCTGTACTAAGGGGATCAGCCCCAAAAATCTTTGTTACATAAGAATTGAAAAAATTAGAAGAATATTTTACGTTGTGTACCTTCTCTTGCAAGGACTCTACCAGTTGCTTGGTTACCTCCAATGTGAGGTCAAGTCTGGCATGCTGAGTCCTTACAAAATCAAATGATTCCTCACCCAGAATTCTGGATTCAGAAATCATATCTTCTCCCAAGGTGAGGAGCTCTTCGAGCTCTACCTTCCACTCCTGGTAATTATCGATGTCACTCTCCCACTGCTCAATGAGGGCTTCTGCCTGATGAATAATTTGTCAGGCTATGTATAAGTCCAGGAGAGTGGACACTAGGAAACGCCGGGTGTTTCCTATCTATAAGGCTACCCATTCATCTACAGCTTGGGCCTTCTTCTTCATTACTCGTAGGGATTCTATGTCACTTTGCGGTATTTCTTCTGATGTGGAGGTCTCCGGAGGAGCGACATTGAGGGGTCAGGCCAGCTCAGTAAGCAACCCCATAAGGTTTGCATTCTTCTCTTTCTCAGCCTTGAGCCTCTGGGCCTCCTTTTCGTATCGGGCTTCAACTACCCTTGCTGCCTCCTTAAGCAAGTCTACCTCACCTTGCTTTCCTCTTTTACCCAGAGATACCTCTGCAACATTGTATTCTATGGGGTCTGTGGTTGCTTCATTAGCATCTGGGGGAGGTGTTGCTACAACTGGGACCATCTCTCCGCCCGGCCTAGTTCACAGAGTATGAACTGTCTAGGCTTTCTTCACCTTCGGCAGGGCCTAAACTTGGGCCATCATTTCAGCCAGGGAGAGAGGAATCACCGGAGTGGGCTGTGATTTTATATTTTTTCTCTCTACCAGCCACTGAGGTGGGAGAGGTGGCCTTCCTACCAGAATTTGTTCTCCTGATTCTCTCACAGTGTCCTGCTGCTGTTGCTCCTCTCCGACGGGGACTTCATCCATCCTCCCTGCCTCAACCTTTTCTGCAGCAATGTTCTCTTTGTCAACCTCCATCTCCTCAGCCTGGTCCTGCACGTTCATTGTTGGGTCTAGACCCTGGTAGGCTTCTTTGGGGATTTCCTCTTCAAGCTGCTCCTCTTCTTCTTTTTCTGCCAGGGCTTCCTCTTCTGTTGGTTGTAGGGGAGGTATCAGGCTGAGATTCAGAGTTTGGGCCGTTGTGATAACCTGCCTGAAGGTCGCTCCTGGGAGTGGCCTTGAGAATGTGGCGGCTGGGTTTACGGTTATTCCCGAAGGTCCAATTCCCCTAGCGGATGCCATTTGTTCACCTAGATTTAGTTGGTCCACTCCCAGACCTTGCATTTTTGGAGCCCCGGAGATAATTTCTGGTTCTGGCTCTTCTACCTGCTGCTCCTATTCTTGTGTAGGTTCTTGTTCCAAGTCCTCTTGGTCCGTAGCCTCTTGTTCTTTTTTTGGGACTTCCGTCTCTTCTTGTGTTTCGCCCTCCTGCAAATTCCCAAACTCATCGGTCATAAATACATCAAACTCTTCTTCAGGAGGGGGACTGGATGGGACCTCTGTCGGTTCTGCTTCTTTCTACAGTTTCGGGGAACTGAAATAAAGGATCTCTACTTCTTGGGGGAGGGAAGCCCTTGGCGCTGGTACCGGCTCTACCTTAGCCTATTTGATGTGCTTCCTCTTCCTCCAGGTGATCAAAGGTGGCCCCGCATCGGCTATTGCTGCTACCTCCATGGGATCCACCCCCGTTGCCTTGACCATCAGGGCTGCCAGCGACGGGGAGGAAGGAGGACGAATTGGTCTGGCCATGAGCGGGGGAGTGGAAAGCCTCGTTATTAACTACTCCTTCATTTGCTGGGAGGCTACCATAGATTTCTTAATCTATTCTTGTATGGGGACTTCTTGCACGGAGGGGGTTATAGCTATTCCTTTTCCTTTATCTGTACCCTACAAAGAAGTCCTGGCCCCCAGGGTCAATCTTGGTACCGGCGGTGGTGCTAATTTCGTGCCAGTCGGGGAGCTTGACACATACTCCTGAGGCATGCCTTCTTAAAATAGGCATGACTTCGGTCGACCACATCTCGAGTGAAGTCCTCAATTATGGGCCCCTCCTGGGTGGCCCAATCCATTACTGGCAGTGCCATTTTGTCGATCCCATTTTCTTTGTATTGGGGATCTATGGTGGGGGCGGCGTCAGAAAATCCCAGAGGGAATCTCTGGAGCTTCAAGTCCTACATCATTATGGCTGTCATTCTAATGTAATGCCGGCTTTGCATGTCCATGTCATCTTGGCAATCTTCCCAGAAGTCCTCCATGTGTATTTGATAGGGCTCCGAAGCCTCGGGCATTGCCGTTGCTATTTTCCCATGCGGATCAAAGTTCCTCCATGCCAGATAGAATTCCTCCAAGTTATAACTTTCAGCTTGTTGTCTGCCTCCCTCGCGGTGGCCAGACTGCAGGTATAGTTCCCACAGGTGATTGGGAACAAGACATTGGGGACCTTCTTGAGGGAAAAGAAGGTGTGCAACTCCAGCATTTGTCTATAATATTCCAGCAGCACGATCTTGTCCCCGCAGTGCCTAGGCAACAAGTAGGGTTTCCCAGAGAAGCCGGCGACCCTAATGTATGTATGCTACTGGAATTGAATGTAGTAGTGCCCATAGCTACTAACTAACTTCATCGCCTCAGTGGACAGGCGGTATCCGACATCCCAGGTGGGTGTGAGCAGATGGTAGTAAACGAATGCATCGTTTACTTGGTAGAAACTGGGGAAGCTGGCCTCCTATTGAATCTGTGGGAAATGGTCCCACGGTGCTTTCTGTCCTGGGCCAATCCCGAGTACTCTGTTAGTGAGTAGGCCGTTAGAGTGGGGCCTCTGTTGGGCCAAAGCCCAAAAAACATAAGAAGACATGTAGAAATTCTTCTTCTGGTTCAACTGCAGGAACTAGGAGTCGACATGATTGGAGATTATTGTCGCCCAGTCAAAAAATTCCCCCTTAGTGGAGATGTCGAGGAGGAAATAGTACATCCATTTGGCGAACTCCTGAGCAGAGGGTTGCCCAAATACCTGAGCTAATGCTATCATCCCCATTTGGATGCTCTCCTTGAATTCAGAGTGAGGGATATCTATTTTCATTCTCTTTGGGTCCCTCTTTGGGGACTTGAGCCAGTGGGTATTCATATACACCCGGGCAGCATCCTCCAATTGTGTAAATTATTTCAAGGTGTCAGTCCTTGTGACCACCGTGGACCTGTCAAATTGTGGGATACCCAGGCCTGCTTGGAAAGTGACTGGGTCGAGGGACACTAGTGGAGTGGGGTACCCTATGGCTTCTGCAGCTGCAAGCATAACGACCCAGACAGAAGAGTTGTAGTTGGCCACCAATGTTAGAACAAGCTCTAGAGACTGCACGGAGCATGGGAAGCAAGCTTCCTGGAGGATTCTAGAACCCCTGACATTGATTGTGAGTTTGTCTCCAGCCTGTCGTTGGATGTGCATTATCTTTACCAGGGCCTGCATTTTTGCCCAAGTCCCGACACTGGCGTCGGTCATCAGTTTTACCTTGGACTCAATCTTTGAACCTACAATCTCATTATCTTGTACAAACTTCATGGTGAGGGGCAGCTTTGCCAGGGCCTTCTCCATTTTTGACTTTGCATCTGCCCTGGTCTCTGTCGTGGTTGGTAGTTCCAGACTTTTGGGAGGAGATGATGCGGACGCTTCAGACATATTTGGAAGATGACTCCAGGAACTTGCAAGACAAAGCAACCGTCAGAACATGTTTATCAAAATAATTATTCTGGGCTCCGGGAAATCTTACCACCGTGATGTTTGCCTTTCCTGAAAAGTATGTTTTATGCAAAGATACCCAAAAAGCAAAACACATCGCAGACTTTAAGAATCTTTATTACACATCCAGGTCCGGGGATTTTATCACACTTGGTAAGGACACTGGATGTGTGGTGGTAAAAAGGCTTAAAGCCCAGAGAAATGACCGTTAACAAGGATATATGAAAAGGCAAGTTGTCGAGCCCACGTGGACACCACGTGTGTTGGCATTAAATAGATGTGATTGCGATGACGGTGGAGCTAACTGTCTGAACGCGCAAAAAGGGAAAGCCACTTGGCTGGAATTGATTGTGCACATGGGATGTAAATGAGGTTCTGACAGCCTTGATGGAGGAGAGAGAAAACTGCTTGTTTGAAACCAGCCGAGAGCCGAGTTTCAAACAAGCAGTTTTCTGCCTCGAAAGCGAGTTTGAAGGCAAAAACCAGAAGCAAAGGTGACTCATCCAGCTTGTCGAGTTACCTAGAAGGATATACATGAGGTTGAGGGGTATACACAGAGAACGGAAGGAGATATACATGGGTTTTTCAACTATAAACATATATACATGAATAAACAACGGGAGGACTCCCGCGGGAAAACTAGACAAGGCAGAAACAAATATACAGCCATTTACATAATATACACCATTTACATACTTTACATTATTTATAGAAAAACAACTTCTGCACAAAGGGTGGACAACCCTTTAGCAGAGCTGACCCACCAACGGGTGGCAAAAACAAGAAACAAAGGACCAAACCAGATGAAACATAGAGAAGCAAAGAAAAACCAGACAAACAAATGGAAACCAAACAAAAATAGAGAAATCCAGAGAGGATGGAAAGCAGAAAAACCAACCTGAAAATGCAGAAGGCAGGAGAAAGGGAAGATTACCACGGGAGCTTGAGTTTTCAAACTGTCAGAATCACCATCACGAAGCACTCATGATTTCCTAAGAACGTAGGTGTTAAGCTTTGATTATCACAAATTCTCTGCAAACGCGCTGTTAATTGCTTTAAAATTGCTCTAATTCACTCTAAGTGCTTGAAGGTTTTAATCGTGGTAAGTGTGAAAGTGACAGATAAAATGTATTTATACCCACGGTAAACATTAATCCTTTGCCTTCCGGCGATCTCCGGATAGGAAAAACCTCTGGACACCGCGCCCAGGGATTCCTCGTGATGATCTATCTAAGAATGTCATGACAAAGAATCCCAGAGTCTGGAATCCGGTTCCCAACAAAAGACAACCTCCGGGACCGGAGTCCCGGAGGAGAAAACCAAAACAAAAAAATGACACGCTGGGGAAGAAAACCCCAGAGAAAGAAAACAAAAAGGGAAAGAAAGACAAGGCAGAACAGCAAATAAAAGCAAACAAAAGCAAAAAGGGGGACCCAACATTTTGCACACAAAATGTAGGGACGGGGATGCAGGGCATAACAGGTTCTTGGGTTGGAATCCTCTTTGTCACTCCACAAGGTGATTACATTCTAAAATCATTCAAACTGGGATTTCCTTGCACTAACAACATTGTAGAATATGAAGCATTAGTTGTAGGGCTTAGCATGACCACTCAATGGAATATAACAAATATCCAAGATTTTGGTGATTCTCAGCTCATCATAAAGAAAGTGTTAGATGAATTCCAAACAAAAGATGATAAGCTGCTACCTTACAAAGAGATGGTCAAAAAAATGAAGGGGCATTTCATCAATCTGCAAATCACCCAAGTGCCATGTCTGCAAAACAAAGTCGCCGATGCAATGGATACAATTGGATCTCTTCTAGAAATACCACGTGATGCAACATAGTATGAGTTCTTAGTTGAGAAACTTCATGTGCCAGCTTACGAGAGAAAATGATGTTTATCGGGTCTGTGTCTTGGTTGGTCCTTAGTCCCCATGGTACCATGACATCCATGCTTATCTAAAGAATGGTATCATATCCCCCCATCTAACCAACACCCAATGCTAAAACCTTATTTGAAGAGCTTCCTGCTACACCATTTTATCTGGCACCTTATATCATCACGGTTATCACAATGTTCTCTCTAGGTGTCTAGATGAAACTGAAGTTGCTCAAGTGTTGCAAAAAGTGCATGCTGGAATTTGCGGTTCCCACACAAGTGGCATGGTCCTAGATAAACATCTTCTTAGAGTTGGGTATTATTGGTCTACTATGGAACATGATGCCTGTGAATTTGTAAAGAAATGATTACCATGTCAGCAACATGCCAATTTGATCCATGCACCAGTACAAGAGCTACATCCTATTGTGCCTTCTTGGCCATTCTCATGTTGGGGTTTTGACCTCGTTGGTAAGATCACTCCCTTATCCTCTAAGGGACATAAATTTATCATCATAGAAACTAAATAATTTACTAAGTGGGTTGAAGCAATCCCACTTACCCTCACAACAGGCATCCAAATATCCAAGTTTATCATATACCACATCATTTTCCACTTTGGCATTCCATCCACCATTTTCACAAATCATGGTTCACCATTTGAAAATCACCATATGGTTGATCTATGCACATGCCTCCACACCCATCATCAATTCTCTAGCCCATATTTCCCACAAGGTAACGACCAAGCTGAGGCAACCAAAAAAAAACTTCTAAAAATCTTAAAGAAGGTTTTCAATGAAACTGATTGTGACTGGCACCTCCAAATTAATCCCGCCCTTTGGGCCTATCACACTTCATTCCGCACTCCCAAATGCACCACTCCATATTCCTTTTTCTATGGTTCCGATGCTATCTTACCAATTGAGGTTGAACTACCATCCTTACGGGTATCTCTCAAAGACCTAATCATAGATGAAGACTACAGAGTAGCAAGACTCACACAACTTGATCTCCTTGATGAAAAGTGCTAGCAAGCATATGACCACCTAGTCATATATCATAATAAATTAAAGTGAAGCTATAATAATAAGATTCACCCACACGAGTTCCAGGTAGGGGACTTTGTGCTCAAAGAGAATCAGAAAGTGGGCGCTAATTGAGAAAAGAAAGTCAAGTTTGAGGTTATGTGGCAAGGCCCATATATTGTCACTGCATGCTTCGGATCTGAGGTATATTAGTTATCCACTCCTGAAGGAGAACCTTTGATTGATCCAATCAACATCATTCATCTCAGATGCTTCTATGCATAACATCATCTTATCTTAGTTATTTGAAAAAAATATTCCAAAAACATTGTAAAAAGTCCTGAAAAAATCATTGTCTTGGTAAAAATCTGGTAAACAGACACCTTGGTGATAGCAAAAAAATAAAAAAAAGAAGATTAAAAAGCAAAAAAGCAAAAAAATATCAATAGAAATAAATCATCCAATGGTGAAAACTTGACAATCAGGCGCCTTGGTCAAGTATGTGTGGTGAAAACATGGTAATCAAGCATCACACATAGTGGGCTGTATCATTATCCATCAAAATATTTTTCTCCTCCATCTCATTCATTCCACTCCACTTTGGCCTAATCATTACCTATATCTCCTAGATGTTCCATTATCGCTCACATCAGTCAGCATTGGTACTCCTGTCCTGCATCCTGAGCTTTTGTACATATTAGTCATGTATATACTCGTCCATCTAAGTTGTATATCTTTGTCATCCTATCCCATTCCTTGAGCTTTAGTCCTATAAATATCTTTCCCATCTCAGTCTAGTCTTGACCCCAGTCACGCTTGTACATATCTGGAATCCTTGGTTGGTCTCCTTGTAGAAAGTGATCCAGTTTTAGATTATGAATCCTGTGCTTCAGCAAGTTCCTTATGACAAAATCATGCTTCAACAATTTGATCTCATCACATCTTTGTCCAATCAGATTCACACATAACATATCCATGGAAATGGGTCCTTGAGGATGTATCCTTCCTTTCGTTGACCTAAATCTAATCATCTTTCTAGAAATGGGTCCTTGAGGATGTACCCTTCCTCCTCAAAGTTGCCATGATTCTTTATATCATGGTATGCTACGAATGGATGCACCTATGATAGGGAACTTGATCTTTTTGTTTTCTTCTTGTGAGTCAGTCAGATATGACCCTTGCATGTATGTAATCCATTTGGGTTCGCATGTTGCACTTGGGAAATGTCATTTTCTTGTGGGCTTTTCTAGTATCATTTTGCCCATGGCTCTTCTTGGGAATCATGTGTGATGCTGGGGAAACCCCTGCATGTCTTTTGTGTCAGTCCTCTCCAACACCGGTGATAAGGCCTCGTGTTCCTAGTAACCTTGGCATGGTCTCTAGCATTGGTATATAAAAATAAGTGCTCAACTACATGGCGGTATTTCATCCTGGAATACCCCTCGCTTAAGCTTCAAGAAAAATCCCCCCTAATCAAATCCTTAGCAAAGGATTTCCTTTTTAGTCCAATCAAATCCCCTCCCTAGAAAATCCATCCCTTTTAGTCTAATCAAATCCTATCTCAAACCTAACCCTTCATCCTTGATGCAAACCTGACTATCCTGTCCCTCATTCTTCTACCCCCCTCTTCCTTTTTCTTCTATCTTGTATCTCCTGGACGTCTCTTTTCAAGATGCCACCAAGGCTTCACCTTTTCCCCTGTCACCCTCTCAAGGGGGAATCATCCTGGTCATCTTATCCTAAATCTATCCTAATTGTCACTCTGGGGCAATTTCCTTGCCTACGGCCAAATCTTTGCATCATCTATTGTTTAAAACATCTTCGAAATAGTATTATTCTAACACTATGTCAAAGATGGGAAAATTGTAGATACCTAAATATGATTAACCTAATTCAATCATATTTAGTGAGTTCTGGGACATATTAGCTAAGTAATTAAGCATTACCTAATTGACCCATGTCATCCCCTAGCCCTAATTAATTAAATTAATTGGCTATAATCCTGATTAATTATCAAAATCAACCAATAGCTTAATAATTGATTAGAACCTCATTTCCCCTATTATTGAATGAATATGTTATTTATGTAATTCAATTCATTAATATTCCCTTGAACCCGTAACCTAACCTATCTCAACTACCTAACCTTGAGTTCTAACTCAACCCAACCCCTTCACACATGCTAACCTAACCAATCCCAACCACCTAACTCAGAGTTCAAACCAATCCCAACCCATTCAACCTTGCTAATCCTATCTTAAACCCTAACCCTAATCCTAAACTCTCCCTAATGATGTCACATTCCTAATCTTTGGATTAGGAATTCAATCCCTTCCCCAAAGTCCACTTTATTAATAACCTTATCTTCTAGAGTCTTCTTTTGGCTCTCTTACCTAAATGGTCATATTCCTCCCTCTTTTCAATCCAATCATATTGTGACAATTGTCACAATATGATGCACTTGAAGAAGCACAATCCATGTGCTCTCTTCTAGGTGCATCTGGACCTCTCCTTAGGATTACATCATGGCCCTTGATTCCTCACCTATTTCCTATAAAAGAAACCTCATTCATTCACATTTATCATCCACTTTCCATGCAAACTTATAATGCCATTTTTAATTCAGAATCACTCATCTTGAAGCAACATAACATCTTGAAGCTTGGAGCCAGCATATTTGAGTGCACATCCACACTAATGGACACATCAAAATATCAAGTGGAGCTTGGATTATAATTTAGTGAGGTTTGCACTCCTTAGTTTCTTATGTTTTTCAAGTTTTTTTTTGTCCAATCATGTACTGGGATCTTGCTATGCTCACACAGAGCATACATCCCCAGAAAGAGACTGTTGGAACTTTAAATGTTTGGAAAAATTTGGAGTCCTATAAAGTGATAAAAATCTAAAAAATGGAATCCTAAACTCCATGCCCAATAATTGATGATATGATGGAGTACATGAAATGAGATTCAAAATTATATTACTTTTCAATTAAAATTTGAGGGATTAAGGAAGGAAGCTCTGTGACAGGAACAATCAAAATTCTGTAAGCGAAGGTTTCAGAGATGCTAGAATTTTGACCTACTATAAAGATGATGTGGATAGAGAATGAAAATGATCAAACATTGAAAATCTAAAATAGACCCAGTTTGGAAAATACAATTTCCTATCTCTAGTAAGAATCTTATGATCATACAATCTATTTTGGATTTACATCCAAACACAAATCCAAAAGATAGGTAGTTATTAGTTAGTTTGTTGATCAGTTTTTTCAAAAGAAGTTTTTAAATTTTAGCATAGGGCAGTGTCTCTTCACCCTAAAGGGGTGTGAAAACCATTCATCCACATAGTGCTCTTCTTGCGGTCCTTGTACATGGTTGGGTGGGTGATACCAAGGTGTCAAATACTCATGCCAATTCTTCTAACAGGAGGATAGGACTAGCTGGATTCTTTGTCTACCATTGATGCCTCGACCAATTTCTCCTACAATTACAGAGAAAAGTTGAATGAGTGTAGCCTCCAAAATAATGCAGACATCAATATTAGTGTAGAATTAAAAATAGTTTTCATTCACACATGAGGAAATGGAAGGAGTAAAACCTTCTAGTGCATCATAGGTACAACACGGGTCAAGTATGAAATGTTCTGAATTTACAGAGTCGCTTAAAATTTTAGAAAAAGAGTGGGAAATGAGAAGCCTGGTATGGGGATCAATGAACTCTATGATTTGGAATTTGATAGCGCCTATAGGTAATGGTTTTTTGTAGAACTTGGCATCCTTTCCCACCCCTTGGACAATGCCTTTGCTAACCAATACACCCTTTGATAGCAACCAAACATGATCTCTAATTGGATATGTCTTAAAGTCTTCATGTAAGGGCCGCTTGTCGACTATAGGTTACTACAGTCAGAAAATATGTACATGCACAAACCAAACTCGTGTGTCACAAAAGAAAAATATTTTAGCTTCAATATACAGAGCAAGGGAATGACTACGATGATTTTTTAGGGATTTCCATCACAAGGTCAACTTGTGCAACCTTGCCAATCATGATAATCTCAGTATCCTCTTTTCCACACCCGGTATGTCCTATTCTGCAATCATGTAAAGTAGAGAGAAAGTGAGGCGACTGCTGTTAAAGTATGAAATAGACTGTTGACTGGAAAATAGATAGGCCAATACATTGGAATACCATACACCCCCCACACAATGCTTACCCTGAAATCTGTCTCATTGCTATCCAATGAATTCTTTTTCTATGCACTCTTTGTGATGACTTATATGGTCTCAAAGATTTTTGCCCACCAGAATGTGCACCCTCATTTTCATTCGCTGTGAGACCCATGAAAAAGCCATCTTCACTACCTTCCTCTACTAGACCATGTCCTTTTTCCACCGAGGCTTGACATGGAAAAATAATTTGGGTGTCATTTATTAGAATTACAAACGAGGTGAGTGGTCAAATGGAATAATAAATGAATACTTATACTATCAAATTACCTTATTCTCTGACTAGACACAATCAGGAGATGACAATTTTCTCTTCCTCCTTTTCTCAACCCTTTTTCTTCTGTCACTAGACTCCCACCCCATTTTCAACTTGTCAACCACATTAGAAAACTTACTAGCCTCATATTTTTGGGAAAGTTTCCTTCTGATTAACAACTTTTTCCATCCCGTCGGCCCTGGATGCATGGAAAGTTTTCCAGCTACACTTGGGGATGTAGGCGGTGCAACCATTGTTATATCCCTACCACTATCCTAGAACCCACTTTTAGATTCACCTAGACTGCCTTGTTAGCACCGCATTTTTTCAATGTTAGTCAAAAAATAGGAAACAAAACCATTATTTAAAAAATAAGAAATTAGACTACTCATGCTTTCTTAAATTTGCCATTGCCAAAAGGAGAAAGGTACAAAATTCACAGTGGTTGAGGGTGATATTTCTGAAGATAACATGATCATGGAGATGGAGATATTTAATGAAGTCTCTGGAAGGCTCCAGCTAGAGTCTAAAACTAGAAATAATTTTCTTGTGTCTATGTGATTTATTGTAGGAATGTGTTTCTATTGTTTCTGTTCTATTATTGATCATATTTATAGACAAGTAAGGTAGTTTAAAAATGTTTGTAATGGAATATAGAAATTAATTATATGTATCTAATGTATTGAAACTAAATTTATAAGATAGTTCACACATGTTATGAATTCCATTAGTTAGTTATGAAGAATGGATGATCTAAGCGAAGGTTTCCGAGATGCTAGAATTTTGACCTACTGTAAAGATGATGTCGATAGAGAATGAAAATGATCAAACATTGAATATCTAAAATATACCCAATTTAGAAAATTCAATTTCCTACTCCAATAATAATCTTATGATCATACAATCTATTTTGGATTTTTGGGCAAAGGCAAATCCGAAAGATAGGTAGTTATTAGTTAGTTTGTTGATTATTTTTTCAAAAGAATTTTTTAAATTTTAACATAGGGCAGTGTTTCTTCACCCTAAAGGGGTTTGAAAACCATTCTTCCACATAGTTCCCTTATTTGGGTCCTTGTGTAGGGTTGGGGGGTGGCGGTGATACCAAGGCATGGAATGCTCACACCAATTCTTCTAACGGGAGGACGGGATTGGTTAGATTATTTGTCCAACATCGATGCATCGATCGCTTTCTCCTACAATTACAAAGAAAATTTGAATGATTGCGGCCTCCAAAATAATGCAGACATCAATATTAGTGTAGACTTCAAAAGAATTTGCATTCACATTAATCAAGTGCAAAAATCTGCTTCACAAGTGTTGCCAATATACCTACTAAATTTTTACTACAATTCAATTCAAATAGAGTTGGTGTATTTAACTACTTTAGTGTTTTTCTTTAACATTATATAAACCATCATAACTGGTCATGAACTCTTCTTAGTAAGATTTTGAACCATTCATCTTCACTGAATGCATTTAAGTATTAGCAGTGCAAAATTTGTTGGTCAAATTTCCCAAAGGAGAAAGGTATAGAATTCAGAGTGGTTGAGCGTGATAGTGTTGAAGATAACATTGAGACCTTGACACAAGAGGAGTTGAAGTAGAAGATGTTAATTTATTTTTCAGAGATGATTCTTACAGATCTAGTGTTAGCATAAAAGTGTTAGCACTGAAATGTTAGCATCTAAGTGTTAGCACTGAAGTGTAGCATCAAAGCGTTGAAGATTGCATCTGATTAATCAAGTGCAAAAATATTCTCCACAAGCATTGCCAATATACCTACTACTTAATTTTCACTACAGTTCAATTCAAATAGAGTTCGTGTATTTAACTACTTTAGTGTTTTCCTTTATGATTCTGTAAGCCATCATAATGACTCCTACAGAAACTAAATTAGGTCTACGATTGTATTAGAATTTATAGGTACAAAATTCACAGTGGTTGAGGGTGATATTTTCAAAGATAACATTGAGACCTTGACACAAGAGGAGTTGAATTTAAGGATTTTAATTTCCTTTTCAAACATTATTCTCATAGATCTAGTGTTAGCACCGAAGTGATAGGAGAAAGTGTTAGCATTAGAGTGTTAGTACTGAAGTGTTAGCATCAAAGCATTGAAGATTGCATCTGATTAATCATGTGCAAAAACATGTTCCACAAGTGTTTCCAATATACCTACTACTTAAATGAACTCTGCTCAGTAAGATTTGAAGCATTAGCAATGAAGTGTTAGTAGTGCAAACAGTTTTGGTCAAATTTGCCAAAAGGAGAAAGGTACAAAATTCACAGTGGTTGAGGGTGATATTGCTGAAGATAACATGATCACGGAGATGGATATATTTAATGAATACTCTGGAAGGCTCCAGGTAGAGTCTAAAACTAGAAATAATTTTCTTGTGTCTATGTGATTTATTGTAGGAATGTGTTTCTATTGTTTATGTTCGATTATTGATCATATTTAGAGATAAGTAAGGTAGTTTAAAAATGTTTGTAATAGAATCTCAAAATTAAGTATATGTATCTAATGTATTGAAACTAAATTTATAAGATAGTTCATAGATGTTATGAATTCCATTAGTTAGTTATGTAGAATGGATGATCTAAGTGAAGGTTTCAGAGATGCTAGAATTTCGACCTTCTATAAAGATGATGTGGATAGAGAATGAAAACGATAAAAAATTGAATATCTAAAATAGACCCAGTTCAAAAAATCCAATTTCCTATCTCCAATAAGAATCTTATGGCCATACAATTTGTTTTGTATTTTTGGCCAAAGGCAAATCCAAAAGATAGGTAGTTATTAGTTAGTTTGTTGATTAGTTTTTTCAAAAGAATTTTTTACATTTTAACATAGGGCGGTGTATCTTCACCCTAAAGGGGTGTGAAAACCATTCATCCACATAGTTCCCTTATTTGGGTCCTTGTGTAGGGTTGGGGGGTGGCAGTGATACCAAGGCATGGAATACCCACACCAATTCTTCTAACAGGAGGACAAGACTGGTTGCATTCTTTGTCCAACATCGATGCATCAACCACTTTTGTCTACAATTACAGAGAAAATTTGAATGAGTGCGGCCTCCAAAATAATGCGGACATAAATATTAGCGTAGACTTAAAAAAAGTTTGCATTCACATTAATCAAGTGCAAAAATCTGCTTCACAAGCATTGCCAATATACCTACTACTTAATTTTCACTACAATTCAATTCAAATAGAGTTGGTGTATTTAACTACTTTAGTGTTTTCCTTTACCATTCTGTAATCCATCATAACTGGTCATGAACTCTGCTAAGTAATATTTTGAACCATTCATCTTCGTGGAATGCATTTAAGTGTTAGTAGTGCAAAATTTTTTGGTCAAATTTCCCAAAAGGAGAAAGGTACAAAATTCGGAGTGGTTGAGGGTGATATTGTTGAAGATAACATTGAGACCTTGATGCAAGAGGAGTTGAAGCAGAAGATGTTAATTTATTTTTCAAACATGATTCTTACAGATCTAGTGTTAGCACTAAAATGTTAGCATCTAAGTGTTAGCATTGAAGTGTTAGCATCAAAGTGTTGAAGATTGCATCTGATTAATCAAGTGCAAAGATCTTCTCCACAAGCATTGCCAATATACCTAATACTTAATTTTCACTACAGTTCAATTCAAATAGAGTTGGTGTATTTAACTAATTTAGTGTTTTCCTTTACCATTCTGTAAGCCATCATAATGATTCCTACAGAAACTAAATTAGGTCTACTGTTGTAGTAGAATTTGTAGGTACAAAATTCATAGTGGTTGAGGGTGATATTGTTGAAGATAACATTGAGACCTTGATGCGAGAGCTTAACTGATTAGTGGTTGAGTGTGATATTGTTGAAGATAACATTGAGATATTGGATCTATATGAGTTCAACGAAGATGAATGGTTCAAAATCTTACTGAGCAGAGTTCATGACCAGTTCATCTGGATAGGAGAACAAACTATAAAGATATGTATTCAATTTATTCATGAGATAACTAGGTTAGAAAACATTGGAGTTATCCATGTGTTTGAGAAGAACATAAATAAACAAGTCAAAACCCTAACACATTCTAAATGAGATAGGTGACCTATGATAGTACATGATATTTTCCTACAGGATGTCAGATTAATATCTATGATACTTGGATACAAATTCTACTACAATAGTAGACCTAATTTAGTTTCTGTAGGAGTCATTATGATGCTTACAGAATGGTAAAGGAAAACACTAAAGTAGTTAAATAGACCAACTCTATTTGAACTGAACTGTAGTGAAAATTAAGTAGTATGTATATTGGCAACTCTTGTGGAGCATATTTTTGCACTTGATTAATCAGATGTAATATTCAATACTTTGATGCTAACACTTCAGTGCTAATACTTAAATGCTAACACTTATGTGCTAACACTTGAATGCTAACATTTTGATGCTAACATTAGATTTGTGAGAACCATGTTTTAAAAAGAAATTAACATCCTCTGCTTCAACTCCTCTTGCATCAAGTTCTCAATGTTGTCTTCAGAATAATCACCCTCAACCACTATGAATTTTGTACCTACAAATTCTAGTACAACAATAGACCTAATTCATTTTTTGTAGGAGTCATGATGATGGCTTACAGAATGGTAAAGGAAAACACTAAAGTAGTTAAATACACCAACTCTATTTGAATTGAACTGTAGCTAAAATTAAGTAGTAGGTATATTGGCAATGCTTGTGGAGTAGATTTGAGTTCTCTTCTTATTTTCATCCATTCATGGTGGGCAATTCATTCCTTGCAAATAATAAATAATTTTTTTGTACCAATCACAATGATCAAGATTGCAAATGAAAGGCCTCTGCTCTTCTTCTAATGTATTTATTTGATATTGCTGAACATAACATTCATACCTTGATGTGAGAGGAGTTGAAGCGGAGGTTGTTAATTTCACCTTGAGTGTTAACACTAGATCTGTGAACATCATGTTTGAAAAATAAATTAACATCCTCTGCTTCAACTCCTCTTGTGTCAAGGTCTCAATGTTATCTTCAGCAATATCACCCTCAACCACTATGAATTCTGTACCTACAATTCTACTACAATAGTAGACCTAATTCAGTTTCTATAGGAGTCATTATGAGGGCTTACAGAATGGTAAAGGAAAACACTAAAGTAGTTAAATACACCAACTCTATTTGAATTTAACTGTAGTGAAAATTAAGTAGTAGGTATATTGGCAACGCTTGTGGAGGATATTTTTGCACTTGATTAATCAGATGCAATCTTCAATGCTTTAATGGTAACACTTCTAACACTTGAGTGCTAACACTAGATCTGTGAGAACAAAAATATCACCCTCAACCACTACGAATTTTGTACCTTTCTCCTTTTGGGAAATTTGACCAAATTTTTTTGCACTACTAACACTTAAATTCATTTAGGAATGAGTTTTATGATACTTTCAGTTTGTTGTTAGACCAAAAGTACATAATGTCATAATTTTCACACCCAACATACCAAGGTAAAGAGAAAATAAGTATTTTTTATGTTGGTAGTTATCTTTTCCAGGATTATCAGAATTCCTTGGAATGTGCAGTTCGACACTTTCTTTACTTGGCTTGCCAAGTTCCATCCTATTGGGTGATATTTGTATTGCCTCCGATGATGTTATAAAATCTTCGGTTCCTATCAGAGTGCTTTTATTTATCCTGTGTAGTTGTTTATTTATCCTGGGTGATTGTCTATGCATATCATTGTGTTGGCTCAACAAGGGCACATACCATTTTCGTGGCATATATCCATTTCCATGGTACACATTTCTACCCTTAATCCTAGGCTTTTTAGTGTAACATTGTGCCTCACTGCTACATGTCTTTCATAGTTTAGTGGGGCCTGTAGTTATGAAGTAAGTGGTAAGGTTAATATGTGATCAAGTAGATTTTGATTGGAAAAATGACATAGAGCCTCAAAGGGAAGATGATCGTGATCTATCTATTAAGGGATTGTGCTAGCATGACACGTGGATAAGTGATGGTACCCAGCCAGAGGTCAAGGAAAGTAAAAAATTGGAAGTTTTAAAAGGATCCAACGGTGACCGTGAAGCCTTAAGCTAGAGGTGTAAAGAGGTTAACCATTGAGGCATCACACTTAAGTGACACATAAGCATAAATGAGGTCATGGTCATGGGTTGTAAAGGAATGTAAAGATGTTGTAAGTTGATGTTGATCGAACGGATAGCGTAAAGTCTCAACTAAAAGGTGATCGAGATATACTCATCAAGGTAATTTATATAAAACTAAAGTTTAGAGAGGCTAGTATTTCAAAACATTTGGAAAGGAAGGAATTCTAAAATGGCCTATGCTTATTTTTATGTATAATATAATAGAGCTAAAATGATTTATAAAATATACTTATTTTCTCTTTACCTTGGTATGTTGGCTGTGAAAATTATGACATTATGTACTTGTGGTCTAACAACAAACTGAAAGTAGCATAAAACTCATTCCTTAGATATGTGAGAATCATGTTTGAAAAAAAAATTAACATCCTCCACTTCAAATCCTCTCACATCAAGGTCTGAATGTTATCTTTATAAATATCACCCTTAGCCACTGTGAATTCTGTACCTTTCTCCTTTTGGGAAATTTGACCAAAATTTTTTGCACTAAAAGCGTTAGCATCAAAGTGTGAGCATTTAAGTGTTAGCATCTGAGTGTTCTCTATTTGAATTGAACTGTAGTGAAAATTAAGTAGTAGGTATATTTTAAATGCTTGTGGAGAATATTTTTGCACTTGATTAATCAGATGCAATCTTCAACACTTCAGTGCTAACACTTAGATGCTAACATTTTAGTGCTAACACTTTAATGCTAACACTTTAATGCTAACACTAGATCTGTAAGAATCATGTTTGAAAAATAAATTAACATCTTCCACTTCAACTCCTCTTGTGTCAAGGTCTCAATTTTATCTTCAACAATATCACCCTCAACCACTCTGAATTCTATACCTTTCTCCTTTTGGGAAATTTGACCAACAAATTTTGCACTGCTAACACTTAAACGCATTCAGTGAAGATGAATGCTTCAAAATCTTACTGAGCAGAGTTCATGACTAGTTATGATGTCTTACAAAATGGCAAAGTAAAACACTAAAGTATTTAAATACACCAACTCTATTTTAATTGAACTGTAGTGAAAATTAAGTAGTAGGTATATTGGCAACGCTTGTGAAGCAGATTTTTGCACTTGATTAATGTGAATGCAAAATTTTTAAAATTCTACGCTAATATTGATGTCTGCATTATTTTGGAGGCTTCACTCATTCAAATTTTCTCTTTAATTGTAGGAGAAAGCAGTTGATGCATCGATGTTGGACAAAGAATCCAATCAGTCTCGTCCTCCCGTTAGAAGAATTGGTGTGAGTATTCCATGCCTTGGTATCACCACCACCCCCAACCCTGCAAAAGGACCCAAATAAGGGTACTATGTGGATGAATGGTTTTCACACCCCTTTAGGGTGAAGAGACACCGCCCTATGTTAAAATTTAAAAACTTCTTTTGAAAAAACTAATCAACAAACTAACTAATAACTACCTATCTTTCAGATTTGCCTTTGGCCAAAAATCCAAAATAGATTGTACAATCATAAGATTCTTACAGGAGATAGGAAATTGGATTTTATGAACTGGGTCTATTTTAGATATTCGATGTTTGATCATTTTCATTCTCTATCGACATCATCTTTACAGCAGGTCAAAATTCTAGCATCTCTGAAACCTTTGCTTATAGAATTTTGATTGTTCTTATCAGAGAGCTTCGTTCCTTAATCCATCAACTTTTAATTGAAAAGTAATATAATTTTGAATCCCATTTCATCTACTCCATCATATCATCAATTATTGGCCATTGAGTTTAGGATCCCATTTTTTAGAATTTTATCACTTTATAGGACTCCAAATTTTGCCAAAAATCTAGAGCTCCAACGACCTCTTTCTAGGGATGTATCCTCCGTGTGAGCATATCAAGATCCAAGTTATCTCTAGAGAAGTAGAACATTAGTTTAATATCCTCTTCATAAAATATTTGTCTAAACTTAATTTGGTGGCCCGGGCCCCCAAAATAAATATTATTCTTTTCCTCTGTCAAAGATTTGATTATGATCGTGCAACACTTTGAATCTGCTGAAAATTATATTATATTGTTCCTTTTCCTTATCAACTAGAATATTTGAAAATAGACAAGTTTCATAATTATTTAGCCCTAACACATGATCCCTTGTTGTATTAAATGTATCATCCTTATAGAGAATACTTATTGGTTCCACTACATATATGCAGTCTTTGGCTTTTAATTTGTGTTTGCTAACACTTTAATGCTAACACTTCAATGCTAATACTTAATGCTAACACTCGGATGCTAACACTTAAATGCTCACACTTTGATACTAACGTTTTCAGTGCAAAAATTTTTGGTCAAATTTCCCAAAAGGAGAAAGGTACAGAATTCGCAGTGGCTGAGGGTGATATTGCTAAAGATAACATTCAGACCTTGACACGAGAGGAGCTCAAGTGAAGGATGTTAATTTATTTTTCAAACATGATTCTCACAGATCTATTGAATGAGTTTTATGATACTTTTATTTTGTTGTTAGACCAAAAGTACATAATGCCATAATTTTCACACCCAACAAACCAAGGTAAAGAGAAAATAAGTATTTTTTTATAAAGAATTTTAGCTCAATTATATTATACACAAGAATAAGCATAAGACATTTTAGAATTCCTGCCTTTCCAAATGTTTTAAAAAACCAGCCTCTCTAAACTTTAGTTTTATATAAATTACCTTGATGAGTAGATCTCAATCACCTTTAAAGTGGTAATCATATTGCATCATAGCAATATAATATAATTTGAATGCTTTTGGTTTTAAAATGTATATATATATATA
>MU223329.1:456422-471778 GCA_018584345.1 Thuja plicata
GGTAGTCTTCCATTCATCTCCTTCTCTGATCTGAATCTGATGATATCCACTCTTCAGATCTATCTTTGAGAAATACACAGCTCCACTCAAACAGTCCATAATATCATCCATTTGTGGCAATGGAAACTTGTACTTGATTGTGATCTTGTTTATTTCCTGAGAGTCTATACACATTCTCCACTCTCCATTCTTCTTTGGTGCTAATACCGCTGGTACAGCATAGGGACTCAGGCTCTCACAGATCAATCCTTTCTGCAACAACTCATGTACTTGTCTGTTCAACTCCTCACTTTCTGTAGGTGTCATTCTGTGTGCTGCCTTATTCAAAAAAATCACTCCTAGAATCAAGTCCATCTGATGACTGATCTTCCTAACTGGTGGTAATCCATCAGACACATTATTGGATACAATATCCTGAAACTCATTCAAAAAATCTACAACTTCTATAGGAACATCTTCTACTTCCTCCTTACCAGCTTTTGGAATTAAAGAAAAACACACACGCTCATGCCTCATACCATCTAGGAACTTTCTTCCATCAAAAAAATTTATTCTTGCACTACCACATATGTTTTCTTCTGTGTCAGTCAATGGCTTTAGCTTATGTCGCACTCCATCCTTTATCATGGAATAGGTATTCACATGACCATCATGTACAACATATTTGTCAAACTGCCATGGTCTACCCAAAAACATATGACATACATCCATAGATATGATATCACATAGTACCTCATCATGGTATCCTCCAATCTTGAACTTCACGAGGCATTGTTCATTGGCCATGACCTTATGGTCATCCTGTACCCAGGCAATCCGATATGGATGTGGGTGTTTCTATCTCTTGAGCTTCAACTTTGTCACCATCTGTTCTGACACTAAATTGTCAATGCTTCCACTATCAATAATCACATCACAACACTTACCCTCACACTTGCACCTGGTGTGAAATAGGCTCCTCCTTTGTTCAGGTTCATTCTCACCACTCAGTAGGACTCTTCTGTTAATCAACATTTCTCCTCTTTCAACATCTTCAGAATGTGATGACCTAGCATCTTCATCTACATGTGCAACTCTGGCCTGGCCTTCATTTCTCCTATCTATTCTTTCTTTGCACCGAGGACATTCAAATGCCCTATGACCTTCTTCTCCATAGTGAAAACATGTTCCACGGAAGCCTCCTCTTTTACATCCTTGTCCTCTTCCTCTTCCTCTTTGATCTCTATTATTCTGATCTTGGAAATGATTGGAATTGTTTCCTCACTAATTTTGACTGTTACTGGCCTCATCCTTCTTTTTTGG
The DNA here is from genome assembly GCA_018584345.1 of Thuja plicata. Lineage (NCBI taxonomy): Eukaryota > Viridiplantae > Streptophyta > Pinopsida > Cupressales > Cupressaceae > Thuja > Thuja plicata. The sequence goes on from MU223329.1 coordinate 457,725, forward strand.
ATCTTCATTTTGGCCACCATATGACTGTCCACCAGATCTTCCACCACGACCTCTTCCATTTTGCCTGTTCTCAAACTTCTTGTTAATCTTTTCTTCTACTTTCAGGGAAAACTGGTATGCCTCCTCAATACTGTTCATTCGAACTAGATTCAACTCCTCCTGAATGCTTGGCGTCAACCCATTAAGGTAACAGGAAACTTTCTCCTTATCAGCTTCTGCATGGCCTATTCTGACGAGGATTCGATAGAACTCCTCTGTATACTCCTGAACAGATCTTCCTACTTGCTTCAAACTTTGCATTTTCTTCAGCAGGTCAAGCTCATAATCAACAGGAATGAACTGTTGCTTCAACTTATCCACCATCTAACCCATCTTGTGATTTTATCCTTTCCCCTTTGATTTCACTCCAATTGGATCTCCTACCACCATATCTTTGCATGACCCTTCAGTCTAGCCTTCGCAAACTTGACCCGATCAGGATCCTCAATATCTTTATACTCAAAATATTCTTCACATTCATTGATCCATTCAATCAACTCCTCTGGGTTAAGATTCCCTAAAAATGTAGGAACCTCAATCTTAGGTCTTTTCCCAATCTTGGAAATGGCTTAGAAAAGCCTTTCTTCTTCTAGATTAAAAACTTCAACTTCTTCTTGATCATCATTTCCTTCTTCGACTTCATCCTCACTTTTGTTTCTAACATTAAGATTCATTCCTCTGTGTATCTCTTCTTTCAATGCTCACACTTGTCTCTGGATCTCTCTAACTTCAGGTGTCACAACACTAGCTCTTCCGCCATGTTCCCTTCATGGAGGCATTTTTGTAATGCGTGCTGAAAACCTAACCATGGTCTTGGTGCAAACTTCCTCACAGTCGGCAATCTATTTACAAAAAAAACCCTAACCCACAGTTCTGGTGCAAACTGCCTCACAGTTGGTGATCTATTTACACACTTAGGAACTCTTGCTCTGATACCACCTGATGAAGGGTGCTCCCCTTAATTCCACAAACACATAATAGAAATAGAGAAGCAACAAAAATTTGAAAGAACAAAAAATGGGCTTCTTATTATCTCCACAAATGTGGAATTAAAAACTTTTAGAATTACAATATGCAAAGCCACATGGGCATTCCCCTTACAATATTATATAGGACAAAGCCTCGAATTATTACCTAGGTCTACCCAGAACTACCCTAGACAACACTACAAGCCTTCTTTATATAGGCAATTTCCACCACCCAAGAAGGTTCCAGAAATTTAGCCCATAGGGCCGAGCAAACTTAGAATTATTTTATTTTACAATTTATTACATCATAGTCGGCTCAAAATAACTTTTGAAACCCGAACAAAAATTTTGAAGAAAAATTATTTTCTGCTATTTTAGGTGACCCAACTTCTGAAGACCATAAGTCATCGCTAGTTGACCCGATTGACTATTATGACCCCAATCTAAAAAGGCCATGAAGCGCTCTACAAGCTTGACCAATGCAAGTGCCCGTCACCCAAATATTTGACCTCATCCAGGGCCTCTAAAGCCTTCAAAACTAAGTTCAAAGTTTCTGTACCCTACTGCCAATACTGAAAATATTTAATATCTTCAAAACTAAACCTGATCTACCCATGAAACTTTACTGGTGGGCTGATAAGACTGAGATGAACCTCCACATGTGAAATCAGAACATTCTAAGATCGTATGACCAACTTACTAAAAAAATAGCAAGTTTCCATAGATAGTAGCTCTGTACAAGATAGCCCTTATTGAAAAGAAAATAGAAATATTTTTGGGTGATGCAAGATTTCCCTTACACCCAGGATGCTCCTACATCAGCATTAAAGTGTTAGCACTAAAATGTTAGCATCGAAGTGTTAGCATCAAAGTGTTGAAGATTGCATCTGATTAATCAAGTGCAAAAATCTTCTCCACAAGCATTGCCAATATACCTACTACTTAATTTTCACTACAGTTCAATTCAAATAGAGTTGGTGTATTTAACTACTTTAGTGTTTTCCTTTACCATTCTGTAAGCCATCATAATGACTCCTACAGAAACTAAATTAGGTCTACCATTGTAGTAGAATTTGTAGGTACAGAATTCACAGTGGTTGAGGGTGATATTGTTGAAGATAACATTGAGACCTTGATGCAAGAGGAGTTGAATTGAAGGATGTTAATTTCCTTTTCAAACATGATTCTCACAGATCTAGTGTTAGCACCGAAGTGATAGTAGAAAGTGTTAGCATGAGAGTGTTAGCACTTAAGTGTTAGCATCAAAGCGTTGAAGATTGCATCTAATTAATCATGTGAAAAAATATGTTCCACAAGCATTGCCAATATACCTACTACTTAAATGAACACTACTCAGTAAGATTTGAAATCGTTAGCAATGAAGTGTTAGTAGAGAAAATGTTTTTGGTCAAATTTCCCAAAAGGAGAAAGGTACAAAATTCATAGTGGTTGAGGGTGATATTTCGGAAGATAACATGATCACAGAGATAGAGATATTTAATGAATTCTCTCGAAGGCTCCAGGTAGAGTCTAAAACTAGAAATAATTTTCTTGTGTCTATGTGATTTATTGTAGGAATGTGTTTCTATTGTTTCTCTTCTATTATTGATCATATTTATAGATAAGTAAGGTAGTTTTAAAATGTTTGTAATGGAATTTTTAAACTAAGCATATATATCTAATGTATTGAAACTAAATTTATAAGATAGTTCATAGATGTTATGAATTCCATTAGTTAGTTATGAAGAATGGATGATGTAAGTGAAGGTTTCAGAGATGCTGGAATTTTGACCTGCTATGAAGATGATGTCGATAGAGAATGAAAACAATCAAACATTGAATATCTAAAATAGATCCAGTTTGGAAAATCCAATTTCCTATCTCCAATAGGAATCTTATGATCATACAATCCGTTTTGGATTTTTGGCCAAAGTCAAATCCGAATGATAGGTAGTTATTAGTTAGTTTGTTGATTAGTTTTTTCAAAAGAATTTTTTAAATTTTAACATAGGGTGGTGTCTCTTCACCCTAAAGGGGTGTGAAAACCATTCATCCAGATAGTGCCCTTATTTGGGTCCTTGTGCAGGGTTGGGGGGTGGCAGTGATACCAAGGCATGGAATACTCACACCAATTCTTCTAACGGGAGGAGGGGACTGGTTGGATTATTTGTCCAACATCGATGCGTCGACCGATTTCTCCTACAATTACAGAGAAAATTTGAATGAGTGCAGCCTCCAAAATAATGGGGACATCAATAATAGCGTAGACTTCAAAAAAGTTTGCATTCACATTAATCAAGTGCAAAAATCTACTTCACAAGCATTGCCAATATACCTACTACTTAATTTTCACTATAGTTCAATTCAAATAGAGTTGGTGTATTTAACTACTTTAGTATTTTCCTTTACTTTAGTGTGTAAGCCATCATAACTGGTCATGAACTCTGCTCAGTAAGATTTTGAACTATTCATCTTCACTGAACGCATTTAAGTGTTAGCAGTGCAAAAAATTTTGGTGAAATTTCCCGAAAGGAGAAAGGTATAGAATTTAGAGTGGTTGAGGGTGATATTGTTGAAGATAACATTGAGACCTTGACAAAAGAGGAGTTGAAGCGGAAGATGTTAATTTCTTTTTCAAACATGATCCTTACAGATCTAGTGTTAGAATTAAAGTGTTAGCACTGAAATGTTAGCACTGAAGTGTTAGCATCAAAGTGTTGAAGATGACATTTGATTAATCAAGTGCAAAAATCTTGTCCACAAGCATTGCCAATATACCTACTACTTAATTTTCACTATAGTTCAATTCAAATAGAGTTGGTGTATTTAACTACTTTAGTGTTTTCCTTTACCATTCTGTAAGCCATTATAATGACTCCTACAGAAACTAAATTAGGTCTACCACTGTAGTAGAATTTGTAGGTACAAAATTCGCAATGGTTGAGGGTGATATTGATGAAGATAACATTGAGACCTTGACGCAAGAGCATTTGAATCAAAGGATGTTAATTTCTTTTTCAAACATGATTCTCACATATCTAGTTTTAGCATCAAAGTGATAGCAAAAAGTGTTAGCATCAAAGCGTTGAATATTGCATCTGATTTATCATGTGCAAAAATATGTTCCACAAGTGTTACCAATATACCTACTACTTAAATGAACTCTACTTAGTAAGATTTGAAAGCGTTAGCAATGAAGTGTTAGTAGTGCAAATGTTTTTAGTCAAATTTCCCAAAAGGAGAAAGGTAAAAAATTAACAGTGGTTGAGGGTGATATTGCTAAATATAACATGATCATGGAGATGGAGATATTTAAGGAATTCTCTAGAAGGCTCCAAGTAGAGTCTAAAACTAGAGATAATTTTCTTGTGTCTATGTGATTTATTGTGGGAATGTGTTTCTATTGTTTCTGTTCTATTATTGATCATATTTATAGATAAGTAAAGTAGTTTAAAAATGTTTGTAATGGAATTTGGAAATCAAGTATATGTATCTAATGTATTGAAACTAAATTTATAAGATAGTTCACAGATGCTATGAATTCCATTAGTTAGTTATGAAGAATGGATGATCTAAGCGAAGGTTTCAGAGATGCTGGAATTTCAACCTCCTGTAGAGATGATGTCGATAGAGAATGAAAATGATCAAAAATTGAATATCTAAAATAGACCCAGTTTGGAAAATCCAATTTCCTATCTCCATTAAGAATCTTATAATCATACAATCTATTTTGGATTTTCAGCCAAAGGAAAATCCGAAAGATAGGTAGTTATTAGTTAGTTTGTTGATTAGTTTTTTCAAAAGAATTTTTTAAATTTTAACATAGGGCAGTGTCTCTTCATCCTAAAGGGGTTTGAAAACCATTCATCCACATAGTGGCCTTATTTGGGTCCTTGTGCAGGGTTGGGGGGTGGTGGTGATACCAAGGCATGGAATACTCACACCAATTCTTCCAACGGGAGGACGAGACTAGTTGGATTATTTTTCCAACATCGATGCGTCGACCACTTTCTCCTACAATTATAGACAAAATTTGAAGGAGCACAGCCTCCAAAATAATGCGGACATCAATATTAGCGTAGAATTCAAAAAATTTTGCATTCACATTAATAAAGTGCAAAAATTTGCTTCACAAGCCTTGCCAATATACCTACTACTTAATTTTCACTACAGTTTAATTCAAATAGAGTTGGTGTATTTAACTACTTTAGTTTTTTCCTTTACCATTCTATAAGCCATCATAACTGGTCATGAACTCTGCTCAGCAAGATTTTGAACCATTCATCTTCGCTAAATGCATTTAAGTATTAGCAGTGCAAAATTTGTTGGTCAAATTTCCCAAAGGAGAAAGGTACAGAATTCAGAGTGGTTGAGGGTGATATTGTTGAAGATAACATTGAGACCTTGAGGCAAGAGGAGTTGAAGCAGAAGATGTTAATTTATTTTTCAAACATGATTCTTATAGATCTAGTGTTAGCATTAAAGCGTTAGCACTGAAATGTTAGCATCTAAGTGTTAGCATCAAAGCATTAAAGATTGCATCTGATTAATCAAGTGCAAAAATCTTCTCCACAAGCATTGCCAATATATCTACTACTTAATTTTCACTACAATTCAATTCAAATAGAGTTTGTGTATTTAACTAATTTAATGTTTTCCTTTACCATACTGTAAGCCATCATAATGACTCCTACAGAAACTAAATTAGGTCTACCGTTGTAGTAGAATTTGTAGGTACAGAATTCACAGTGGTTGAGGGTGATATTGTTGAAGATAACATTGAGACCTTGACACAAGAGGAGTTGAATTGAAGGATGTTAATTTCATTTTCAAACATGATTCTCACAAATCAAGTGCTAGCATCGAAGTGATAACAGAAAGAGCCAGCATTAGAGTCTTAGCATTGAAGTGTTAGGATCAAAGTGTTGAAGATTGCATCTGATTAATCATGTGAAAAAATATGTTCCATAAGTGTTGCCAATATACCTAGGACTTAAATGAACTCTATCTAGTAAGATTTGAAAGCGTTAGCAATGAAGTGTTAGTAGTGCAAATGTTTTTGGTCAAATTTCTCAAAAGGAGAAAGGTACAAAATTCATAGTGGTTGAGGGTGATATTGCTGAAGATAACATGATCACAGAGATGGAGATATTTAATGAATTCTCTGGAAGGATCCAGGTAGAGTCTAAAACTAGAAATAATTTTCTTGTGTCTATGTGATTTATTGTAGGAATGTGTTTCTATTGTTTCTGTTTGATTATTGATCATATTTAGAGATAAGTAAGGTAGTTTAAAAATGTTTGTAATGGAATCTGGAAATTAAGTATATGTATCTAATGTATTGAAACTAAATTTATAAGATAGTTCATAGATGTTATGAATTCCATTAGTTAGCTATGTAGAATGGATGATCTAAGCAAAGCTTTCAGAGATGCTGGAATTTTGACTTGTTGTAAAGATGATGTCGATAGAGAATGAAAATGATCAAACATTGAATATCTAAAATAGACCCAGTTGGGAAAATCCAATTTCCTATCTCCAATAAGAATCTTATGATAGTACAATCTATTTTGGATTTTTGGCCAAAGTCAAATCCAAAAGATAGGTAGTTATTAGTTAGTTTGTTGATTAGTTTTTTCGAAAGAATTTTTCTTAATTTTAACATAGGATGGTGTCTCTTCACCCTAAAGGGGTGTGAAAACCATTCATCCACATAGTGCCCTTATTTGGGTCCTTGTGTAGGGTTGGGGGGTGGTGGTGATACCAAGGCATGGAATACTCACACCAATTCTTCCAACGGGAGGACGTGACTAGTTGGATTCTTTGTCCAACATCGATGCATTGACCGCTTTCTCCTACAAATATAGAGAAAATTTGAATGAGTACGGCCTCCAAAATAATGCAGAAATCAATATTACCATAGAATTCAAAAAAGTTTGCATTCACATTAATCAAGTGCAAAAATCTGCTTCACAATCATTGCCAATATACCTACTACTTAATTTTTACTACAGTTTAATTCAAATAGAGTTGGTGTATTTAACTACTTTAGTGTTTTCATTTACCATTTTGTAAGCCATCATAACTGGTCATGAATTCTGCTAAGTAAGATTTTGAACCATTCATCTTCATTGAACGCATTTAAGTGTTAGCAGTGCAAAATTTGTTGGTCGAATTTCCCAAAAGGAGAAAGGTACAAAATTCGAAGTGGTTGACAGTGATATTGTTGAAGATAACATTGAGACCTTGATGCAAGAGGATTTGAAGTGGAAGATGTTAATTTATTTTTCAAACATGATTCTTATAGATCTAGTTTTAGCACTAAAATATTAGCATCTAAGTATTAGCATTGAAGTGTTAGCATCAAAGTGTTGAAGGTTGCATCTGAATAATCAAGTGCAAAAATCTTCTCCACAAGCATTGCCAATATACCTACTACATAATTTTCACTAGAGTTCAATTTAAATAGAGTTGGTGTATTTAACTAATTTAGTGTTTTCCTTTACCATTCTGTAAGCCATCATAATGACTCCTATAGAAACTAAGTTAGGTTTACCTCTGTAGTAGAATTTATAGGTACAGAATTCGCAGTGGTTGAGGGTGATATTGTTGAAGGTAACATTGAGACCTTGATGCAAGAGGAGTTGAATTGAAGGATGTTAATTTCCTTTTCAAACATGATTCTCACAGATCTAGTGTTAGCACCAAAGTGATAGCAGAAAGTGTTAGCATTAAAGTGTTAGCATCAAAGAGTTGAAGATTGCATCTGATTAATAATTTTCAAAAATATATTCCACAAGTGTTGCCAATATACCTACTACTTAAATGAACTCTACTCAGTAAGATTTGAAAGCGTTAGCAATGAAGTGTTAGTAGTGCAAATGTTTTTGGTAAAATTTCCCAAAAGGAGAAAGGTACAAAATTCACAGTGGTTGAGGGTGATATTGCGGAAGATAACATGATCACGGAGATGGAGATATTTATGAATTCTCTAGAAGGCTCCAGGTAGAGTCTAAAACTAGAAATAATTTTCTTGTGTCTATGTGATTTATTGTAGGAATGTGTTTCTATTGTTTTTGTTCTATTATTGATCATATTTATAGATAAGTAAGGTAGTTTAAAAATGTTTGTAATGGAATCTGTAAACTAAGTATATATATCTAATGTATTGAAACTAAATTTATAAGATAGTTCACAGATGTTATGAATTCCATTAGTTAGTTATGAAGAATGGATGACGTAAGTGAAGGTTTCAGAGATGCTGGAATTTTGACCTGCTATAAAGATGATGTCGATAGAGAATGAAAACGATCAAACATTGAATATATAAAATAGATCAAGTTTGGAAAATCCAATTTCCTATCTCCAATAGGAATCTTATGATCGTACAATCTATTTTGGATTTTTGGCCAAAGTCAAATCCGAATGATAGGTAGTTATTAGTTAGTTTGTTGATTAGTTTTTTCAAAAGATTTTTTTAAATTTTAACATAGGGCGGTGTCTCTTCACCCTAAAGGGGTGTGAAAACCATTCATCCAGATAGTGCCCTTATTTGGGTCCTTGTGCAGGGTTGGGGGTGGCAGTGATACCAAGGCATGGAATACTCACACCAATTCTTCTAACAGGAGGACGGGACTGGTTGGATTATTTGTCCAACATCGATGCATCAACCGCTTTCTCCTACAATTACAGAGAAAATTTAAATGAGTGTGGCCTCCAGAATAATGTGGACATCAATATTAGTGTAGACTTCAAAAAAGTTTGCATTCACATTAATCAAGTGCAAAAATCTGCTTCACAAGCGTTGCCAATATACCTACTACTTAATTTTCACTACAGTTCAATTCAAATAGAGTTGGTGTATTTAACTACTTTAGTGTTTTCCTTTACCATTCTATAAGCCATCATAACTGGTCATGAACTCTACTCAGTAAGATTTTGAACCATTCACCTTTGCAGAATGCATTTAAGTGTTAGCAGTGCAAAATTTGTTGGTCAAATTTTTCAAAAGGAGAAAGGTAAAGAATTCAGAGTGGTTGAGGGTGATATTGTTGAAGATAACATTGAGACCTTGATGTAAGAGGAGTTGAAGAGGAAGATGTTAATTTATTTTTCAAACATGATTCTTATAGATCTAGTGTTAGTACTAAAGTTTTAGCATCTAAGTGTTAGCATCAAAGCATTGAAGATTGCATCTGATTAATCAAGTGCAAAAATATGCTCCACAAGCATTGCCAATATACCTAATACTTAATTTTCACTATAGTTCAATTCAAATAGAGTTTGTGTATTTAACTACTTTAGTATTTTCCTTTATCATTCTGTAAGCCATCATAATGACTCCTACAAAAACTAAATTAGTTCTACTACTGTAGTAAAATTTGTATCCAAGTATCATAGATATTAATCCTCTCACCTTTGGACACATGTCCCCTTTTATCACTTGTCTCTAAATCACTGAGTGGAGAACTGACTTAGCATCCCAATCCCATGGCAACCCAACTGTGTCATAGCTCAAACTATATGTGATTAGTCACAAAGTCTCAACATCTTTCCCTTAACCATCATCCCTCCTAGAGACTATGCGACATGAGCTTTTAACCGCAGGCCAATTCAGAGACCACGCGACTAAAGCAATCGCCAAGTCTCACAATAAATCACTAACTTCTGGCCTTTTTACGCAACACCATGACTCAGATTTATGCCCATTTACTAATTGCTGACATATTTCTTATTTGGAGACTACGCGACATGAAGGGCTCTGCCAAGTCTCATAAAAAAAAGGAATATTCCAATTCTTTGAGAGACATCCCGACATAAGCCAATTTTCAAGTTTTGAGATAAAAGGAATATGCGATTAGGATCACATGACTAGGTGACCAAGGCTTAAAACACCTGACTTAAGTTATTTTCAAAAAGGTAACACACAAAATAGAAGTATGATAAACATCTTAGGGTTTTTTTCATTTTGGCCTATAAAACAAGACCTAGGGTTTCGAGGTTTTGCATTTTCACAAAGATTTTGACCTGAAGACCCTAAAAATTTCAATAGGGATATTACAAGGAACTGAGAGAATTCTAGCTTTAGAAAAGAAAAGAGTATGAGGATCACAAAAATTTGGCAAACAGACCAGAACCTAGAATACAACCAACAGTGGCTCTAATGAGGATTGATTAAACACAGTTTATGGCAAAGAACCACAGAATTTGTGGTTGCAGACCTCTTCAAAAAATGGAGCAAAACACCCAAAGCAGAAAGGAAAATATTTACATAACTTTACAAACAAAGAAGGGAAAGATTTACATATGATACAAATTCACTTGTGCATTGCTTTGATCTTTACTTAAAGAAAGGCTTCAAGAATTGCCCATGCACAGGCAATTCAAAACTTTCTCCCTCCATACTCTTCAATAAATATGAGTCTTTGCCAAAATTTTCTGAAACAATAAAAGGTCCTAGCCATAAAGACTCAAATTTCTTATGCTTACCTTTGTCTTTTGCCCTTGCATTCCATTGGAGAACTAAGTCACCAGCCTAGAAATTTCTCTTAGTAGCCCTTTTATCAAACATGTACTTCATCTTTTCCTGTAATTTTATGTTTTCTCTTTGACTATTTCTCCTTGCTTCATCCAATTCAATTAGCTATATCATTCAATCTTGCATATTGTTAGAGACATATAAATGTTCTTCTTGTATGAATTGGCATACTGGTAATAGATTGTTAATTAGAAACCTTGCTTGTAGACCATATACCAACTCAAAAGGAGACTTACCCATTGCCTTCTTGAGTGTTATCCTATCAGCCCAAAGAGCTAATTTTCACTTTGTGTGCCATGTTCTCTTATTTTGTTCTAGAGTCCTTTTCAATATCTTCAATATACTCTTATTGCTAGACTCATCTTGTCCATTAGCCTATGAATGATATGGGGATGAGTATGATATTGTAACCCCATGCCTTTCATAGAAAGTTGTCATTTCTTCTAATCTAAAACTCATGACATTGTCCATTACTAACTTAGTAGGTACACCAAATCTGATTAAAATATTCTGCATGAGAAACTCAGTAACCACCTTGCTTGTTTCTTTCCTTGTAGGGATAGCTTCAATCCACTTTGTAAAGTAATATGTGGAAACCAATATCCAACTATGTCCACCACTAGATTTCTCATAAAATTCACCAATAAAGTCAATCCCCCACATAGCAAAAGGAGCTTTAGTACTCACTGGGTTTAGTAACAGAGCACCCAAAATTTTTAGTTTATTGGAAAATGTTTGACATGGTTCACACTTCCTGACATGTATATAAGTATCTATGAACAAAGTATGCCAATAATATCCTTCTCTTAAAATCTTATGGGCGGTAATTTTAGCAGAAAAGTGACCTCCACATTCTCCTTCATGCATTTTAGTCAAAACTTTCTCAACTTGGTATTTGTCAAGGCACAAAAATAGTACACCATTCTTATCTTTCCAAAACAAGCCACCTTGGATCAATGTATACCTTTGAGCTTGCAATTTCAGACTCCTCTTCTAATTTTTAGACAAATGATCAGGACACTTAGCATTTTTGAGAAAGAAAACAATATATGTATAATATGGTTGCCTTTCTATACTAGTAATGGCTTGGTCTTGTATTTTTGCTTGATTTAGCTGTATTAGATCTAGGTTCTCTTCTGTCATGAGGTTTTCCAAACCTTGTTGGTGCAGGATCACCTTTGAGATGCCATCTAATATGGTGGTCTCTTGTCATTTTGGTGTGCTAGTGTGTGTAAGATCCTCTTGTTTAATGGACTATCCTTGATGATGTCATTAATGGGTAGGGTGATGTCATAGTGGTTCTTAGGGTCCATAGTTACCCTAGGTGGTCTAGCTAGGGTTAGATAAGGTAGATTGGTGGAGAAAACACTCTAAAAGTGTAAGTTGCACAAAGATGTAAAATGTTGCTATGCAACGTTAGCAACTTTTAAAAGTTGCTGACAACATTTTGTTGTCTAGGGAGTTTCGAGGTTCTAATGGTTTTTGAACCCATAGAAGGGATGCAACATGTGTGTCTAAGATATATAAGGTGAAAAAACCCTAATTTCAAGAGAGAGAAGTCATTGTACGGATTTTTGATATTGGTGCCAAGAGCTTTGAATGTGAAGACAACAGATTTGAAGGATTTTTGTGTTATTTTTGTTGTAAATGGGTTGAAACTGAGACTATGACCAATTGTATCCATTTTAGTAGATGTTGTAGTGATTTCCCAATAGCTAGTTAAGTTTGTAGTTACTTTCCTTTGCAGTTTGTAAATTAATTTTGTTTCAAACAACTTGCTGTCCAGTTCTGAGAAAGAAGCAAGGATGTGGACCTAACTCCACTTTCCACCATTGGTTCAATATGGCCATTTGGGAATGGAGACTAGGTCCATGGAGCTTAAATACTATAGAAGGAGGATCTCTAAAATTACTTGCAAGTATTTTTAAACACTTTCCCTAGGCGAGCTACATGCACAGCCCGGTTAGGAAGAGCAAGTGACAGTTGGTCTAAAAGTTGCAGGGGGTGTTCTCATGAGCCAAGAAGGTCATGGGTGTATTTAATGATGTTATGCAAGTGTTCCCGGCCCAAAGTGGAGGAGTGTCCAAGAATCCAACATGCCATGTTTTGAAGCCCAAGACCTCAAACTAGTCCAAAAGCAAGAAAGGAGCCATTTTCAAGTAGGGTGTACGAACAATATTGTACCCTAAGACCTAGAAAATCCTTGTGGGTTTTTTATTTACTTGAAGACTACTAGAAGATATTTGGGGGTTCTTTGGATTTTTTGTGCAAAAAATATGCTGTCCTACAATCTAGGAGGCCTAATTGGCAAAAAGGACTACAAGGCCTAGAAAGTAGGAATCTAGAACTCGATGGGAACATGGACCAACTTGATGGTTTCAAACCTAGGTTGCAATACAAAAATGGAGTATGTTGAAGCCTTGACCCTCCTGCAAATCCAAATGTAAGTTTAGGCCTTGGAGTGGTTTGAGTGGAAGGTTCTTGTAGAACACAAGAATGGTGATTTTGACAAGATAGGGAGCTTCTTGGTTGGAGGGAAGAATTGATTCTTCCAAGTGGTAGAGGGTGGATTGAGGAAGCCCTAGAGGTCCTAGGAGAGGCCTAAAAAGAGTTCCAAGAAAAAGCAAAAGGTTACCAAGGAGGCTCCCTATCAGAGTGGTATCAGAGCCCAAGTTCAAGATTTGGGAAAAGAAGTAGTGTTGCTAGTGGATGTTGCAGACCAAAGATTCAAGTGAGGAATCTAGTGCATCTAGCAGGATGGTGACCAATGTTGAATTGGCCAAGAAATTTGAAGAACAAGAAGAGGATAATAGGTTGCTGAGAGAGAGATTGGCTCAAATGGAGTAACTCTTGGATGAAGTCTGAGCTAAGGTAGATAGTGTAAGGGATAAGGTAGACCAGAAAGAGGAAAGAGAAGCTAAGGGGAAGGAGTGGGACTTAGATGAAGAAACACCTACCCCTAATCCGGTCTTACCTGAGGAACCCTTCTTGAAGGCACTCAAAGCCTTGAGTGGTAAAGACTTGGAGGGTGTGCCATTGTTTAGTGGACAAATGGATGTTGGTTTGGTTTTAGATTGGATAGACAGCCTTGAGAATCATTTTTAATGTGATAGGGTGACTGATGCTCAAAAAATCAAGGTGGCTAAGTCTAGATTAAGAGGACCAACACTTACCTGGTGGAAATTTGTTCAGAATGAAAGGGAGAAAGAGGGAAAGAGTCCTATTGTTTCATGGAAAGGTATGTTGACAAAGTTGAAACAAAATTATCTCCCAGATGACTATGAAGTTAAAATGCATAGAAAGAGACAAAATCTCAGACAAAAATACCTTGAAGTTCAAGAATATACAGAGGAGTTTCAGAAGTTATGCTTAAGGTCCAAGATAGTGGAGGATGAAAGCATTAGGTTGGCTAGATACCAAAATGGACTCAAGTGGTCTATATAAGAGGAGATGAGTCTTGCTACTTTGACAAGTGTGAGACAATGCTATCAAATGGCTCTTAAGATAGA
>MU223329.1:480587-492005 GCA_018584345.1 Thuja plicata
GAGGCCTAATTGGCAAAAAGGGCTACAAGGCCTAGAAAGTAGGAATCTAGAACTCAATGGGAACATGGACCAACTTGATGGTTTCAAACCTAGGTTGCAATCCAAAAATGGAGTATGTTGAAGCCCTAACCCTCCTGCAAATCCAAGTGTAAGTTTAGGGCTTGGAGTGGTTTGAGTAGAAGGTTCTTGTAGAACACAAGAATGGTGACTTTGACAAGATAGGGAGCTTCCTGGTTGGAGGAAAGAGTTGATTCTTCCAAGTGGTAGAGGGTGGATTGATGAAGCCCTAGAGGTCCTAGGAGAGGCCTAACAAGAGTTCCAAGCAAACTCAGAAGGTTACCAAGGAGGCTCCCTATCACTTGTCCTCTTATTAACTCGGTGATATTGATCTCAAGGTTGAATTCTTGAATCCTAGTGATCCACTTACATCTCTTACCAGTTACCTCTGACTGTGTTAGGATATCCTTTACTACTGAATGAGGAACATAGGCCTATACCTGAGTACAAACCAAGTAGGGCCTAAAAGATTTTACAGCCTTTACTAGTGCATAAGCTTGTTTCTCCATTATTTCATAGTTAAGCTCTGTAGCCTGTAAGGACTTACTATAAAAAGCTATGGGATGCTCAAATCCTTGTTCATCCTTTTGAAGCAAAATAGCAGCAATTGTATGGAATGATGCAAATGAAAACAAAGAGAAAGGCTTAGTATAATCAGGAGCTTTCAAAACTGGAGCTTCTTATACTGCTTTCTTTATTTTTTCAAATGCCTGTTGGGCTTCTTCATTCCAAACAAACTTGGCATCCTTCTTTAATAATTTGACAATGGATTTAACAATTTCTGCAAAATTTACTATGAATCTTCGGACAAAGTTTATCTTTCCTAAGAAAGATTGCACACCTTTTAAGTTCTTTGGAGCAATCACCTTTTGAATTTCTTCTACTCTCTCAGGGTCTATTCTTACCCCTTCTCTAGATACTATATGTCCCAGCAACTTCCCTTCTTTGACTACAAAATGACACTTCTTGGGATTTAGTGAGACACCATATTCCAATGCTGTATTAAAAATCTTTCCCAAGTGATCACAATGATCAATAGGCCTTTTGGAATATGCAGTTAAGTCATCTTGATAAATAACCATGAATAGATCAATGAATTCTTTGAAAGCAACTTCCATAGCTCTCTGAAAAGTTCCCCCTGCATTTATTAATCCAAAAGGCATTTTGATATAAACATAGGCTCCCAATGGAGTAGTAAATGTAGTTTTATACTTCTCTATCTCTTTAACTAAGACTTGGTTATAACCTGAGAAACCATCCATCATTGAAAACAACTCACAACCAGTCACCTTATGAAACATTGCTTCCATATTGGGTAATGAATAGTTATCTTTCAATGAAGCGATATTTAGATTTCTGAAATCCACACATAGTCTGATGTCACCAATTTTATTTCTAACTGGCACTAAATTTGATAACCAAGTTGAATGTCTAATGGGCTGGATTATCCCAACAATCTTGAGTTTCATCAACTCTTACTGCATCTTGGGAGCCAACAAGGGGTTAATAGGCCTTTGTTTTTTCCGGAATGGCTTCACATCTGATTTCAATGGGATTTCATGTTGAAAAAGGTCTTCTCTATATTCTTTCAAGTCCTAATATGACCAAGAAAAGACATGTTTGTATTTTCTCAGTAACTTGATTAGATTTGTTCTTATGTGAGGATCTAAACCTTTCCCAATATAAACTATTTGAGGACTACTTTCAGATCCTAAGTTTATCTCTTCTAAATCCTCAATCTTGGCATTGCTTAACATTGATGAATCATTTTGCAGACTTATAAATAATTCTTCAAGCTCAACCAGTCCCCTAGGAATCTGATTAGAACTTAATTAGACAACTTCATTTCCAAAGATGTAATCTTTTCCATTATCATGTTCCAGTAAGGAACTACAATCTATACTCTGGTTCTCATAATGGTCCAAACATTGCATGAACCTCAAAATATCTTGATCATCCTAGAATACCTACCAATTGTATATATTGTCCAGAAACACTAGTCTTGTTTTAACTTCTAGTGTTGACACCCCATGTAAGGTCAAATCATTATTTTTTAAAGCAACATTTGCTAAAAAATCGGCCATAATATTTTTTGACCTTTCTAACCAACTTATATCAAAGGCATCAAACATTTCAAGTTGATCCCAAATAGCATATTTTTACATTTTCAATCTGTCATTTTTTATAGCATATTTGGATCTGACTGTGCTACCACTAACTCAGAATCACCATAAACCCTTAAATATTTTATACCATGTTTGATAACAATTTTGAGTCCTAAGAATAAAGCCTCATACTCTGCAGTATTGTTTCTACATTGGAAGGTTAATAGAAATGAGTACTTAAAAGTTGTACCTGATAGAGATATTAATAATACTCCTACCCCAGATCCTTCTTTAGAGAAAACACCATCAAAGTACATCCTCCACAATCCATCTTCCTGCATGATTAAATCTCTGTTCAAAGGGTCATCCTTTTGATCTTGACAATAAAGTTCACTTCTTTGCATCCTAAAATTTTCCATGTCTATGTCAATCCAACAATTAACATTAGTGTCTTCAAATTTTTCTATCATGTGGGGAGTTCTACTCTCCCTTAAGACTTTAACATTTTATCTAGCAATGTTGAAACTAGCATATGATAAATCATTTTGTATACTACCTCCCATTGAAGCACTCCATTTTCTTGATAGAAAAATGCCATAATGAGGTGGTATGTCAACCATAAGAATATTCATAGTCATTACTACATTAGGGCATACTGCTAGTCTATAAGGCATAGCCTCAATGGTACCAATCACAGGGACCTCTCTAGATTCCATAGCTCCGCATCTCCCATAAGGTGTATCAACTTGTAGCCCCATTTCCCTCATGATTTCAACTGACATAACTGTATTAGAGGCTCTTGAATCAATCATACAATTCTTGAGCATTTTATCATTAATTATCAATGAAAGAAAAAATGGGTCAACAACTTTTGGGGAAGAAGTTGCATTCAAGAATATTTGAGGAATTTCATATGTCAACACCTCTACTTCATTTCCCTTGGTAGTTGGCTTCTTGGAAACATCTACTGGTCTCTGAACCTTTATTATGGGAACACTATTTAGTAATGACATTACTTTTTCCTTATGTTCTTTAATCCTCTTCATTTCCAGAAATGGAACCTTAACTATCATTTGGGACAAACATTGACCCATATCTACTAGAGTGTATCTCATATTTGAAAATTTTGATTTGTCAATAATGACATCATTTTCTTCATTGTGTTCTTTTAGAGCTGACTCTTTTAACTTTTTGTTTTCTATCTTCTGAACAGGAACAATTTTTTCTTGTCCTTTCACATCTTCCTCTTGTACAACATTTGGTTCTATGGCTTTTGTAATAATCTTGACCTTATGTTTATTTATATTTTCACTAGGTCCATCTTTTTTCTACACATATTTAGTGTCTATTTTATTTTCCTTTATAAAGACACCTGAGGGTTGGCTACCGGCACCACCTACCACCCTGTTCCTCAAGTGGTAATTACTTCTAGCCGTATTCACTAACTCTGCATTGATTCTAGCATTCTCTTCATTTGAAGCTATCCTGATGAGTGGAAAATCTTGATTGTCTTGGGCATAACATCTGATATCATCATCAGTTTCCTCAGTTTCACTATCAGATAAGATCTGTTGATGATGATTCTCCATCCTTTCTTGTGAAATATAATAATCATGATTTTCCTCTTCAATGTTTGAATCTATATCATCACATGAATAAGTATTGGTCATGCTATGATCACATTGTTTACCATTATCATTCCCCTTCTCTTCACTTACTCTTAAGTCTAGAGAAAAATTACAAAAATCAAGGTTATGAGAGGCCTCACATGCTTCACACCAAGTATCATCATTGCAAAAATGAATATAATTTTTGTGAAGAGGTTCTGGAGTTCGGTTGTTTGTTTTATCTTTTCTAAGTATAGCAACTGGCTTTCCATCCTTGAACTGAGTCCCATAAGGATGGTTTTGCATCCTATTCTGAGGATTGTAGGTAGCATTATAAGAGGGCCTATTATTCTGGGGAGCTTTATATTCTTTGTACTCTGGCTCTTTCAAGATGCTCCTACTAAACCTTGAGTCATCCCTCCTATTCAATTTACCAGATACTCTTATTTCAATATTGACTGCTATTTTATAAGCATCAGTAAGAGTTCTAGGGTTCTTGTCTCTAAGAGCATATCCCATTTTAGAATCAAAATAATTCAAATAGGTTGCTAAGCATACCTCTTCATCCAACCTTATCTTCTAAAATAATTTGTGCATAGCTCTTTTAATTTGGTATTAAACTCTGTGACTTCCTCATTATAGTTCTTTTTAATATTATTGAACTCATTCGATAAAACCTTTATTTGTTTTGTCTCCATATTTATCTTTAAACAATTCAATTAACTCATCCATAGAGACAACATATCCATTAGATTGGCTTCTAAACCACTCTCTTGCATCTTCAACTAAGGACTAAACAAACAATTTCATCAATACATCCTCATGAGTGATATTTTGATCATCAACAAAATCAATGAATTTTCTAAGATGTATTTCACAAGATATAACATTATTACGCGCAAATTTAGGGATTTTTTCTCCTATATCACCCACATCTTTAGTTAAAGCATTAGGGTATCCGGGTATACCAAAAAAATTAAATTTTTTGTACCTTTCAGTGTGCAATGGTTTCCTTTGAAAGCTATCATCCTCCTTAGTAGAAGTGACCCTTGTTTTAGAAGCAGTAACATTCTCTGGGCTAGCATAAGAATATTTTGAGGACTGTAAAAAATCTATCTTTTTCTTCATGTCAATAGTGGCAGCCTCCATCTGAGCCTTCTCTAGCATTTTTCCATAGTTTCTTTTTCAACTCTAAATTTTTCCAAAATCAACGTCCAACTTGGACATTTATTCAGTTAAAGGCTTTTGAAACTTAGGATCTTGATTCCTACTTTCACTCATCTTTTGCTTTCCTTTATCCTTTTGTGAAATAGGAGCCTTATGAGTGACTAGTATTTCTTGGTCCCTCTGAGACCTCTCAGTATCTTTTATACTTTGATGCTTTGAAGACTTTCTTTTGTTCTTATCCACATTCTTAGGGTCACTCTTTTTCTTTCTCATTTCTCTTTCTTTCTTCATTTGTTGAACTAGGGCTAGCTGTTTCAAAATGAACTTCTCTTTATTTGCCAACATATCATAAGGAGCATCTTCTGAATCTAAATTAGAAGTACTAGTCTCTTCTCTTTCACTTGAAGTAGAGGTGACTGTGGGTGTTTCCAATACCCTTTCAGCTGCTTCTTCATACTCTGAAGTATTCCCATCATCAGAGTGCTGACCTACATTTATTTCTCTCCTAATATTACCCTCTCTAACTCTTTGAGGGATCTCATCCATTTTGACTAGATCTTTCTTATTTCTCCAAGACATCTCCATCCTTGATGATGATGGAAGTCCACCATATAATACTTTCTCAGGACCTATTCTCATCCTTGACCTAGTATTCATTATGAAAGATATTCACTCAAATTGCACTAATCTCAGAGATTTTCCTTTAGAGTCACCACCCAATAACTTGGGATAAATGAATACATATCAAATGATAAATCTGACAACAACCACCTGTATGATTTGTAAAATTTTTAATCTTTGAAACACTTGGGACTTTTGACTACATGGACTAGATATATTCTAAAACTTGTCAACCAGACTTTATAATCTCTACTCCCTAGTAGAGTCACCAATTTGTTAGGGTTTTTTCTTGCTAGGCCTCTGAAAGATACTTGAAATCTTAAACAACTCTATGAACCCTTAATTCCTTTTGACACTTTGACTCAAGCAAGGGAAAAACACTAATTAATGAAGTTCCTGATAACACTGTGGATATCTATTACCACCTCCTTTTTTGAGATCCACTAACTCAAGCAAGTTTTACCTATGACTAATTACTATCTTAACAGTATCTTTAGAGTGGATTAAACATTATGTTTTGAATGCTCTATTTTAGATGGACTTGTATATAACAATACAAATAACTATGATTATTTTAAGGATAAGCTTGGCAATCCAAATTAGTATCTTAATGATAGCAGACAACAACATGATCAAGAAATACATTCTTCTTTCCTTTTATAACTCTTATGAATCTAGGAGGAATAACCTATTTGATTTTCTGTTTAAGAAATCAACAAACTTCAATTGTAACCCTTAATAATACAATTGATTCTACAAAATACTCTAAAATTGATTGATTTAAATAGTTTTTTAATGCTTGGATGATGATGAATCACTTGACAAACTCTAGACCAATGCCTATCCTTGAGCAAATAGAGTCAAGAGATGTAAATCCACTTAAATAAACAAATAAGAATACTATAGGATGCCTTACAGCCTACATACAACTTAGATAAAAATGCCTTGCAAACTTATCTTGTCACTTCTACAATATTGTATCCAATCCTAAGTTATTGCAGTACTCTCTGAAACTACTCACAAAGTTTAATTCTTCCCTTAGAAGAAACTTGCAAATAATTAAATAGCTACCTTATAGCCAATATGTTTAAGATGGCTTACAAATTAAACACAAAAGAGTGCATACAATAAGCAAAGAGACAACAACAATGTAAAATAAAGTTGTACTGCATTTTTATTCATATATTCTGTTTCAAATACATATAAAGGCTTTAAAAGCTCAAAACACAGACAGAAATCAAAAAGTCTGTCTTCAATTATATTTCATCCCCCCTTTACAATTACAACTTTGATCCTATATATAGGTCCTTAACCATCTTGGAATCCTTTATTTTAGGATGCAACAAGCCTTAGATGGTTTAAGGAACCTAACCCTTAAAGTACAAAAAAAGACAAAATAAGAGAATTTAGAAGTGGTGGGAGGACAAGAATACGGGATATAGATCTGATATTCTTTGTCTCTTTTGGAATCTGGTGCCTTTGTCTGATAGTGTTCAGGATAGCTTTTTGTAGTTGCTTTAAGACTGAGTGACCACCATTATAGGCTAAACTACACTCATCTATATTTATAGCTAACCTTACTGTGCTCATTGATCAAGCGCCAGGTGTTCCCTTCTACTCTTCATCTAGAATTTCCTCTTCAATCACAGGCTTCTTCTTCTTTGGCCTAGTCATCATCTCCCATGCTGTCACTTCATCATATATTGGCCACTTAAAGTCCTGAGTGCCCTATACTTGTGCCTTTTGTCTCTCCCATCTGACATCAGTGATGCTCTTAACATCCACTAGAAACTTATTAATGTTAGTTTCAGCTTTGAAGGCCTCATCTTGTATTTTATTAAATCCCTCAATATCCAAATTTGATCCCAAAATAAATACCTCATTATTAGGCATCTTTTTGTCAAACTCATTCCTCCAGGAATCTAAGGCCTTTATCTGATCATCTTCTCCTTTAAGGGAAGGAACAAATCTATTAAAATTTGCAGAAAAGAGGCTCAATTTAACCTCTATTTGATTCAATTTGCCTTTGAAGAATGAGAGAGAAACATTAATCTTTTTGATCTCATCTTCCACCTCTATTACTACCTCAAACAAATCTGCTCTTAGGGTTTCCAAAGAAACTATTTTTTCAAACAACTGCACCTTGGAAGACCATTTCGTAAAATAGGGCTTCAATATAGCAAGATACCCCATTACCTCAACATGCAAAGTAGGAAAATTATTATAAGTATTAAGGATAGCATCAGTCTTATCCTTCAATATATAAATCCTGTGTTGCAGAATGCCTCTAAATGCATTCAGGGCAATTTCATTCCTCTTTTCTCCTATATCCTCCTTCTCAACCACCTCCTCTAACTTTGGTTTTTCTTCAATTTGCAAAGGTTGTTGTGAAGGTACATACACTACCTCAGGTGTTTCTTCTAATTCCTTCATTAGCCTTGCAATCACCTAATTTTGTTGGTGTATTTTGGTGTGGCACATCTCTCAGTCTTTAGCCAATGCACTGGTCTCCTCTATCAATATGCTACACTTATCAGATAGCTATTTAGTCTTGTCCTCATTCAAGTGTACCCAATGTGTCATAATCTGGGATATTTCCAAATCCCCTGTATTCTATATAGACCAAACCATTTGATTGCCTACCATGTTCTCTTGAATGTTCACCAACTGAGGCTTCTGGTCCTTTGGGCAAAGGCTCCACATGGAAAAGGCTAGAGATTTTGGGCTATACCAAAAACCCTTAATAATATCCCCCATTTTTACCTCACTTACCATCTTCAAATCCATCTGCTTTCTTATCTGATCAATTATGAAAGATGAAGCCAAGTCCCAACCCTCAGCAAGCAATATGCCACTGTTCAATACCATTTTCCTGGCCTCATCAGGTGAGATGTCCTCGCTGTCTGGGACATATGATTGTAAGGCCAAAAGGGCTTCATTGGTCACTGTGTCTTCCCCCTCAACCTTTAACTAAGCTCTAATTTTCTCCTTTTTGTACCATCTTAAGAAGTCTTTAAATTCTTCAGTCTTGATGAATTTATCATCACTTAAAAACTGTTGTTGATGTATCAACCATTCATCAATGCAAGACTTAAGAGGTAATTCAATATTTTCCTCTATATCATGTTGCTTCCTCTTGCCCTACCTAATCAATTTTCTTAGGTTATGGTCATATAACCTATTTCCAGGAACCAAGTCACTTGCTTTATCCTTTTTCTTTTCCTGTCTCTCAGCTGAAGGCTGGCCTATATCCATCTTTTGCCTTTTGGCTGAAGGCTCCTTTACATCATCTGGTTGTGTTACCCCTATTAGGTTAATAATGTGGCCCTCAGCTCCCTATAACTATGGTACCTCTACTTCATCTTGTTGAGTCTGATCATATTGAGGTGGATGACCATAGTCACCATCATCATCACTTTCATATTCTGACTCTGAATGTTTAGGCTCCTGGGGTCCTTTCTTATCTAGGACATTGTCAAGTTGCTCACAAAGCACATAATAATTATCAATCATGGCTTTGATTCTATCAAAGTAAGGCAAATAAGGATAGAAGCCTCCAAAAGCAAATCATTGCTTCCATATTGGGTAATGAATAGTTATCTTTCAATGAAGCGATATTTAGATTTCTGAAATCCACACATAGTCTGATGTCACCAATTTTTTTTCTAACTGGCACTAAATTTGATACCCAAGTTGAATGTCTAATGGGCTGGATTATCCCAGCAATCTTGAGTTTCATCAACTCTTGCTGCATCTTGGGAGCCAACAAGGGGTTAATAGGCCTTTATTTTTGCCGGAATGGCTTCACATCTGATTTCAATGGGATTTCATGTTGAAAAAGGTCTTCTCTATATGCTTTCAAGTCCTAATATGACCAAGCAAAGACATGTTTGTATTTTCTCAGTAACTTGATCAGATTTGTTCTTATGTGAGGATCTAAACCTTCCCCAATATAAACTATTTGAGGACTACTTTCAGATCCTAATTTTATCTCTTCTAAATCCTCAATCTTGGCATTGCTTAACATTGATGAATCATTTTGCAGACTTATAAATAATGCTTCAAGCTCAACCAGTCCCCTAGGAATCTGATTAGAACTTAATTAGACAACTTCATTTCCAAAGATGTAATCTTTTCCATCATCATGTTCCAGTATAATAATTATCAATCATGGCTTTGACTCTATCAAAGTAAGGCAAATAAGGATAGAAGCCTCCAAAATCCAATCCATTTCTCTTTATTTGTGTTTTCAGCCTTAGTAATTCCCGAATCCTCTCCCTTCTTGTCCTGATTTCATATTCTTCATCAAGAAGATTTCTTGTTGCATCCTCTTCAATACACTCACAATGGACATGTGTATTGGGGATTGTGGGTGTATATAGCCTTCTGACTCCTGCCATGAAACACTCAGGATAAATATATCTATATGAGGCTGCCCCCATTCTACAACTCTCCAACCACTGGCTGACTGTGTCAATTGTACCTTTACCAATAGTGAAATTGAAAATTATGAATTGCCTAGGGGTTAAGGTCCCCTTCCTGTGTGGTGCAAAGTGCTCATTATCTATTAATAATAACTACCATATAAATTCCATGGTAGCAACTCTTGATGGCACATGGTAAGGAAAGATAAGGGGTGGATGTATACATCCATAAACCCTTATTATGGTAAAGTTCTCTTCAAGGAAGAAATCTCCCCAATTATGATCTCCCTCCCATTTATCTAAATATTTAATAGGCCTTGATAGTTGCATAATCTTAATTGCGATCCTTGTCCTGCTGATGCCCATGCTCTGTATTATTGGATATACAATCCAATTCTCAAATGCACAGTAGTCATAGTCCTTGGATGTATAGTTCCAAATCTTAACCCAAAACTGAATGGGATTAGGTTTGTCCTATAAAATCCTCTGAGGACCCAAGTTGTTTACATCCATGATCACAAAATTAAAATGTAATAGGAGATGCATGAGGATGGAGTAGTGGAAGAACCTAGGTTCTTTCTCCTTAGGGTCCTTCATCTTCTTCTAAGTTTCTACTAATCCCTCATGCATCTTGTCAATGATATATTGTATATAGTCATAGCTAGTGCTAGAATGCAACTCCTGTAGATCCAACACCATCATCAATATTCTGGCATTAATCTTTTCTTCTTCCCCATCTATCCCTAGCACTCTACACAAGGCATAGACAATGTACTTAATTTAGAAATGCAGGTCCTTGAAGAAATAAGGGGCTGTCCCAAGTATAGGAGTGAGATGGTTTCTTACCTCCTTGAGCATGTGTTTATGTAACTGTCCCCTAGCAATACCAGGCTTTAAATTATAACTCTTCTTTCCTAGTAATGTTAATTTTGGTGGACATGGTACTATACAAGCCAAAAGCTTGCATAAATTAATTTTTATTCAGGATGAGCAAGGCAGTGCCATCGTTCCTCTTAATTGTCTTAGACAAGACATCATAGTGACTGGCAAGGCCTAAGAACAAATCTACATCTATGTAGACGTCAGGAATGTATGTGTTAATTTTGGCCTTGTTAATCAACCACACACTTCAACATAGTCCTTCACCAGGTACAAACAAGATTGAATATGAGTTATTCATCCTGCCTGTTTGCGTGATTCAACTTGTTGCCTTCTATCTAGATGGGGTTTTTGAAATTTCTCTCAGGACGAGAGTCTCACAACCATGGACCAATCTAAGAATGAAGGATTTATCATGATAAATGCAATAGAATGCAAGATTATACTAAGAATTGAAATATGAAAGATTAAGCTAAGACATGATTTCAATGCAATTTAGTCTAGAAATTGAAACTATCTTATTTGCAAAATGAAGTTAATCTATATGATATTATGAAA
>MU223329.1:500639-514910 GCA_018584345.1 Thuja plicata
GAAATAGGAGCCTTATGAGTGACTGGTATTTCTTGGTCCCTCTGAGACCTCTCAGTATCTTTTATACTTTGATGCTTTGAAG
The DNA here is from genome assembly GCA_018584345.1 of Thuja plicata. Taxonomy (NCBI): domain Eukaryota; kingdom Viridiplantae; phylum Streptophyta; class Pinopsida; order Cupressales; family Cupressaceae; genus Thuja; species Thuja plicata. The sequence continues at coordinate 500,722 of MU223329.1, forward strand.
ACTTTCTTTTGTTCTTATCCACATTCTTAGGGTCACTCTTTTTCTATCTCATTTCCCTTTCTTTCTTCATTTGTTGAACCAGGGCTAGCTGTTTCAAAATGAACTTCTCTTCATTTGCCAACATATCAGAAGGAGCATCTTCTGAATCTGAATTAGAAGTACTAGTCTCTTCTCTTTAACTTGAAGTAGAGGTGACTATGGGTGTTTCCAATACCCTTTCAGCTGCTTCTTCATACTCTGAAGTATTCCCATCATTAGAGTGCTGACCTACATTTATTTCTCTCCTAATATTACCCTCTCTACCTCTTGGAGGGGTCTCATCCATGTTGACTGGATCTTTTTTTTTTCTCCAAGACATCTCCATCCTTGATGATGATGGAAGTCCACCATATAATAATTTCTTAGGATCTATTCTCATCCTTGACCTAGTATTCATTCTGAAAGATATTCACTCAATTTACACTAATCTCAGATATTTTCGTTTAGAGTCGCCACCCAATAACTTGGGATAAATGAATAATTATAAAATGATAAATCTGAAAACAACCACCGGTATGATTTTTAAATTTTTAATCTTTGAAACACTTGAGACTTCTGACTACTTGGACTAGATATATTCTAAAACTTGTCAACCAGAATTTATAATCTCTACTCCCTAGTAGAGTCGCCAATTTGTTAGGGTTTTTTCTTGCTACACCTCTGAAAGATACTTGAAATCTTAAACAACTCTATGACCCCTTAATGACTTTTGAAACTATGACTCAAGCAAGGGAAAAACACTAATTGATGAGGTTCCTGATAACATTGGGGATATCTATTACCACCTCCTTCTTTTTTGAGATCCACTGACTCAGGCAGGTTTTACCTATGACTGATTACTGTCTTCAAAGTATCTTTAGAGTGGATTAAACCTTATGTGTTGAATGCTCTATTTTAGATGGACATGTATATAACAATACAAATAACTATGATTATTTTGAGGATAAGATTGGCAATCCAAATCAGTATCTTAATGATAGCAGATAGCAACATGATCAAGAAATACATTCTTCTTTCCTTTTATAACTCTTATGAATCTAGGAGGAATAACCTATTTGATTTTCTCTTTAATAAATTAAAAAACTTCAATTGTAACCCTTAGGAATACAATTGATTCAACAAAATACTCTGAAAGTGATTGATTTAAATAGTTTTTTAATACTTGGATGATGATGAATCACTTGACAAACTCTATATTAGTGCCTATCCTTGAGAAAATAGAATCAAGAGATGTAAATCCACTGAAATAAACAAATAAGAATACTGTAGGATGCCTTATAGCCTACATACAACTCAGATAAAAATGCCTTGCAAACTTATCCTGTCACTTCTACAATATTGTATCCAATCCTCAGTTATTGCAGTACTCTCTGAAACTACTCACAAAGTTTAATTCTTCCCTTAGAAGAAACTTGCAAATAATTAAATAGCTACCTTATAGCCAATATGTTTACGATGCCTTAGAAATTAAAAACAAAAGAGTGCATTCAATAAGCAAAGAGATAACAACAATGTAAAATAAAGTTGTACTGCATTTTTATTCATATATTCTGTTTCAAATACATATAAAGGCTTTAAAAGCTCAAAACACAGACAAAAATCAAAAAGTTTGTCTTCAATTATATTTCATCCCCCCTTTACAATTACAACTTTTATCCTATATATAGGTCCTTAACCATATTGGAATCCTTTATTTTAGGGTGAAACAAGCCTCGGATGGTTTAAGGAACCTAACCCTAAAAGTATAGAAAAAGACAAAATAGGAGAATTTAGAAGCAGTGGGAGGACAAGAAAAAGGGATATAGATCTGATATTCTTTGTCTCTCTTGGAATCTAGCACCTTTGTCTGATAGTGTTCAAGATAGCTTCTGGTAGTTGCATTAAGACAGATTGACCACCATTACAAGCTAACCTACGCTCATCTCTATTTATAGCTAACCTCCCTATGCTCATTGATCAGGTGCCAGGTGTTCCTTCTACTCTTCATCTAGAATTTCCTCTTCAATCACAATCTTCTTCTTCTATGGCCTAGTCATCAGCTCCCATGTTGTCACTTCATCATCTATTGGCCACTTGAAGTCCTGAGTGCCCTATACTTGTTCCTTTTGTCTCCCCCATCTGACATCAGTGATGCTCTTAACATCCACTAGAAACTTATTAATGTTAGTTTCAACTTTGAAGGCCTCATCTAGTATTTTATTAAATCCCTCAATATCCAAATCTGATCCCAAAATAAAAGCCTCATTATTAGGCATCTTTCTATCAAACTCATTCCTCTAGGCATCTAAGGCCTTTATCTAATCATCTTCTCCTCTAAGGGAAGGAACAAATCTGTTAAAATCTGCAGAAAAGAGGCTCAATTTAACCTCTATTTGATTCAATTTGCCTTTGAAGAATGAGAGAGCAACATTAATCTTTTTGATCTCATCTTCCACCTCTATTACTACCTCAGGCAAATCTGATCTTAGGGATTGCAAAGAAGAAAGTTTTTCAAACAACTACACCCTTGAAGACCATTTGGTAAAATAGGGGTTCAATATAGCAAGATACCGCATTACCTCAACATGCAAAGTAGGCAACTTATTATATGTATTAAGGATAACATCAGTCTTATCCCTCAATATATCAATCATGTGTTGTAGAATGCCTCTAAATGCATTCAAGGCAATTTCATTCTTCTTTTCTCCTATATCCTCCTTCTCAACCACCTCTTCTGACTTTGCTTTTTCTTCAATTTGCAAAGGTTGTTGTGAAGGTACATACACTACCTCAGGTTTTTCTTCTAATTCCTTCATTAGCCTTGCAATCACGTGATTTTGTTGCTGTATTTTGATGAGGCACATCTGTTGGTCTTTGGCCAATGCACTGGTCTCCTCTATCAATATGCTACACTTATCAGATAGCTATTTAGTCTTGCCCTCATTCAAGTGTGCCCAATGTGTCATAATCTGGGATATTTCCAAATCCCCTATATTCTGTACAGACCAGACCATTTGATTTCCTACCAGGTTCTCTTGAATGTTCACTAAATAAGGCTTCTGGTCCTTTGGGAAAAGACTCCACATGGAAAAGGCTTGAGATTTTGGGCTATACCCAAAACCCTTAATCATATCTCTCATTTGTACCTCACTTGGAATCTTCAAATATGGCTACTTTCTTATCTGATCAATTATGAAAGCTGAAGCTAAGTCCCAACCCTCAGCAAGCAATATGCCACTGTTCAATACCATTTTCCTGGCCTCATCAGGTGAGATGTCCTCGCTATTTGGGTCATATAATTGTAAGGCCAAAAGGGGCTCATTGGTCACTGTCTCTTCCCCCTCAACCTTTAACTGAGCTCTAATTTTCTCCTTTTTGTACCATCTTAAGAAGTCTTTAAATTGTTCAGTCTTGATGAAGTTATCATCACTTAAAAACTATTGTTGGTGTATCAACCTTTCATCAATACAAGAATTAAGAGGTAATTCAATATTTTCCTCTATATAAGGTTGCTACCTCTTGCCCTGCCTAATCATTTTTCATAGGTTATGGTCATATAACCTATTTCCAGGAACCAAGTCACTTGCTTTATCCTTTTTCTTTTCTTGTCTCTCAGCTGAAGGCTGGCCTATATCCACCTTTTGCCTTTTAGCTGAAGGTTCCTCTACATCATCTGGTTGTGTGACCTCTGTTAGGTCAATAATGTGGCCCTTAGCTCCTTGCAACTGTGGTACCTCTACTTCATCATGTTGAGGCTGATCATATTGAGGTGGACGGGCATAGTCACCATCATCATCACTTTCATATTTTGACTCTGAATGTTCAGTCTCCTGGGCTCCTTTCTTATCTAGGACATTGTCAAGTTGCTCACAAAGCACATAAAAATTATCAATCATGGCTTTGATTCCATCAAAGTAAGGAAAATAAGGATAGAAGCCTCCAAAAGCCAATCCATTTCTCTTTATTTGTGTTTCCAGCCAGTAATTCCTGAATCCTCTCCCTTCTTGTCTTGATTTCATCTTCATCAAGAAGATTTCTTGTTGCATCCTCTTCAATACTCTCACAATGGACATTTGTATTAGGGATTGTGGGTGTATACAACCTTCTGACTCCTGCCATGAAACCCTCAGGATCAATATATTTGTATGAGGCTGCCCCCATTCTACAACTCTCCAACCACTAGCTGACTATGTCAATGGCACCTTTACTAATAGTGTAATTGAAAATTTTGAATTGCCTAGGGGTTAAGGTCCCCTTCCTGTATGGTGCAAACTATATATTATCTGTTAATAATAACTACCATATAAATTCCATGCCAGCAACTCTTGATAACACATGGTAAGGAAAGATATGGGGTGGATGTATACATCCATACACCCTTATTATGGTAAAGTTCTCTTCAAGGAAGAAATCTCCCCAACTATGATCTCCCTCCCATTTATCTAAATATTCATTAGGCCTTAATAGTTGCATAATCTTTATTGGGAGCCTTGTCCTGCTGATGCTCATGCTCTGTATTATTAGATATACAATCCAATTCTTGAATGCACATTAGTCACAGTCCTTGGATGTATAGTTCCAAATCTTAACCCAAAACTGAATGGGATTAGGTCTGTCCTGGAAAATCCTTTGAGGACCCAAGGTGTTTACATCCATGATCACAAAATTAAAATTTAACAGGAGATGCATGAGGATGGAGTAGTGGAAGAACTGGGGTTCTTTGTCCTTAGGGTCCTTCATCTTCTTCTGACTTGCTACTAATCCCTCATGCTTCTTGTAAATTATATATTGTATATAGTCATAGCTGGTGCTAGAATGCACCTCCTGTAGATCCAGCACCATCATCAATATTCTAGCATTAATCTTTTCTACTTCCCCATCTATCCCTAGCACTCTACACAGGGCATAGGTGATGTACTTAATGTAGAAATGCAGGTCCTTGAAGCAATAAGGGGTTGTCCCACATATAGGAGTAAGATGGTTTCTTACCTCCTTGAGCATGTGTTTCTATAACTATCCCCTAGCAATACCAGGCTTTAACTTATACCTCTTTTCTTGCCTAGTAATGTTAATTTTGGTGGACATGGTACTATACAAGCCAAAAGCTTGCATAAATTAATTTCTATTCAGGATGAGCAAGGCAGTGCCATTGTTCCTCTTAATTGTCTTAAAAAAGACATCATAGTGATTGGCAAGGCCTAAGAACAAATCTACATCTATGTAGACGTCAGGGACAATTAACCTAGCCAAACCACATGTCCAAGGGTTTGATATTAGAATGGCTTTATCAGAATTTTTATAAAAGTAGTTAAAGAGGGAAAAAACTGTTGTTCCCAGAGTATCACCATCCTTGATTTTATAGTAGTCATCAGTAAGCACATTAGCATTTGCCCTCTTTTTCTGAGTTGAACCCGACAACAAATTGAGGAATTCATCAGAGTAATTCTGTTTCCCCTTAGCATCTTCATCTATCTCTTCACTTCTACCATTGGTAGAAGCCACACTGACTTCTCTACTCGTGTTCACTTTGTTTCAATCCCCTTTTTCTTACCGATATTGAAGCAAATCTCCTCTCAAGACTCACTTTACTTCTCTGTGCACTGTTCTCAAAAATTCAAAGCCTTTTAATCAATTGAGTACTCTACAACTTATCCAATTTCTTCTCTCAACTCAAAAAACCTAGCACTCCTTCGCTTTGTAATTCTAAAAGCAAGATAAGTTAGAAAATGAACCTTCAATCAACTCTTTATGGTAATTGTTTCAAGTACATGGGTCATCATTTGAAAAATCATCAATTTTGTATTCAATTCAGCATGCTATGGAATTGATTGAAAACCTAGCCGTAGTTAATGACTGTGACAGGAAATCAAATTCATATATGTGTATCTTTTAGAAAAACCTTTTAAAATTTGATGATGATGACATGTCTCAGTGTGATTGGCTCTCTGTCATACATCTCAGCTACCCTTTTTATTCATCAATCAATATTCTAGATTTTCATTGGATGCCGAATGATTCATGTTGTCATGTCAGCAACTGTCACCTTTTCTAAAAATTTATATTGAGCGACTACATGACTGTGTATTATCTCCTTGTCGCTGACCCAACTTCATAACCCTCATTCCTTCTAGAGACCAAGCGACTATGTTACTTTCTTTTCCTGGCTAACCATGGTTTATTTCTAACAATCACGTGACTGAAGAACTCAAAGTTGCTAGATATAAAACTTAACTCATAGTTTACTGAGAGACTCCACGACTACCCTTGGTCACATAATCATTGATTACAAATGCACATTGATAAATCTTTTAGAGACTACGTGACAAACATTGGCTTTTGTTTTAATTCAGAGACTACACGACCAACAACTATCTCCTAGTCGCTAACACTTTTACCTTTAAGCCTTTTTGATCAGAGACTATGCGACAATAAAGCACTTTATAACCTTAGTCTCTTAATCGCCAGATGATCCTTTTCCTTTGGGAGACTACGCGACATGCTTCTTAATCCTCTCACCTTTGGACATGTGTCCCCTTCTATCACTTGTCTCTAAATCACTAAGTGGAGAACTGAATCAGCATCCCAATCCCGCGACAACCTGACTGTGTCATTTCTCAAACTATATGTGGTTAGTTGTGAAGTCTCATCATCTTTCCCTTAACCATCATCCCTCTTGGAGACTATGTGACATGATCTTTTAATCATAGGCCAATTCAGAGACCACACGACTGAAGCAATTGCCAAGTCTTGCAACAAATCACTAACTGTTGGCCTTTTTACGCAACACTGCGACTCATCTGTGGGCCCATTTACTAATTACTGACATATTTCTTATTTGGAGACTATGTGACATGAATGGCTCCGCCAAGTCTCATAAAACAAAAGGAATATTCCAATTGTTTGAGAGACATCCCGACAGAAGCCAATTTTCAAGTTTCGAGATAAAAAGGAATATGCGATTAGGATCATGGGACTAGGCGACCAAGGCTTAAAAAACCTGACTTAAGTTATTTTCAAAAAGGTAACACTAAAATAGAAGTATGACAAACATCTTAGGGTTTTTTTCATTTTGGCCTATAAAACAAGACCTAGGGTTTCAAGGTTTTGCATTTTCACAGAGATTTTGACTTGAAGAACCTAAAAATTTCAACAAGGATATTACAAGGAATTGAGAGACTTCTGGCCTTAGAAAAGAAAAGAGCATGAGGATCACAAAACTTTGGAAAATAGACCAGAACCAGGAATACAACTAACACAATACATTAGATACAAATACTTAATTTCCAAATTCCATTATGAACATTATTAAAATACCTTACTTATCTATGAATATGATCAATAATAGAATGTAAACAATAAAAACACATTCCTACAATAAATCACATAGACACAAGAAAATTATTTCTACTTTTAGACTCTACCGGCTCCAGAGAATTCATTAAATATCTCCATCTTTTTTATCATGCTTCAAATTCTGTACCTTTCTCCTTTTGGGAAATTTGACCAAAAAAATCTACACTACTATCACTTTAATGCTAACACTGAAATATATTACAAAATAGGCTGGGGCTTTCCAAGATGGAAATGCCTAGGGCGTAACAAGTGAAGTGATCCCTTTATTTCTTATTAAGCCTTAATTACTCCTTGTTAATTGCTTCCTTACATACTAAGTGTAATGACAGTTATGGCTTTCAGATGGACAAAGTGTGGGCAAGAAAAAGTGAGTAAAGTGTTGCACGATCAGAATCATATCTTTGACAGAGGAAAAGAATAATATTCATTTTGGGGGCCAGGGCCACCAAATTAAGTTCACACAAATATTTTATGAAGAGGATAATAAAATAATGTTCTACTTCTCTAGAGATAACTGGGATATTTCTATGCTCACACGGAGCATCCATCCCCAGAAAGAGACTGTTAGAGCTTTAAATGTTTGGCAAAATTTGGAGTCCTATAAAGTGATAAAATCTAAAAAATGGAATCCTAAACTCCATGCCCAATAATTGATGATATGATGGAGTACACGAAATGGGATTTAAAATTATATTACTTTTCAATTAAAAGTTGAGGGATTAAGGAAGGAATCTCTGTGATAGGAACAATCAAAATTCTATAAGCGAAGGTTTCAGAGATGCTGAAATTTCAACCTACTATAAAGATGATGTCGATAGAGAATGAAAACGATCAAACATTGAAAATCTAAAATAGACCCAATTCGGAAATTAAAATTTCCTATCTCTAGTAAGAATCTTATGATCGTAAAATCTATTTTGGATTTACGGCCAAACACAAATCCAAAAGATTGGTAGTTATTAGTTAGTTTGTTGATTAGTTTTTTCAAAAGAAGTTTTTAAATTTTAACATAGGGCGGTGTCTCTTCACCCTAAAGGGGTGTGAAAACCATTCATCCATGTAGTTCTCTTCTTTGGGTCCTTGTGTATAGTTGGGTGGGTGATACCAAGGTGTCGAATACTCACACCAATTCTTATAACAAGAGGATGGGACTGGCTGGATTCTTTGTCTGCCATCGATGCCTCGACCACTTTCTCCTACAATTACAGAGAAAAGTTGAATGAGTGCAGCCTCCAAAATAATGCAGACATCAATATTAGCATAGAATTCAAAATAGTTTGCATTCACACATGAGAAAATGGAAGGAGTAAAACCTTCTAGCGCATCACAGGTACAACACAGGTCAAGTCTAAAATGTTCCATGCCTTGTAAGAATTTAGAGAGTCACTTAAAATTTTAGAAAAAGAGTGGGAAAAGGGAAGCCTGGTATGGGGATCAATGAACTCTACGATTTGGACTTTGACAGTGCCTGTAGGAAACGGTTTGTTATAGAACTTGGTATCCTTTCCCACAACTTGGACAATGCCTTTGCCAACCAATACACTCTCTAATAGCAACCGAACATGATCTCCAACTGGATATGTCTTAACTTCTTTATGTAAGGGCTGCTTGTCGACTATAGGTTACTACACTCAGAAAATATGTACACACACAAACCAAACTCACATGTCACAAAATAAAAATATTTTAGCTTCAAGATACAGAGAAAGGGAATGACTACAATGATTTTTTAGGGATTTCCATCACAAGGTCAACTTGTGAAACCTTACCAATCATGATAATCTCAGTATCCTCCTTTCCACACACGGTATGTCCTATTCTACAATCTTGTAAAGTAGAGAGAAAGTGAGGCAACTGCTGTTAAAGTATGAAATAGACTGCTGATTGGAAAGCAGACAAGCCAATACATTGGAATACCATACACCCCCCACACAATACTTACCCTAAAATCTGTCTCATTACTATCCAGTGACTTTTTTTTCTATTCATTCTTTGTGATGACTTATATGGTCTCCAAGATTTCTGCCTGCCAGAATGCGCACCCTCATTTTCATTCACGATGAGACCCATGAAAAATCCATCTTCACTACCTTCCTCTACTAGACCATGTCCTTTGTCCACTGAGGCCTGACATGGAAAAATAATTTGGGTGTCATTTATTAGAATTACAAACGAGGTGAGTGGTCAAATGGAATAATAAATGAATACTTATACTACCAAATTACCTTACTCTCTGACTAGACACAATCAGGAGATGACAATTTTCTCTTCCTCCTTTTCTCAATCCTTTTACTTCTATCACTAGACTCCCACCCCATTTTCAACTTGTCAACCACATTAGAAAACTTTCTAGCCTCATATTTTCAGGAAAGTTTCCTTCTGATTAACAACTTTTTCCATCCCGTCGGCCCTAGATGCATGGAAAGTTGCAAGCGGTGCAACCATTTTTATATCCCTACCATTTTCCTATAACCCACTTTTAGATTCACCTAGACTACCTTGTTAGCACTGCATTTTTTCAATGTTAGTCAACAAATGGGAAACAAAACCATTATGTAAAAAAAAAGAAATTAGACTACTCATGCTTTCTTAAATTTGCCATTACCTGGTAATCTTTTCTGTGCACCAATGCTAGCAAATAATTTAATCTATTCTGCCTGACCTCTACACTCTCATAAACATGCATTTGTTCTTCAATATTGACCTTACCTTTTTCCAGGAGGAGTTCCACTAACGACTTCTTATATAGTTCACATATATGCTTCTCTACACACTTTCTTTGGGCCATAAAACTCATGCTCATCTAGTATTCAATGTTTTAATCCCTCCTTTGGTAGTAACCCTATGTTATGGAAGTAGAGCACTGTTGTTTTGGGTTGGCTAAGGGAGGTCGACAATGTCTTGGTTGTTCGATGAATGGAAGTTCATGCCTTTGCAGCCTATGTAGGTTGATCGTTACAATGTCCCAAAATTTCAGTCCTCCATCTACCGAACATGTATAGAATTCACAGTGGTTGAGGGTGATATTGTGAAGATAAAATTGAGACCTTGATGCAAGAGGAGTTGAAGCGGAGGATATTAATTTATTTTTCAAACATGATTCTCACAGATCTAGTGTTAGCATCAAAGTGTAAGCATCAAAGTGTTAGCATCAAAGTGTTAGCATAGAAGTAAATATGGAAAACATGCTATAAAGGGTTACTAGATGTGAGTTGATGTCCATGATGGATGGATTCTCTAGGTATAATCAAATAATGGTTAAAGAGTTAGAACAATTCAAAACTTCTTTCACTACACCTCGGGGGACATATGTTTATATCAGAATGCGTTTTGGCATGATAAATGTTGGGGCCACATTTGAGAGCACTATGGATGTTGCTTTTTCATATTTATTGTAGAAATTTATAGAGGTCTATAAAGATGATCTCATGACCTATTCTAAAAAGGAAGATAAACATTGTGAGCATTTGGAAAAAAATTTGAAAGAGCTCTAGAATTTGGGATTTGTTTGAATCCTAATAAATGTACTTTTGGGGTGAATGAAGGTAAGCAATTAGGGCACATTGTTTCAAAAGAAGGGGTTAGATGAGTATGCCAGTACAGAGAATGAGTATGATGTGGGTGAGATGGATCTTGGAAATGATTGGGATGAGTTGAAATATGAGGGCAATTGTAAGGTGAGATTTATTTCTAAAAAGTTGAGTATACAAATAATGTAGTCATCCTTCTTCTCGACGATATAATGTTCAGATCTGCTTCTTTGTGTGTAGGGGGGACCAGATATAGAATCAAATGCTACAACAACAAATGGGTCTATTACTGCCATGTAGGTGCATGTTTAGTAGACGGAGGACTTAATTTTAGATTCTTAGCCACAGGGATAACTCCAGTGTTGTCTAACCTAGTTATCTCATGAATCAATTGACTACATATCTTTATAGGTTTTTCTCCTATCCAAATGAACTAGTCATGAATTTTTCTTTGTAATATTTTGAACCATTCATCTTCGCTGAATGCATTTAAGTGTTAGCAGTGCAAAAAAATTTGGTCAAATTTCTGAAATGGAGAAAGGTACAAAATTCGCAGTGGTTGAGGGTGATATTGTTGAAGATAACATTGAGACCTTGACGTGAGAGGAGTTGAAGTGGAGGATGTTAATTTATTTTTCAAACATGATTCTCACAGATCTTTTAGCATCAAAGTTATAGAATTCAATTTTTAGCACTGAAGTGTTAGCATCAAAGCGTTGAAAATTGCATCTAGGAATGTGTTTCTATTGTTTCTGTTCTATTATTGATCATATTTATAGATAAGTAAGGTAGTTTAAAAATGTTCATAATGGATTCGAGAAATTAAGTATCTGTATCTAATGTATTGAAACTAAATTTATAAGATATTTTATAGATGTTATGAATTCCATTAGTTAGTTATGAAGAATGGATGATCTATAACTTTTGAACCACATCATATTTCTTCTTAGCCACAGGGATAACTCCAGTGTTGTCTAACCTAGTTATCTCATTAATCAATTTACTACATTTCTTTATAGGTTGTTCTCCTATCCTAATGAACTGGTCATGAAATCTGCTCAGTAAGATTTTGAACCATTCATCTTCGCTGAACACATTTAAGTGTTAGCAGTGCAAACTTTGTTGGTCAAATTTCCCAAAAGGAGGAAGGTACCGAATTTGCAGTGGTTGAGGGTGATATTGCTAAAGATGACATTGAGACCTTGATGCAAGAGGAGTTGAAGTGGAGGATGTTAATTTCTTTTTCAAACATGATTCTCACAGATATAGTGTTAGCATCAAAGCATTAAAGATTGCATCTAATTAATCAAGTGCAAAAATTGTTAGGATTGCTAAACTGCAATCTTCCCAAGAACACCTGCATGCATAGCTATTACATAAACAAAAGTAAAAGATAGAAGATAGAAGGATCTATGGTGGCCAATAGGCTAGAGACTGCAAATCCATTATGACAGAAAAAAGCTTCTATTAACACAATAATGAATTACAAAATCTTTAATGAAATACAAAGCGGTGAATCCTTATAAAGGATACCAAAACCCTAAAAGGGAAACTACTAGGAAATGGAAACTTTCCTAAGTCTAACTTAAGCAAAGAGTAGATAAACTAATAATTAACTAATTTAATTATTAGTAATACTCGACTACTCTAACACCCCCCCTTAAGTGTAACTTAGGGAGAAGCAAAAAAGCTAAACTACTGCAAAAAGCAGGAAAGATGGGTCCCGGCAACTAGGCCTGATCAGGTACCCAAAACATAAAGAAAACTAGATGAAGGAAATAGAGCCTTCAATCTAGGGAAAAGGTGTCCCAGATAAAGGAACAAGAAAAGAGCAAGAAGCATCTCCGAAGCATGTCTGAAAACTCTGTCAGAAGATACTGCTGGAACCCCCACTGAAGTGCATGATCAGGTAGAGAAGACAAATGTCTGAAGAGCTGATCAATCAAACTAGGAAGCAATAGAACCAATAGGTGAACCCCCCCATAATGCTGAACTGGGAGAGGTGACAGGAACACTGAAATGCGATGCCAGAAACAACTGTTGAAGAAGAACCAGGAACACCAACAGTGCAAAAGAAGCACACACACAGGATAAATGGCAGTGTCATCGATACATAGCATGGGCTAATGTCATGGAAGGTACGCTCACTTGAAAAAAGTAGATGCGCCTAAAGCGGCAAATACATCATAACCCCCCCATGGCACTTTATAACAAAGTGCGAGTACTAAAACTGAACCAGGTGTACAAGATCCAAAAATGTAGAAGAAGGCACTTTATCTCAATACATTTACAGAACAAAAATTCTACAGAAGGAGCATGCAAGCTCATAAGTCAGAAAGAGGAGTGAGCAATGAACTCAGAAGAAGAGATCCTAGGACCTGTAGAACCAAGCACACCACCAGAGGGCATAAACTGCCAAACGTGGAGGAGTGAAAAACCAGAGTAGAATCTAGAAAAATAACCTCTACCACTGAAAAGCACACTGAACCAGCTTTCTGACGATATCTCATTTGCCAAAAAAGGAGTCCGGATGAGCCAGATATGACTCCCGAAAGGCAAAAAGAGACATCAGACTTCAATAGCAAAAAATACTATTGAAACAGTGGAACCAAAAACCCTAACCTCCACCATTGGAAATTTCTCAGAAAGAGCTTTCCGACGGTATATGGAAGTCAGAAAAATACCCCCGTATGCTCCCTATAGAGCGAAAAAAGCCCAGGTACCTCCAAAATGCCAAAAAGGGTTACAAAATGCCCCCAGGGGCTAAAAAATTTGGGCCCTCGGGTGCATGGCGCACGCCGGGGGCTTAACCCTGGCTTTTGAGTCCACATATGACCGTGGCTAAACAATGTAGCCCGCGGGGGCTGGGAAAATAACCTACCACCGGCTGGACAGAGCAGGGGCTGAGGGACCCGGCCGAGCAGGGCGGCGCTGTCAGAGAAGCCAGGAGGCGCAGCGCGAGACTACGGTGAAGCGGTGGGGCCGCGGAGGTGGAGGGGCCGTGGAGGGTGGCAAGCGACCGGAGGAGGTGGAGCCTGGGCTGGGAGGCGGCGGGGATGAGCAGCGCGGGCCGCAGGTGCAGAGTGGGGAGCGCCGCTGGGGGCCGGGCCGCGGTGGTGCGGTGGCGGCCCAGCGGTGGTGCCCGGTAAAAACACTGGCCACGCTGCTTCAACAAAGAACGAACAGCCAGCTGCAGAGTGGCTCTGATACCATGTTAGGATTGCTAAACTGCAATCTTCCCAAGAACACCTGCATGCATAGCTATTACATAAACAGAAGCAAAAGACA
>MU223329.1:515661-532798 GCA_018584345.1 Thuja plicata
TTTTTTCTTCAATAGCCTTTTCACTTAATCAATAATAAGAAACATACTACTATACTTGAAATGTTACCAAATCCTTTTTCTTTTCCAACATACATCTTATACATAAAGTTCATGCTTTTCCCTTTTTTCCTTTTTCCTAAGTCTACCCATTCCAAATACATCATTTTGAAATATATTAATGATTACATTACATCCAACTCCTTAAGGGAGGTAACAATAATTTTACATCATGAAATATAATTACAAGCCTTCATTCTTCAAAAATTGGTACATAAGCAAACATGAATCTTCAAACACTGCCTCCACAAAAGATACCTCAATAAAAGATTTACCACCCAAACATGTGGATACCCAAAAAGGCCCACTCCCCCATGGTAGGAGATAAACACCAAGGTCCACAAGAAGGGATAGCTAGGCCATACCTAGGGTTGGGTAACCTTTCCCAAATACGAGTTGAAAAGAAGATCAAAGTCTAATTCTTTCCCCAAAAAGGTCCTAAGGCTTGGTAGAAGCTCTAATAAACCACCTAAGTGAGTGTCATCGCATAGCCCTCCTTGGGTTGTCCTAGTACTATCCACTCTGGCCCCGGCCCCCAAGTAGGCACATGCGGGATCGAATGCCTTTCATATAGACAAGTGCCATTCGATCATACCTATGTGTAGGTACCTTCTCCCACTCCCATCCATAGCCTTTAATAGCGCTAATGGCATGGGCGAGGCACATTTAATCTTTTTAATGTTAGAACCCATTCCCATAAGTTTAATTAACTTTTCACTTGTTAAATAACTCTTCAGTCAGTTATCCTGGTTCTAGCCACTTGGGGCCCCAGCCCCGCACTGAGAGTCACTCACTAGGTGTCATTAGGTTTTCTACCCTTAACCCACATATCACAATTACATCATACACATAGTAAAAACATATTACAAACACATTTGAGAACTGCTACAGAGAATATAAATTAATAAGATAGTTTATGGATATTTAGAAAATTTAAAAAAAAATGAGTAATTTATTATACTTTAAGTTATACTTGTATAAAGGGTTTAGGTGCAAGTGCTTCAACGACTTACAAAAAGTTGCATCCAACGCAAAAGATCGAAGCCCACGGTCATCCACGTCAAATGGATAAAGTTGAGCCAAATCCAAAAGTTTCAAAGATTAACTCCAGGAACAATTGTGAATAAGGCCAATTACATGTCAACTCTGTTACTGGGTGAACATGTGTTGCAATTAAGATGTTGACAACCATCATAGAGGCCCAAGGCCAAAGCTCCGACTTTGTCAATTTAGTCCAACAATCACGATGTCACTTTTCGCAAAGGGATTTAGGTGCAAGTCAAAAGTCCAAGTATCACCATAGGAGAGGGTATTACATAACTGGTCATGAACTCTGCTCAGTAAGATTTTGAACCATTCATCTTCACTGAACGCATTTAAGTGTCAGTAGTGAAATTTTTTTTGGTCAAATTTCCAAAAGGAGAAAGGTACAAAATTCAGAGTGGTTGAGGGTGATGTTGCTGAAGATAACATTGAGACCTTGACATGAGAGAAGTTGAAGCGGAAGATGTTAATTTATTTTTGAAACATGATTCTCACAGATCTAGTCTTAGCATCAAAGTGTTAGCATTCAAGTTTTAGCATCTAAGTGTTAGCATCAAAGCGCTGAAGATTGCATCTAATTAATCAAGTGCAAAAATCTGCTCCACAAGTGAACTCTACTCAGTAAGATTTTGAACCATTCATCTTCGATGAACTCATATAGATCCAATATCGTCATAATTTATATAAAACTAAAGTTTAGAGAGGCTGGTATTTTAAAACATTTGGAAAGGCGGTAATTCTAAAATGGCCTATGCTTATTCCTGTGTATAATATAATAGACCTAAATGCTTTATAAAAAATACTTATTTTCTCTTTAGCTTGGTATGTTGGGTGTGAAAATTATGATATTATGAACTTGTGGTCTAACAACAAATTGAAAGTATCATAAAACTCATTCCTTAATCTGTGAGAATCATGTTTGAAAAAGAAATTAACATCCTCCACTTCAATTGCTCTCATGTCAAGGTCTGAATTTTATCTTCAGCAATATCACCCTGAGCCACTGGAAATTCTATACCTTTCTCCTTTTGGGAAATTTGACTAAATTTTTTTGCACTGAAAGCGTTAGCATCTGAGTGTTAGCATTAAATTGTTAGCATTGCAGTTTTAGTATTAACACCTCATCCCAAATGTTTCAAAGATCAATCTCATCCACATCATCCTCATTCTAAGTACTGGAATACTTGTAATCGCACTCTATGCCTTCGTTCATGCCAGTGTCAACATCAGCAGTCCCTCTTTCATCCTAAGGTCTGCCACTATCACCCTGACCAACTGCATCACCTTCAACTTCTCTCTTTGAGGGGACGTCCACACCACACGTAGATGGCAATGTGTTTAGTTTTTGCATGCATGAATAGATTCTTGGAAATTTTTATTGCAATGGTGTTATCATAATAGATAGTCATTGGTTCTAAGATCTTCATATGCATACCTTCCAACAACTATTTGATCCATGCAATATTTGAGCAACTTGCAGTAGAAGCAACATGTTCTACTTCTACAACAGACTGTGAGATGCATCCCTGCTTCTTGCTAATCCATGTGACAAGTCTATCACCCATAAAAAATGATCCTCCAGTTGTTCTCTTCTGGTCATCAAGATTTCCAGCCCAATCAGTATCGGTAAACACCTTTAGTTCAAATTTTCCTTCTCTTTTATACCATAAGCTGAATTCCTTAGTATTCTTCAGATATCTTAGGATTTGTTTCACAGTAGTCATATGTGATTCCCTGGGGTTAGCAGAAAATCTAGCAATAATTCCCACTACATGTGCAATATCCGGTCTAGTGTGTACAACATACATGAGTTTTCCAATCATTGATTTGTATAAAGTCTAATTTACCTTTTTTTTCTTGTCCTCCTTTGTCAACTTGCATCTAGTAGCCATTGGTGTTCCAACTGGTTTGGATTCTTCCATCTCGAATATTTTCAGGACCTCTTTGATGTACTTGGACTATGTAATGAAAATACCTTCTCCTTGTTGCATGATCTGGAGACCAAGAAAGAACTTGATCTCTCTAAACATAGACATCCCAAACTCTGTGCTCATTTCATTTACAAATTATTTGCATAGAATATCATTTCCTCCAAATATGATGTCATCAACAAATATTTCAGCAATCAGGGTGTTAGCATCAATATCTTCTTTTAAATAAATATTACTATTTTCACTAGTCCTTACAAATCCAATACTTATTAGATAGGAATGAAGTCATTCAAGTATCATTACTTAAGAGAACAAGTTCAAGAAAAAGAGGTGATACTTGAGTATGTGCAATCAAAAGAACAATTGGCCAAAATCTTCACCAAGCCACTACCCAAGGATACATTTGAGTACCTAAGAAAGAGACTAGGGGTCAAACCCTTGTCTATCAGTCAGTGAAAGACTGAAGGCTACATCAGCCTACTTATTATCAGAATATCATTCATGTTGATGCAAGCAAAGAGAAGAACTTCAAAGCTACATCTATATACAATAGGTATATATCAGAACTGAGCACCAGAACATATTGATGTATTGCTGATAGATAAAGGAAATTCAAAGAATATATTATGTATAGGAGGAAAATAATTGTTTGACATTAATGTTAGATATCTATAAGATATTTACTTGGAATTGTTGTCAAAGGGAGAGAAAGTATCCATATTATCATAGTCTTCAGAAAAAGAAGAAAGATTATCCATTATCATATTACTCCAACAGGGAGAGATCATATCCATAGGGAGAGAGTTTGTATGAAGGAGTTAATACAAAAAAAGAGTTGCTAAAGAGTTGCTGACAAGTCAAAAAGACATCACAAAAGAGAGAACAGTCAACGGAGATAAATTGACACAAGAAGAAGATTCAACACATCAGTAAACAGAAAGCTACAAGAATCAAATCTAAGATAAAATAGAGCTTACCGACAGTCAGACATTTATATCGGTTATCAAAAACAAATTGTTTGGTAGTTTGATGAATCTCAACAATTGTATTTCATATTGGATTAGAAATAGTATAGTGTGATAATATAAGTTTGTTGCCATCAATGCCAAAAGGAGAGATTGATGACATGTAACTGATTAAATGTTTGATAATGTTAAGTTAAAGATAATTCAAGGCATTAAATCAGTTAATGGTTTGTATTTTCATTGATGTCAACTTGATATCATCTGTATGGTCATGTATAAAATTCCAAAAGACTTCAAAGAATCAATGGAACAAAGATTATGCTTTTAGAAATGCATAAAAGTCAGTATTCACTAAGTGACAGATTACACTGACAAAGTACACACCATCGATAAAGCAAAGAAAAAAAGTCACAGTGATACCCAACAAGAAGAA
Source organism: Thuja plicata (assembly GCA_018584345.1). NCBI lineage: Eukaryota > Viridiplantae > Streptophyta > Pinopsida > Cupressales > Cupressaceae > Thuja > Thuja plicata. The sequence goes on from MU223329.1 coordinate 520,092, forward strand.
GATAGTGTTTCCCGAAGAAGCAAACCACAGGATGCCCGACAAGATGAAAATAGAGTTTCCCAACGGACAGAGATCCTGAATCTAACTAAAGTCACACTAAGGGAGCTAACAGTTGTAACCGATAACTAACTGAATAGTTGACCGACAGAACAGAGAGTTTAGAAAATGACAAAATATCTAGCTAGCAAGAGCTAAAGATAAACTTAACTGGTTGTTTTCTTTATTTTATTTGACCAAAGTTAAGTGATTGATTTAAAGAAGATTTATACAGTTGGCATAAAGATAACTATGAGATAAATTAGGAGTTATGCTTTAAATTAGATTGGCTGGATTGTTTCTCATGCCAAGAATCAAGAATCATGAATCATGAATCAAAAAATCAATGAATATTATGTCTATATAAGAGAAAAGATTAATTCATTTCTGTATCACATGAAAAGGGATTAAGGGGAGTGAATAGAAAGAGGATGTTAAGAAGAAACTGATGAAGAACAACTTCATGCAATACTGATTAATCAAGCTGAAGGAGAGATAAGGAATTCTACAGACACCGATGAACAGTGAGCACAGCATCATAGAGAAAAAATTATTGAGCACAAAAGAATTGAATTGATACATTGATCAGAGAGGTAATGTACTTAAATAGATCTAAAAATCTACAATTCAAGTTACATTATAAATAGGGCATTTTGTTTCAGTTTAACCATTGAAGCATCAAGTCTCCTAATAGAGAAGGACTTAACAGTCTTCTATATATTGAGGTACATCCCAAGGAGTGCCAAAAAGGTTGATTCATGAAAGTAGCATTGGATATGCCCAACGCCTATTGACGGTCTAAGAGAGAGGCTGATTCAAGGATGGCAGCATTAGATGCCTGATACTAAGTGACAACCTATATGTGTAAAATCCTCTAAAAAGGTCACACCTAATAGTGTGTTTGTAACCTTTAATAGGGTTGGCTCTTAACATGGCTCACTTCAGAAGAGTGAAAATTTGGGGTACCGGTCCTAGTAGTTTTTTCCCTTAATAGGGTTTCCACGTTAAAATCTATGTGTTATGTGTGTATGGTTTATTACTTTACTATTTTATATTTCACATATGCATTTCTAGATTTATCAATATACTCTGCATATTTACTGTATTTTGGTAAATAGTTATACTGCTTATCGATAATCAAGGAGAATAAGGATAGACAAGGAAAACCAATAGACAATTAATCATTATAAGTATTTCATGGCATGCATCTTGTAGGGACATAATAATCTAAGGTTTATTTGATTGGTGGTTAGATTAAGGATAAGTTTTTGAGGCCACTGATTCACCCCCCTCTCAGTTATTACTGACATTGGACAGTGTGTCCTCACCCCTAACATGGTTATTTGTAAAAGACTCCTAACAGGGTCTGACCTTTGACTAGGTATCTGTACTTATTGCATTGTAAAGATCAACTCCTAATAGGGTTGCAAGATCTTCTAACAAGGATTATTATAAAATAGTACAATTATTTGTAGGTGCTAATTCCCACCAGGGTTTTTACCTAATTTGGTTTTCCCTGTTACCAAAATTGTGTTGTTAATTCTGTGTTATCTTGTTTAGTTTATATTTAAAGTTATTATGCACTTAATTGAAAAGAATTGAATCTTGTATATAAATTATTCGCCCCCCCTCTCCGTTATCTCTTGGGACTATTCCTAACACCAAGCGTATCGAGAACTCTGTTATTATTTTTGAAAATGTCCTAAATTTGAAACACAATGGTAACAACTTCACAAATAGCCAAATTGAAGAATGAAAAGAAGAATGTCATTATGTTAATCAAGAATAGCACTTGTGTGGAACTAAAATACAAGATATGTCCATAGGTTTCCTCACAACCTGATGATTTTAGCGCATTCTCAAAAATTCCACCTAGAGTTTTGTTGATAGAAGACGTTAGATCGTATATCCACTGCAAGATCACTAAGATTAGTGATCTGGAGATAGATCAAACTTATAAGAAGCTATGTGATGATCAAGGGAACCTAAAGAAAGAACACAAGAACTTGCAAGTAAAAGGAATAACAAATGCCCTATATTTCCTGAGAGTTTTCAAAACCGACTAGATTCGGTTAGTACTAAGAAGAATGCACAATCAGAAGTTATAGTTGGATGAACCCAAAAAAATTACAAAGGATGTAATACATGTTGTAATAGGCTACCCTATAACTTACAAACCAAAATCTCACAAGCATCCCTCTCAACCAGAAGTTGAGAAACTCACCAACATTGTATGGGATAATTGAGGACTTAAGGTGAACACCATCGCCAACGAGGAATTGAGGTTTGGTGCATGTGTCATAGGGTATAAAATATTTCAAGATAGCAGGATAAACAACATAACATCAATAATAGTAAGAACAAATTACAATATTGTCACAAAAGGAACACAAATGGATCTATGTGAGATCCTACCAAAGCAACTTGATGAAAATATGACAACAATCAAGTCTTCCAAGACAAACACATGTAAGTTTGCCTCACTTATAATGTGTACATTCTTTTATTTTCAAGAATACTTTCATTTAATTGTAAAATTGAAGTGGGACACCACCAAGCCAGTCACATTACAAATAAATGAGCTTATCAAGTCACTAGGTGACCACTTTGATTTAGTGATGACTGAATACTTCCTTGATTTCAAGAAAAGATGATGGAGAGAGTAAGGAACCATGAACAGTTAATTGAAAAGCATAAGGAAGAGATATTCTTTATGGTGGATTCAAATTTACTCATATTAAGCTAGTTGTACCGAGGACAGCCTGGTTACCACCACTTGAATATGAGATAAACATAGATCAAGCAACAAATGCAATTGATGCAATGTTGAATGAACTACTTGACAGTAAGAAACACAGATTTGGAACATATGAAGAGGCCAAGACTAAAATAAAAATGGGCCTAGTCATAAAGAAGATTGTCAACAAGAAAAACAAGATGGTAAAGAATCTTGAGAAGTTGTTATCGGTAAATGAGGAGGAGAAAGAACAAACAAAGGACACCGAGGGATAGGGTGCCATCGGTGAAGAGGAAGATAAGAAAGAAGAAATTCTAAGCCCATAGAGTCTGATGTGCTTCCACCTCCAACCAAAAAACCAAGGACTACAACAACTTAGAGGACAACGAGCCAAATTGCAAAGAAAGATACTACACCTCTTAAGAAAGGTCAAGTTAGGACCTATAAGAGGAAGCATCAAATAGATAAGAAAACACCTACCAAAAGGAGGAGAAGACTCATCAAAACCAAAGCTGACATTGAAGACTCAAAACATGATGAGCCTGAAGAAGCTAAGAAGAGCTTAACCCCTCAAACAATTGATGAGATTGTTGATTCAATTGCTACAACAGGTACCATAACTGATAGGAAAATCAGACAATGGGTAAAATCAGAGCCTGAGGACCAAAATAAAATAGAAGATGCAATAATTAGGTCTATGGTTAGGTTCAAATATGTACCAGTTGAGTTTGCTAACAAAATACCCAAAGAACTGAGTGACAGAATTTTAGCACAATGGTCTTATGCTTTGCTCTCAGAAAAGGAAGCAAGGGAGAGGATACTTGTAACACTCATGCCTCCCGAATCCAAAATGGAAGAGATAAAGGAAATGATGAAAAGGAATTCCAATAAATTTGTGGCAAAGATAAGAGCCTAAGAGGTGTTACAGGGGAAGCTCATAGATCTTGATAGCATGATAGATGCTAAATGGAGAGAAATTCCTGATCTACCTGTAGAATCAACAAGTTGTGAGAATCCATTACTTCTCACTGAGACACCTCATATAGAGAAGAAGAAAGAAAAAGAAAGTCTAGAGAACATTTATTTGGATAATATGGAAGATACTGAGCCCATTGACTTAGATAAATTCATGGATGATCTTGAAATTTAAGATATTACTCACTATGATTCTGATAAGCATCCAAAGAAGGATGATGATGTAATATTCATATCTCTTAAGGATCAAGAAAAGAAACAAGCATTGAAGACACTAGGAAATAAGGACATGGATTTTGTTGATGAGACATGGCCAGACACTTCAATCATTGACATAACATGACTGGACCATGTAGAACAAATTCAAAAAGATGAAGATGTCACTATTCAACAAGGTCAAATTGACGAACAAGACACAACTACAGATGTAGCATAGGTGATCACACAGAACAATATGCCAGTATTGATGAAGGCCATCAATCTAATAGAAGGATAAGAAGAATCTACTATAGATACAAGCATACCCAAAGACAAGGGTGATGCAGAAACAAAGGATACAAAAGATGAATCTAAAGATACAACTGCAAAACAAGATACTACCGATGATCAGCAAGAGAAGTCTACTGATCAAAATCAAGAAGGAGAAAAACAAGTAGAAGAGGAAAAGTAGAAGGAGAAGAGTGAAGAAGAAAAGATAGATGATCCACAAAAGCAAATAGAAGAGAAATCTACTGATACACCCAAGTTTGATGAACATATGTCTTCAGCTAACTGATAGGTGAACACCGAGCAAAAGACACAAGAATTTTCATCTACAAAGCCTTCACCGACAACCTCAGAGAAAACAAATGAACTAGAAATGGTAGTTCATACATTTTCTTCTACACAAGTCTCAAGGAAGAAATAGAAGAGAAAGATAAAAAATCTAGTCACTCTAGATGAAATAATTGAGATTCCAGTATGTGCTCCTAGAACATTGGATCATATTGAGTTAACAAAGTATGCTAGACTTTGTGAAAGGAAAGCTATCTAGGATAAGCTAAGAAAGGCTACAAAAGAATCAAAGGTACTTGATATTGCAAAAGGAATCCTCCAACAAATTGTACCTGATACAAATGTTTATCAAACAACTCCCATACTTGATCAATTAGTGGTTCTCACCGACGCTATCACATCTTAGAATAAAGATGCTAAAAAGGCTATGGAAACAAGACTTGAGAAGAAATTTGAATTCAATTTAGTAGAAAAAATAATCCAAGAAGTGGCACTGAACAAGGTGAAGCTATCTAAATTGGTAAGCACATTGGACCCTATAATTTCAGAAGCTATAGCCTTAATTCAAAAATTGTGCACGTTGGATCAACTCACCAAGGAGTATACCAAAAAGATAGTACAAAGTTTTGTTGATCTTCAATATAGTGCAAAAGGTCTCACAAACACTGAAGATGCAATCAAATTGCACCATGACTAGCTCAAGAAAGCTAGGAAGTTGAGACAGGATATTTAGATTGCACAAACAAAGTTTAGAGATGAGGAGAATGAGCTTCAAGCTCAACTTTTACCAACTCTCACATTACTACAACACCATATGACACAGGCAAGAACACTTATTTCCACCCTAAAATGTCTATCCTAGACATCACTTATCATATGCATGCCAGGATTGCACTAGAGAACATGGCACTGGAAATTGTCAAAGAGAAATGGGAGAAAATGATGGAAGATATAAAAAATAGTCACTCCTACATACTTGACACTCTATAAGTTGCACACTTTTGTCACATTTTTGAAAACTTATAAGTTGTACATTTTTGTCATGATTATTAAAAAAGGGGGAAATGATATGTACAGTCAGTAATCTTATATCATTAAAAGGAGGAAAGATTATGGAGAAAAAAGGGGAATGTATAGTACAAAGGCAAGACATGTACATATACTTATGCTATATTGATGCATACAATTAGGGGGAGTCATATAATGACAAGGATATATACACGGTCTACATACTAAACACTTTAGTATTTTGCACATATCAGTTTTTGATACTAATGTCAAAGGGGGAGATTTAAGATATTATATTTTTCCATTAGTATATCCAAGGAAAAATATGATAAACACCATCGGTTAATACTACACCAAAAGATAGGGCACAACACTACCCAATGCCAAGGTTTCTGATATTGCTAAATATAAAGCATCCTAACACAACACTATTTAGTGTTAACCAATGATGAAAAGGCAAAGGAACCCAATGAGTAACCAATAGTACAACATGATGAAACAATCAAGAGTGGAACCCAACAGATCAAGGGAACCTGACGAATAGTTCAAAGAAGGAACACCAACAGACTTTCAGTTCACACCGACAATCAGATACCGAGAGTTAGTTACATCCCCAAAAAAGTGGATCTGACTTCCATGTTAGATAAATCACTGAAGTTTTATATTTAGCTTCTTGATTTTTTTTTAAATCCATTACTTAAGGGAAAAGCAATGTAATTATTATTTTTTTTATCAGTCTAACTGATTTAAAACATGCAAATTAAAGGATCAAGGTGAAGTTGTATACCTTGGATCTAGAGTTAACATTGTAATGTGTGATTCTAGAATAGGTCAAAGAACTTATATAAATAGATACTCAATCAATTGTGAACATGTTGTTTGATAATGATTTTAGCCTCTAAGAGAATCTAAGGTTCAAACAAGAGAATTCATGCAGAAGCATAGACAAAGATAAAATCAGTTTTCAAGAACAAGAACCAAGGCTACCGACAAGAAGGAAAAGGTATTAATAAATCACTATAGGTGATATGTTAGGAATAGTCCCAAGAGATAACTAAGAGGGGAGTGAATAATTTATCTACTAGATTCAATTATTTAATCAATTAAGTATAGAATAACACTAAGCATAAGAACAACAAGATAACATAGAATAGAACACCACAATTTTGGTTATGGGGAAACCCAAAATAGGTAAAAAAACCCGGTGGGAATTAGCACCCACAAACAACTGCACTAGAGTATAATGATCCTTGTTAGAAGATCTTAAAACCCTATTAGAAGTTGATCTTTAAAATGAAATAAGTATAGTGACCTGGTCAAAGGTCGGACCCTGTTAGGAGTCTTTTACAAATAACCCTATTAGGGGTGAGGACACACTATCCAAGTGCACACTGCTCAAATGATGAAGGCTACGACCTTCTGTACAATAGATATACACTATATCTGATATTGAACTATTTAAGTAGACCTAATATCTTGATCAATTCCAATGAATTGTATGTTCTCTATGCTTCTTCACATAGATCTTTAACTGATGAATGATGTAGCTTTACTATTCCAATACATCAGACATACTACTCTATAACTGTCATGATATTTCTTCTCCCTTCTATATCCTTGGTGATCACAAATGAACTACTATAAGTATCTTCCTCAAAAGACATGATTACATCGGCTGTAGGAAGCTCTTCAACAACTTTCTTGTCGGCTGAACTAAGCACACAACATAATTAGAACCACGCAACTCAAAATGAATAGATGCATTGCTTCAAACAGTTAGCTCTACCAAAATAACTCAAAAATCACACTTCAGATGAAACACGTTAAGCGCCCTTAATTAGACATTCTTAACTCATAACTAAACATGAATCCAAACACGCATATCCCAAAGATAGGTGCAACTAAAGAAACAATGAAATTACTATCAGCTATTAATAACAATCTTTTGAAACTGTAGCTGGTGAATAGATCAACATAACTCAACTTTAACTACACTAATGAATTTGTGTGTATGAACATGGCATAATAAATATGTCTACAACATACAAATAACTATTGAAGGGTCCAACATAACCATACTAATAATTACATACAGAACACTATTGTATACTATATGTTGTCATCAATGACAGACATACAGTCAACTATTTGCACGAAGGCAAATGTCCAACAGTCTCCCCCCTTGACATTGATGGCAACATATGATATGAAAACCACTGTCAATCCAAAATTATCTTCTTTCTTTTTACAATCTTCTCAATATCCTCATCAGACATTCCTCTTAACTGTTGCATCTCTTTTTACTGTGTTTTTATTTTGATGACTGTATACTCCCCTAGAGTATATGATCTCCCTTACTATATACTCATCCTTTGACATCAATGGAAAAGGATGCCAAATACAAATAAGCACATGTACTACTCCTGAAGTAGAGTAGTCAACCAATCATCACTCACCAAGTATTGATACACTTGCTGCAAATTCTAATCAGACCCAGGAAAGGGAATTACTCCCAGATTCTTCCTGAGATACTCAAAAGTATCTTTTGATAAAGGCTTCATAAATATGTCTGCCAATTGTTCTTTGGTGCTTACATAATCCAACTTCACTTATCTCTCTTCAACTTTTCTTCTTAGAAAATGATATTTTATTTCTGTGTTTTGTCTTTGTATGCATCATAGGGTACTTTGACATATTGATAGTTCTACTGTTGTCACAATGAATAACAGTAGGATAATTAATCTAAATTCCAAAGTCTTTAATCATGTGCTTGATCTAAACAATTGTGGAACAATTTAATGCTTCTACTACATACTCAGCTTTTGTTGTTGACTAAGAAATACAATTCTGCTTCTTGCTTGTCCAAGTAACCAACCTGTCTCCAAGAAATACTACTCCTACTAAGGTACTCTTTATGTCATCAACACAACTTTCCCAATCTGCATCTGTATACACATGAAGTTCTACATTTTTTGAGTTAGGATACCATAAACCATAGTCTATAGTCCCTTTTAAATATTTGAATATTATTTTTATTTCCATTAAGTGATTTTGTTTTGGTTCAGCTACAAATCTTCCAACAATGCCAACTGTATTAGAAATATCTGGTCTAGATTGAGTAAGATATATGAGTTTTCCAATCATAGACTTGTATAGTGTTTTTTCAACTACTGTAGAATCATCATCTTTAGAAAGATTGCTTCCTGTTATCATAGGGGTGCTTATTGGCTTGCAATCTTCCATCTTAAATATCTTCAATATCTCCTTCACATATTTAGACTGATTTATAAATATACCTTTGTCTTTCTATTTTACATATAATCCCAAAAAGTATTTGATAGGTCCAATCATGCTCATTTCAAACTCACTCTACATTTCTTTAGCAAAATCTGCACTAAGCTTGTCATTACCACCAAAGATAATGTCATCAACAAAAATAGCAACAAGTAATAATCCTTCATCTGCCTCTCTTATGAATAAGTTACAAAATGCTGCTCCTTTCTTGAATCATATCTTTGTCAATTAGCCATCAAGTCTCTCATACCATGCTCTTGGGGCCTGTTTGAGTCCATAGAGGGATTTCTTTAGTCTGCATACCATGTCTGGTTTGTCTGATAAATTAAATCCTTTAGGCTATTCTATGTAGACTTCTTCCTTTAAGTCACTGTTCAAAAAGGCTGACTTGACATCCATCTGATATACCTTAAAGTTCTTAAATGTTGCATAAGCTAAAAACAATTTAATAGCTTCCAGTTTTCTCATAGGGGTGAATTTATCATAGTAGTCAATTCCTTCTCTCTGCTCATATCCTTTACATACCAATCTTGCTTTGTTTCTTACCACTGTACCATCTTCATTCATTTTGTTTTTGAATATCCACTTAGTTCCAATCACATTTTTGTCACAAGGTCTAGGGACCAATTCCCATGTGTGATTCTTAATAATCTAATCTAATTCTTCTTGCATTGCATTCTTCCAATCTAAATTGATACAAGCATCTTCAACAGTTAAGGGTTCAATTTCTAAAAGTAAACATACCTCTTCATCAATGGCTAAATTTTTTTCTTTAGATCTTGTCAAAACTTTACTGCTCTGATCTCCAATGATATCTTCTTTTGAATGGTATCTGGATGTGTATTTTGGAATTTTTGGTGTGACACTCTCACCTGTAATCTATGATTCCTCTTCACTTGGTTCAGGGTTATTGCATGATACATTAATACAGTCAAACATTTCTTCAATAACTATTTCTTTACTAATAGGTCTAGGTTCATCTTCAATCATAGGTGCATAATCATAGTATCTCTCTTGAATCATGAACTTCTCATCAATCTTCACATGTCCAATTTCAATGATTTTATTCAACCTCAAATTAAAACATCTGTACACTTCTATTTTAGTAGAGTAACTAAGAAAAATACCTTCATTTCTTCTGCATCAAACTTACCAACACCATCATCTCCTCTTGATGTAACACTTGCTTCTGAATATTCTGAAGTATTTTACTGTAGGCACATTTCCAAACTAAAGTTCATAAGGAATCTTGTTTGTGCCTAGTCTTAGTTGAATTCTATTAATAGTATAGATTATTGTATTGACTTCTTCTCTCCAATAGGTGTGTGCAACTTTTCCTTCAATCATGATAGCGCACACGTTGTCAAGTATGATCATGTTTCTCCTTTCTACAATTCCATTATATTGAGGGGTTATAGGTGCAATAGCTATCTTTTGATCCCATGTTCTTTGCAGTTCTCATGAAACTTATCAGTGGTGAATTCTCCTCCTCTATCATATCTTAGACACTTTATCTTTAGTCCAGACTCATTTTCAACTTTAGCTTTGAATATTTTGAACTTCTCAAAAGCTTCAGAATTATCTTTCAAGAACATAACCAACATCGTTCTAGAGAAATCATCAAAAAAAAAAAAATACCTTTCACCATAGTATGATCTTGTTTGAGTAGGTCCACATATGTCTTTATGCCCTAGATCCAATTTGTTCTCTACAAAGTTTTGTTTTCTTCTGAATGAGTTCCTCACATGCTTTCCCATCACACATTCCATGCAAATAGTATCAACTAGTCTTGGAATACTAGGAAGGTATCTTACTGCCTTTGCATTTCTTATCTTTACTATGTTGTCAAAATTGATACGACAAAGTCTTTTATGCCATAACCAACTATCATCCACTTTTGCAACAAAACAACTTACTTTGGAGTTGAGCTGAAAGACATTACCTTTAGTCTTTGAACCTGATGCAATTATGTCTTATTCTTTGTTATTAATGATGCACTTTTTATTTTTGAATTCCAACTGATATCCTTTATCCAGCAACTATCCAACACTTAGTAAGTTATGATGTAAAGAATCAACATACAGAACATCATCTGTTTTGTTCTTTCCATCTAGAGTGATAGCTCCTCTACCTATGATAGGTTTAGGAGTGCTATCTCCAAATCTAACCATGCCACCTTTGTACTTATCCAGATGTACAAATCTATCTTTGTCTCCTATCATGTGATGTGAACACCCGCTATGAATGATCCAATCTATTCTGATGTCTTCTTGGGAAACTAATGCCAATTCTTGTACTTTCTTTTCATCTTCAATGTCCATTCCATCGAAAAAAATTCAATATCTTTAATTGCAATGAATCCAATTAAATATTCTCCTAAATCATCATCAGTCACACCATCTTCAGCATAATAGCATTCCTTTGTATATTTAGGCTTGTAATCTGTTTTGAACTTCTTGACTCTTGTAGGACACTTGGATACAAAATGACCAACTTTGTTACATGAAAAACATTTGAATGGTAACTGTCCTTCATATTTTCATTTTCCTTTCCTTTCTTTCTTAGCGATCATAGCAATGATTTCTTGTAGTTCTTTATCCACTTCTTCTTTCTCAATATTACTATCAGTGCTCAAATATTTCTTACCATGGACTGAGGCTTTGAAGGTTTTTTCAATTTTAGGTTTTGTCTTCAATCTTGATATCTCAAATGCTGAAATTTTGTTGATCAAGGTTTCTCTTTTGAAGTCTTTTTAAAATTGCATAGTCTCATCCAAGATGTTTATCTTAATCTCATAATATGATGTCCGTGAAGTCATCAATTTGTCCATTATGTGTTCCTCTGAAATTTCTCCACCATTATTTATGATTCCTAAAACTGCTTCATTAATCCTCTGATTGTAAGCTCTGATGTTTTCTTCAAGTAGCATCTCTAAATTGTTGTATCTCTTCTTCCATGTCTTTCTACACGCATTCTTTTCTTGGATGTCTCCTTCAAACATGTCTTCTAAGTATTTCCATATTGAATAGGCTTTATCTACCTTCTTAATCTTAGCAAATTCACTGTCAGATAAGGCATTTATAAGGGCTTCTTTGGTAATTACATTTTAAGTGAATACTTCCTTTTGTTTAATAGTAGAATCTTCTTCTGCAATATTTCAAAGTAGGAACATCAATTACATGAGTAGCTACCTCATAGATCTCAAAATCAATGTGTGCGTGTGTATTCGGGAACCTATTGAAAACAACACAAACACTCAATAGGTCATTATATTAGTCCAAAAGGGTTAGAAAAGCATGTAGAACCTGCTAAAACTGACCTACTACCTTCTAACTAGAAAGAATGTAATTCATAACATACTAGCCCTCAGAATATGCTATAAACCAGTGACCAATACTATTCTAGCATGAAGGATTTAATTCAAATTTAAGCTAAAAAGATGAAAAAGCATGTAATTTAGCTTTAAAAGATGAAATGGAAACAATACAAAAGCATGAAATAGTGAGGGAAATGTAAATCTAGGATGAATCTAACAGCATAACAATGTATTTTAGATCTAATGTGAAGGCCTATTTACTCTCAAAACAGGCTTCTATTTATAGAAGAATGGGAGAGAGAGAGGGGGGACAAGGTTCATTTATGAATTAGGATACTCATTAATGAATATGTAAGAGCCATTAATGCCCAAGGCATTAATAAGGCATGGGAGAGACATAGGCTTAAGGTCTTCATATTAATGAAGGCATTAATGAAAGACTTAAAGAGGTAAGGGAGGATGTAAGAGAGTGGCTTGAGAAAATGGACCTTAAGGAGGTCAAGCTTGAGAAAGTGGACTTTCTCAAGTGGGTTGAGTTGTTAATCATTCCTTAATGGAATGTGACAA
>MU223329.1:537640-549213 GCA_018584345.1 Thuja plicata
ATGAATACTATGTTTTATTGGAATGTCAGAAATAGACTTAGGCATCAAGGCATAGAAGCCAGGATAACAAAACAATCACCTTCCTTTTAATATACCAGTTTCTGATTAAGGCAAGATATTGAACCCGCAATGACTTTGAAAATTCATATCCTTGGGTACATCATGATTCGTATACCTTAGTTAGAATCTGGATTAGAAAATAGATAAGGAAATTGTGACAAACTCACCTTAGTTTACACATAACCAAGATCAAGATATATGCGTCTATCAACCCATAGTGGTAGCTCTTACCATAAACATCCAAGTTAGGTGAAATTTATAGGATCATCTGAAACAATCACCATACATAGAAATTCAAGAAAACATTATGCCCCCAATCCTTGTGACTCTTTGTCTTTGCATAGACGTCATTGAGTAACTAAGAATACATAATAAATCACAAATTGAGAATCCATCAGATAAAATTCATAATTACTTAGATGCCCCTAGTTGAAAACATCATCAGGACATTAAAGAATCATAATCAAACCATGAGCAAACTGTGTGTTAATTAGTACTTTGTTCATCCATCTGTCAAACATAGTAAAGATTCATCAATCAGAAATTTAGAATGTAAGCAATATGGTGTTCCATGTATGTGTGTTGATAGGATCATTCATTCATATCTACGATCCAATACGGCTTTGTAGGAATACTGTGAATGTCAATGTCATGTCCCATGTTTTGAAAAGATATTTTGGTTTTTTGGGAAAGTGACATTGTTTTGCATGTGTCCAGAAACTTTGTGTTCATGAGGCAAACCATCCTAGAGAAACCTAGCAACCATGACCAACTATGCTAATAAAGATGCCCCCAATGTAGAATGACCTATTCCTAAGATGTAAAGATAGACAAATCCCAAGCGAGGATAAGATAGTTATGTAGGAAAATGAAGTCAGCGTATGAGCACAGGCAAAATCATGAAGGCCTAGTATTAGTGGTGCATTGATAGATGGAGCACAGAACACAAGTGATGCCTGATTGCCAGGTTTTCACCACTTGACAAGATCTTTTTCTTTCTTTTTGTTATCAAGATGCCTGTTTTACCCAGGGCTCATCAAGGCACTTTTCTCTTTTTCCATTTTTTTACTTTTTTTCACTTTTTTGAATGTTTTTGTAGTATCAAGGCGCCTGTTTACCAGGTTTTCACCAAGGATACCTATTTTGTAGGACTTTTTCCACTGTTTTTGGATTTCTTCAGGATTAATTTTCTGAATATTTTTGGTGTTTCACATAAACTTTTTGCTGTATAGGCTCTGCTAGCTGAACATTAAGCGTAGAACCACTTCAAATATAGAGTATTGATAGGATCAGGAAGAACATCTCCCTCAGGTGTAGCTAACTGATAAGCTCCAGTCCCAAAAGTAGCAGTGATAACATAAGGTCCTAGCCAATTAGGTTCAAACTTTCCTTTCTGCTCTTTGTTAGGCTGGTTCTTAGGATTCTCTTTTAGGACAAGGTCCCCCACTTCAAACTTGCGTGGTTTAACCTTTTAGTTGTAACCTTTGGAAATTCTTGCTTGGTACACTTTGAGGTGATTGAACTCTTGTTGTCTGTGCTCATCCAGTAGGTCTAGAGAATTTTTCTGATCAATGCGGTACTGTTCATCAGTAACTAGTCCTTGTAGAGATATACACAAAGATGGGATTTCAACCTCAATAGGTAGTACTACTTCAGCGTCATAGACTAGAGAAAATGGTGTGGCTCTAGTTGGTGTTCTGATGCTTGTTCTATAGGCCCATAGTGCCATATTTAGTTGTAAATGCCAGTCTCTGCCAGACTTGCTCACAGTTCTGTGTAGGATTTTGAGAATGTTTTTGTTTGATGCCTCAGCCTGTCCATTACCTTGAGGATAATAGACCGAAGAGCAATGTTGAGTAATGTGAAACTGTTCACAGAGGTCATCAATGTCTTGGTTTTTAAATTGGCCCCCATTGTATGTCACAATTGAAGAGGGTATCCCATATCTACAAATAAGGTAGTTTAGAATGAACATAGCCACCTGTTTTCCATTGGCTTTGATTAGCAGCACAGCTTCGACCCACTTTGTGAAATACTCAGTGGTCGTAATGATGAACTTGTGTCCATTTAAAGAGTTGGGATATATTTGTCCAACCAAGTCAAAGGCCCATTGCTGGAATGGCCAATGTGTTATGAAAGGTATTAGTTCTTTGGCAGGATCATGGATGAGGTTTCCATGTGTTTGGCATTTAAGACATGCTTTGGAAAATTGAATAGCATCTTTCTCCATGGTAGGCCAATAATAGCCTACTCTGAACAGCTTTTTAGCTAATGAAAAGTTGTTCTAGTGTGATCCACATACAACTCCGTGGATGTCTTTTAAAGCTAGATCAGGCTCTTCTAGTTCTAAACATCGAAGAAGTGTACCATCAAGACTACATCAATATAGGTTGTTAGTTATGAGGATGTAACACGATGTTGTCCTAATCAGGGATCTTTTCTCATTTCTAGATAGATTGGCAGGAATGGTTTGATCAGAAAGATAGGCAATAATACTGGCATATCAGGAGTGATCAGGAGTATTTAAGGCACATATTACATGGTATTTTGGATTGGCAAAGGTGGGATAGGATATCTCTTCCACCAAGAAGTCATAGCTAAATTGATGCTCCTCTAGTTGTAACATGGATGCCAAGGTAGCCATAGCATCTACTGCTTTATTCTCTGATCTTGGTATCTGTTGGAAGGTGACAAAGACAAAGTATTTCTTTAAATCATCAACTAGTTTCTTGTAGGGCATCAATTTCTCATCTCTTGTTTGATATTCCCCATTGATTTGCCTGATAACTAGTTGGGAGTCACCATATTTTTGTAGCTCAATGATCTTCCATTCTATGGAAAGATTGAGGCCATTGACCAGTGCTTCATACTCTGAGATATTGTTGGTGCATAGAAACATTAATTTGTAAGATTTGGGAATCTTATATCCTTGTGGAGTAATGAAGAGAACCCTGACTCCAGATCCTTGTTGAGTAAATGACCCATCAAAGTACATCTTCCATGAATGTTGGGTGAGATGCATGATTGTTTCATCAGGAAATTCAATTAGCACTGGTGTATCATCCTGGAGTAGTGAATTAGCCAGTTGGTCTGCAAGTACTTGTCCTTTGATAGCCCTCCGTTCAACATACTCAATGTCAAACTCACTTAGAGTGAGGACCCATTTTGCCAAGCGGCCTGTTAATGTTGTTCTACTTAAAAGATACTTCAGAGGATTGATCTTAGTAATGAGCTTGACTGTGTGAGAAAGCATGTAGTGTCTCAATTTCTATGATACAAAGACAACTGCTAAGCATGCTTTCTCAATAATGCTATAATTGAGCTCATAAGAGACTAGATTTCTACTAATGTAGTAGATAGCTTTCTCTTTCTTTGTTTCATCCTCTTGTGCTAGTAATACTCCTAGGGATGTAGCTATAGCTAAAATGTATAGGAGCAAAGGTTTTCCATGAATAGGTTCCATAAGAATAGGTGGAGCAGCTAGGTACACCTTTAACTCTCTGAAGTTGGTTTCACAATTTTCATCCTAGTTGAATGTAACCCCTTTATGTAGCAACTTAGTAAAGGGTTGTGCCTTATCTGCAAGTTGGGACATGAATCTCCTGATAGACTGGAGCCTTCCTTGTAGTGTCCTCATTTGGCTGATATTACATGGAGGAGTCATTTCTAGAATAGCTTTGACTTTTGCCGGGTCTACCTTGATTCCCTTAGCTGATACGATGAATCCTAGGAGCTTACCTGATTGAACCCCAAAGGCACATTTCTTTGGATTGAGTCAGAGTTGGAACTGCTCCATGCGATCTAATATTTTTCCTAAATTTTCAATATGAGCACCTCTTTCTTTTGATTTAGCCAGTGTGTCATTGACATAGTGTTCCATGTTTTTGTGCATCATGTCATGGAATATGGTTGTCATAGCTCTTTGATATGTTGCTCCGGAATTATTTAGCCCAAATGGCATGATGTGCCAATAAAATGTGCCCCATGCACATGTGAATGCGGTTTTCTCTTGATCCTCAGGGGTGATCTTGATTTGATTATAACCCAAGAATCCATCCACTAAGAAATACATTTGGTAGCCAGCTGTAAGGTCTATGATCATGTCAATATTTGGTAGAGGGAAGTCATCCTTTGGACATGCTTTGTTGAGCTCTCTAAAGTCTATGCAGATCCTAATAGATTTATCAGTTTTAGAAACAGGGACCACATTGGAGATCCAAGCTGCATAAGCAATGACTCGTATGAATCCAGCTTTTAACAACTTTTCTAATTCTTCCTTTACTATTAATGCCACATGAGGATGCATTTTTCTAAGATTTTGTTTCACGAGTGTGATCCCAGGAGCTATAGATAAGTGATACATAATGAGTTTGGGATCTAGCCCTGGCATATTAGTGTAGGACCAGGCAAAGTTGATATTTTTCTCCTTCAGGAATTCTATGAATTGTAGCTTCTCTTCTTTTGATAAAGATTGTGCTAGATGGACTATCTAAGGATCTTCAATTGAACCCAAGTTCACTGGCTATGTTGGTTCAATTAATATTGAAGATCTTTCCTGAAAGTGTTCAGGGAGGATATCAAGAGTCTCATCCTTTGGCACCTCTGAGAGGTTTTCACCATCGGATACATCTTTTCTCTTTACTATTTTGGGATCTGATACTGCCACAGAGTGGTTTTCATCATCAGTCCACTTTTTCTTTTTATTTTTCACTTTGTGACTAAGAAACTTGATATCCTCCTGTGACATGTTCTCACTCCTTGCATTGGTGGAAGAGGGATGAGGTTCACAAGCATTAAGGTAACAAGCCAGGGAGTGGTCATTGGAAAATTTGAGCATAGGTGTAGGATATGTTTCAGTCCAATCAATGAGGTCTGGGAGTACCAATTTTAGGGAGTCAGATTCTGAGAAGGACATCATCGTGTTAGCATCAAAATTGTTCACCGACATGACACGGTCTGTTAAGTTAATATCTTCAATGTTTAGATCTATAAGAGTGAGATCATTGTTAAAAGGGTCATTGTCAGTTATATATGGATCAAACTCTAGTGACTCATCAGTAGATAACTCATCATCATCTCTTTGTAAAAGGAGGCTTCTTGCTTGTAACCTATGAAATTCTCATAGAGTTATGTATTCACCAGTGTCTCCGTCAATGATTGGAGGAAGGAACTCTTCTTCTGCTTCGGGAGGATCAGTATCATTGAAAGGGATGTTAGGTCAACTACTAGGAGCTACAGGAGCTGCAAAAATGTGAATCATGTCTATCCCAATTTCTTCAGAAGTAATAGATAACCGATCATACTCATAGTCATGAGAATCTGTGACATCATCCTCAGATCTACTCAAATATTCAACAATGTTTATTTGATGGACTCGGTTGGCCACTTGTAGATCAAAGTGAGGTAGATCTAGGACATGTGTAATAGTGACCAGTTGCCCCCAGTTAGGATTTAAATTTTGTGGCTGGGGTTCCTCCTGAGTGATTGTAGCTATGGTGTCTCCTACCTCTTGAATGGGAGATTGTTCTGGCAAAGGAGTATGAAGATCCTGTGATACCTCAAAACTAGGTACATAGCATTCTCCTTGATATTTAGGATTCTCTATACTAATATGTAGCAATCTCTCATAAAGCCATGGGTCTGATACTATTTCATCTATTTTATCACTCTCTGTTTCAGAAGGTGGACTCTGCTTTGAAGCAGGTTTGTTGGTTTGAGTATTAAAGCCCAATCCTATTTTATCTCTATTGAGGCAGAACTCCATGGGTATAGGTTCAATGATCCCTCATCCTATGTCATTTAGAGGTCCTTTTCCTTTGTATCCCATTTTTTTGAGGAAATCATATCCCTTTCCATATTGTTCTGGGGATATCTTTACATTTTTGACCTTAGAGTCCACTGGTTCTCCTTTGTAAAGCCAATTTAAGACTGCCTGCTCTTTTGTGTTATCTAAAGAAGACGTGGATGCCTTTATCATACCAGTAGCCTTGTGTACTTCTAGTTCCTAGACTGTGAGAGGTGTGAATGTTGATGATGGTTTTCCAGAGGATCTTGGTGATACTGGAAGCTCTGTCAGGGAGGGAGTTAGGTCCAACTTGTATTCTCCCATACCTATTTCTTGAAGTTTAAATGTTTTTCTAAAGCCCTTCATGACCATGTCTTTGGTATTTTTAGGAGTAACTACATCCATAGCCTACTTGTTGTGTGGAATCATTCTACCTGCTTTAATATTGTTGCAAGCATAGTTGGCATCCGCAGGAATTGTTACCTCTATTCCATTATATGGGAATTTGATGCATTGATGATAAGTGGATGGTACAACTTGCATCTCGTGGATCCATGGTCTCCCTAGTAGAATGTTGTAGGCTAGTGGTAGATCCATAACCTAACATATAACATCTATTTTAGTTGGTCCAACTCTGATGGGTAGACAAATAATACCTCGAGAGGATCTTTCTTCCTCATCATATGCTTTGATGGTTATTTTATTTCTAGAGTCAATTGTTTGCTCCAAGAGGCCTAACCTCCTGACAAGATTGAGTGTACATATATTTAATCTTGTGCCTCCATCTATAAGTATGCATCTAACATGAGATTTATGAATAAAAACTTCGATATGGAGAGGTTGATTGTGTGGATGGGTCAATGATTTGTCATCCCCCTCAGAAAAGGAGAGATAATGTGGTGCTAAGATGTGATTGAGCATCGCTTGGAATTTGTCTATATCTATATCCTTTGGAACATTAGCAGTGTGTAGAGCTTGTTCTAGGATTTATCTATGCACAGTGGATATTTTGAGTAATTCAAAGATGGAAATTTTGGCAGTGGTTCTTTGAAATTCATCCACCAAGTCATATTTCGCTCCAGGGATGGTGACCACATGTTTTGCTCCTGGTTTAGGAATAGTGATAATAGGAACCTTGGGTGTGGATGTTGGTTTTGGAGGTCCCTTGATCATAACCTATGCTTGGCTCTGGGTTACAGCGTTTGTGGAGGATGAGGCTCCTTTGATGGTGACCATGTTGACGGATTCATTTTTAATGGTGAGCATATTGATCACATTGTCATTCTTGGAATAGGTGTAGTTTACCTCATTACCTTTCCCTTTAGATATTTCTCCTTGTTTGTAATTGGGGAATGGTTTATTAAATGTTGTGTGATCTTCATTTGTAGTATGTCCATCCACCTTGATCTTATCCCCTTCAATGAGGTCTTGGATAACATGTTTGAGTTTGAGACAATTATTTGTCTTCTGTCGCTTGTTTTTGTGGAAGACACAGTAAGAGTTATCATCCCACCATCTAGGTTTGACCATTGGTTCCCAAGGTTTAGAATCAGGAATCATATGGACTTTGTTATCCACTAATGTCTTTAAGACAGTCTCAAGAGGTTCTCCCAAAGGTGTGAATGTTCTTTGGGGTTTTGAATTCCATGTTTGTCCCTTGTCACTATCATTGTTGGATTTGGGAATGGGAGGTATTATTTTATCCTCCTTGCTTGCTTGCATACCATTGGTAAGATTGAATGCTCCAGTTTTAGAATTAATGTTGGAAGCATCAACCACTCTATCATTAACAAAATTTTTGTTTTTCTTCCACCATTTAGGCTTGGAGTTGGAGCTACTACCTTTGTTTTCATTTTGAAGGGTGATCTCGCCCTTTTTGACCATGACCTCTTCGATACGGAGACAATTCTTAATCATCCTATCGAAGCTAGGAGAATCTTTCATTTGTAGAGCATAGCTCAATTCAAGTATGAGATTATTAACAAAGATGTCCATCTTTTTCATTTTAGGGATGACTCTTGAATATCGTGCAAAGATCTTCCTCCATCTTTGTAGGAAGTGAGTAAAGGATTCCCCCATTTTCTGCTTGGTGTTACATAGATCCATCATGGTGACATCATGCTGGATTTTGTAGGAGTAATGTTGAACGAACCATTGCATCAATTCCTCAAATGTTTTGACTTTAGGATTCAATTTTGAAAACCACTCCATGGCATTTCCTCCTAGACTTCCTAGAAATAGTCGCATGAGGTAAGTGGGTTCATGCATGTACTCAATTCTTAGAGCACAAAATTTCCTCACATGGTCATGTGGATCGGTTTCCCCTGTGTATTTGTCATATTTTGGTCTTGCCACATTAGGAGGAAATGGAACCATCGTGATACTCTTGTCGAAAGGAAATGGACAAATGGCATCCAAAGAGTTTTTTGTTTTTGGTTTATCCTTCTCTTGTTTGAGGTTTGTGAGCTCAATTTGCATTTGATTGAGCTGTTTAGTAAGGATAGATATGGGGTTTGGTATTTCCTTTTCTTTGAGATCATTCACATCGTAATCCTGGAGTAATTTGACACCTGTGGATGCTAAATGGAGGAAGTATTTTTCCTTGTCATCTCCAATTATTCATTCCAATAGCTTGTGGACTCTTTTGCTTTGTTTAAGATTCTTGTATTCATCTTTAGGGATCTCTTCATCACTATCTGACCCAAATGGATTATGTTCAAACCTAGGTCTTTCTTCCTCTTTCATACCTATGGATTGTGCTTGTTTGCCATCATTGTAACCCTCAAAGGCCTTACTCCAATCATTAGTGTTACTACCCATTTGAGGTGAATCAAGATCAAATAGGGAATTGCAAGAAGTTTCTCCTTGAAAGTGTGATTTTTTAGGAGGCACTTTTGATCCTTCGGTTGTGTAATTGTTGTGTCTTGTGTTAACCATGAATTTTGTTTCTTAACTTCATCAACATTTCCCAATAGTACCAGCAAGGATTCCAGATCATTCAAGTGGGTGTGTCTAGGTAGAAGTAACTATTTGTTTGTTGGTGGATGTAAATGATTCCAATGTTAGAGGGTTAGAATGCCCTAATAGTGAGCTGGGAACCAAGTTGTTGATAGAGAATGGGTAGACCACACGTATTGAACTGACCATAAAAGACTGACTGAACATGCAAGGTAGACGTTTCAAAAGTTTTGAAAATAATAGCAGGGAGACCAGAAGAGACAACAGGGACCAGCTAAAGAGAAAAAAGGGTACCTAAAACAACTGAGACTTCCTAGGAAAAGCTGCTAGAAATGTCCACTATCTAGGATGCCAGCTCCTAGATATGATCCTCTTACAGAACCAGATGCGATCCTAAATCTGGGATGCGGTCCTAAAAAACTAGATACGACTATATGCTTGACCAAATATGATCCAATGCACCAGATATGATCCGAAATACCAGATATGACTCAAGAAAAATGGGATGCAATTTTATGATGGTTTTGTCAGTTTTGGTCCATTTTGAAAATTTTGCTTTTGAGGAAAGTGAAGTTGTTTTCTTCCAATTTGCATCAAGAGGTATTGGTAGAGCGTGAAAAACACTTGTACTCTAGGGTATGAAATTTATTGATTGTTTGTGAGGAGCTTTGTCTTTTTAATGATCTTTCTGACACGTCAAATAATTTTGCATTGTTAAAGGGGTGGATCAAACACACATCTTTTCCTATTCTCTAGGTGGAGGATGAAAATCTTTGCTTGTTGACTTAGGCACACACTCAAATGCTAATGAGAATATGGCCATCACCAAGCACATAATGGCTCCAGTCATGATGTTGTATTAGCCGACTCCAAACGCAAGTGAGGGCACGATATGACGAGTGTCTTGGGGCAATTGCTTTTTGCCTTACACAAAGATTATCACCCTTTTGGGGATGAATCGGGAATTTTTTTAGTTGAATGTGTTGTAGATTATTGGGCAATCCATTTGAAATTGTCCCCCATAGAATTGCACAAGGAAAAATTGAGGCGTATAGCCCTATGAGTACCTAAATATATATAGTCTCACAAGCAAGATTCAAGCGGCTCCGCTCTATATATACCCTGATATGTTCAAGGAATGATGTCAAAATTCCAAGAAAAAAACCAGTTCCATCTTTCGAGGCTTTGGCCTACAAGGAAGCAGCTATTTATAGTGAGTTGGAAGGGTCGGTGTAAGACCTGTCCTCACTTGGGTCATTCTCGGGAGATGTTTTCTTCAACCGGCAGGCCCTCTACTGTTAAAAGAATGGTAACTAGGATTGGAAAGCTTAGGAGTTCTAGATTTTTTATTCTTCAAAAGAAGAAGAGCATACTCTCCTAGTCCATGTCGTTTTCTCCTCAAGCACTATAAACAAAGTTCTTTTCCTCCAAGCTATGTTGATCTTGTTTTAATGATTCCTATTTTAAAGAAAATAGAAAGGGAAAGTTTATTTTGTTCAATTGACCACAAAATTTAGTGAGTTTGAGTTGTCCAATTACTGAATCCAAAAGAAATTAAATGATTTTGTTCATTGATCCCACATGATTTAGTGATTTGTGTTTGTTCAATTTCTATCCCAAAATGAATTAAATAGTTTGTTTGTGGTTCATTTACCCCCAATTTTGTCACAAATGATAAGACAATGTCTGATTTTTTGATTCTCCTCAAGAGGAAAAGAGCACAATATCTAGTTGTTTTATCAAGTGGAAAAATGGTTTTAAGTTGTTGAAAATAGGGAAATAGAAGTCAAGATGGGGTTGGCAACCTGTGAAAACCATGTTAGTATTTTTCTAGTCTAACTCCATGTAAACCTCCAAATATGCCCTGTAAACACTTATCAATCTGTAAAATACCACAACCACCACTTTGTTAAAATGTTAGGATTAGTCCAATGAAATGTACAAATTTTCAAACCAGATACGATCCTAAATTTTACTAGATGCGATGCAGTATCCAGGATGCGAGCCTATTTACCAAATGCAAGCCTTTGCTGATCGAATGCGAGCCAAAACTAGATACAATCCAAGAAATCCTAGATGCGATCCAGAAATTACGCGGTGCGACAGCGTATCCGGGATGCAACCCTGCAAGATTATATGTGATTCTGTGTCTAATTCCTGAGCCTGCAAATTGCCAAAAAAGTGTTATAAAATGAGGCTAAATTGAAATTCAAGCCCCACGATGGGCGCCATAAATGTGCGTGTGTATTTGGGAACCTATTGAAAACAACACAAACACTCAATAGGTCATTATATTAGTCCAAAAGGGTTAGAAAAGCATGTAGAACCCGCTAAAACTGACCTACTGCCTTCTAACTAGAAAGAGTGTAATTCATAACATACTAGCCCTTAGAGTATGCTATAAACTAGTGACCAATACTATTCTAGCATGAAGGATTTAATTCAAATTTAAGCTAAAAAAATGAAAAATCATGTAATCTAGCTTTAAAAGATGAAATGGAAACAATACACAAGCATGAAATAGTGAGTGAAATGTAAATCTAAGATGAATCTAACAGCATAACAATATATTTTAGATCTAATGTGAAGGCCTATTTGCTCTCAAAACAAGATTCTATTTATAGAAGAATGGGAGAGAGAGATGGGGGGACAAGGTTCATTTATGAATTAGGAGACTCATAAATGAATATGTAAGAGCCATTAATGCCCAAGGCATTAATAAGGCATGGGAGAGACATAGGCTTAAGGTCTTCATATTAATGAAGGCATT
>MU223329.1:561897-576233 GCA_018584345.1 Thuja plicata
ATTATTGTAGATATTGTTGATGGTGTATATTTTGAGATTTATGTAAAGTATAGTATTATTAATAATTAATGCAAGGTATATTATTCTCAATTGTTAATTATTAATAATGTGGATATGTTATATATATGATATTGATGTAATTATTAATGTCTTGTGCACCATGTTAAATAATAGTACATATATGTATGAATGAATATAAAGCATTTATTATAGTATATTTGACTAATATATAGTGGTGAGTTTACTCTTATATTAAGTTATTTAATAATGCCCTTTAGTTAAGAGTTAGTTGGGAGTTGGTTACCTTTCCTCACAACCTTTAGAAATATATTTATATGCACTAGTTTTCATTTGAAGGGAAGGAATTTTTGGGGGCTAAATCATTGAGGGGAGAATGACTTTTCTTTCATGGAGATTTTGGAGAAAAAAAACTTAGGAGATGTGAGGGAGAGTTTGTAAGCATATTTCTTTATGAATTATGGTTATCTTTGCTTTTTGGAGAGAGAGATTTTTTGTGAGAGTTTCAGTATTTGAGAGAGGGATTCATTTCTCTGGATTGGTGATTTATTTCATGGAGATTTCTGAAAATGGATAGGGTTTGAAGGATGTATCTCAAGTTTGGATTTGTCTCCTTCTTCAGTTGAATCTTCGTAGGATTTGAGGTATGGATTGAATTTATTGGCTGATTAAATAATATGATAAAATATGGATCTATTTACATATTTTCATGATTTATTATATCTGTAATTTTCATTTCTGTAGTTATTTAAAAGTTTGGAGTTTTTGTTTGTGAAAATTGTCATGTGTTTTCCTAGGGTTTTTATCAACCCATTTTTGAAGATCTATGATTAAAGTAATATAAATTTCATCTAGGGTTTTAATAAAAAAAATTTCTAGAAGTAAAATTTGCAGATATGAAATGGGTATCTCTCTGATTTTGTTTTTAGGGTCGAATTAATCCCTTATTATTGACATTTTGGCAGACTATGCCTATCATTTCTTGATTCTGATTTTTTTGTCAAATGTATTTGTATTATACAGACTATTATTATAATATTAAAGTCTAAATTTGATATCATATATCCTCCAATGTCTTTTTTTTCATTTCCAATTGGTTTTGGTCATTTTTATTGTGTTTTGTGATAATTACAATCATTATAGTGAAGGCAGGTCTGAACCCTAACCAGAGTTTTCTATTTTAAACCAAAAGTCATAACTCTCTTTCCCACTGTTGGATCGTCAAAAAAATGAAATGGAGAGTCTATAATAATGTTACCTAAATCCCTACTGAAGCAATTGGTTTTATTATTTTTTTTGTGGAAGATATTGTTAACTGTTCTATGATTGCTATTCTTTGCATTTAATCCTTTTAATCCTTTTTGGGAATATATCAGTTTAAGAACATTACCAAGTTTTAGGGTGTTTTATGGTTACCAAAGGCTATTAGGATTTTTATTTATTGGTTTGGATCTATGTGTATTCTGAATATGTTTATAATATCACTCTGATTTCTTCTTATGTGTTTGGAGCATTCTGAATGTCATATCAGGGTTTAGGGTTTTCCAATGGACTAGGGACAACATATGTTTTCCTAAACTCAATCAATTGTTGTTATGATATTGATATGAAATATTGTATACTATATAATGGATCTATTACATTATTATTATTCTTTTATGTAGGTTGGGGAACCTAAGTACACTAGGTGAGTGGCTCTCAGTGTGGGGTTGGGGCCCTAAGTGGCTAGAACCAGGATAACTGACTGAAGAGTTATTTAACAAGTGAAAATTTAATTAAACTTATGGGAATGGGTTCAAACACTAAAAATATTAATCTATGCCTCACCCATTCCATTAGCGCTAGTAAAGGCTATGGATGGGAGTGGGAGAAGGTACCTATGCATAGGTACGATTGAATGGCACTTGTCTATACGAAAGGCATTCGATTCCGCATGTTCCTACTTGGGGCCCGGAGCCGAAAGTGGCTAGTACCAGGACAACCCAAGAGGTAAGGGCTATGCGATGAAACTCACCTAGCTTGTAGCTTAGAGTCCCTACCAATTTTGATCATGCCTTTGGTAGTCCTTGTGGTCTTCTTGTCTTTCCTTTTTGTGTTGTGAATTTGGGGAAAAGTTATCACCACCTTAGGAATGTCCTAGTTGTTACCTCTTGCATGGGCCTTTGGTTCTATCTCCTAGCTCGAGGGAGTGGGCCTATTGGTCCCACGTGCTTGGGTAGTTAATATTTATATCGAGTTATTGTTCATGGTTCTTTGGATGATCCTAGCACATGTTCCTTTCCAGATCTACAGTTGAATATTTTCTATTGGATATTTTGTTATGTTGAGAGGTACTTATGTATTTTTATTCATTTAATTGTAATCTCCTATAAAGAATCTTGAAGTATTGATGTAATCTAAGTTCAAAGCAGTGTATTAGGGAATGGGTAGTCCTAGGTAAAATAAAGGGAAAAGACTATATGATATATTGGACATGTTATTAGCATTAAAAGAAAGTGTTTATGCTATTTCTCCTATTCTCTTATGTTGTTCATATATAAAGGAAATAATCTTAGATATAGTTATATTAAATTATGTACTGCCACAATAATGTATTCTCTCTTGATGAAAGGATCAAAGGAAATTGTTGAGAAATGATAGGTTAGTGATTGGAATTATTAATAATGATTAGTTATGAAATAGTGAAACAAGATAGTAACTTGATAGTAATGTTAATGGTTGGTTCATGTTTATGGGTTAGTGAAGTACCTATCATAATGTCTACCTTATTAATACTAATCTCTTACCTAAATGTTTAGAGGAAAGTGGTACAAAGGATAATAGATATTTATAAAATTAATATGATCTAATGGCATTAGTTGATAAAAGGAATGATGATGTTAGATGATTAACTTATGTTTAATGAAAGAAACAAGTTAGGGAAATTTACCTTGGTGCATTAAAATTGATGTAGATATTTTAAGCTAATAATTAAATGGATATCTTATGCATGTAAATAGTTTAGATAATTTTGCTTTAGTAGTGGCATTAGGGAACCTGTGAGGACTTAATTTGAATAAATCTTGCATTCAAGTTGTAGAAAAGTATTTTTTTTATTTTAGAGATATGAAATACAATGATGAATATTATTCTAGGTAAACAAAAAAAAATTACTTGCATATTATAGATAGTTTATGTCTTCTCCTCTTGTGTTTCCTGGTGGGGTGTTACACCATATCTGGCCCCTTATACTTTATCAAATCCTTCACATTGAAGATTGGATAAATTGACATCTCCTTGGGTAACTCCACCTTGTAAGAATTGGGTCCATACTTAGCCAATATCTTGCAAGGCCCAATCCTTTTCATATGTAGCTTACTAGGTATCCCCTTTTGTAGTCTTTCCTTATTCAAGAACACCATTACTAGTTCACCCACTTCAAACTATAAAACTCTTCTTCCCTCATCTCTTTTGGCTTTCAACTTCTGATTGGCCTCCATAAAGGTCTTTTTCACTTGTTCAAGGACTTCCTTCATTAATTGTGTGAAATCATCAGCATGTCCACTAACTCCCTCATATCCTTTGAGGTATCTGAGCTCCATCACACCCCTTGGATGTGCCCCATACGCAATCTCAAATGGACTTTTCCCTATAGTCCTATTTGTGCTATCATTATAGGCAAATTCTACCTATGGGATAACTTTCTCCCATCCTTGCCCATATTCCTTTGTGAGATATCTAAGAAATTTCCCAAGAAATCTATTTATTAATTCAGTCTGCCCATCTGTTTGAGGATGATAGGAAGATCCATGAGATAAGTTTATACCTAGTCTCTTCCATAGGGTCTTCCAAAATTTCCCCATGGAATTCACATCCCTGTTTGCAACAATACTCATTGGTAGACCATGAATCCTCACTATCTCCTTGAAGAACAAGTAGACAATATGACTGGCATCATGTGTTGTTTTACATGGGATGAAGTGGCTCATCTTACTAAATATGTCTACCACTACAAATAGACTTTCTAAACTAGTTGGAGTCCTAGGTAACCCCACTATGAAGTCCATACTTATGCACTCCCAAGGTCTACTTGGGATGGGTAATGGCTGGTAAAGACCTGCATTTGATGAAGTGCCTTTAGCATTCTGACATATGCCACACTGTTCCACATATCTTCTCACTTCCTTCTGCATTTTTGGCCACCAGTAGAACCTTTCCACTAAGTCCAATGTCTTGTTCAGTCCAAATTGTCCACTTAGGCTCCCATTATGTTTCTCTTGTATGAGGTTCTCCCTCATAGAGCCTTTTGGAACACAAATTTTATTTCCTTTGAATAGAAACCCATTCTACAATGTATACTCTACAAACTCACTATGAAAGTGATTCTCAAAATCTTTGCACACTTTGTAAATCTCTGAGAAATCTGAATCTCCCTCATATAGGTCTTTAAAACCTTCTTACTCCTATGGTTTGTAACTAAATCTCCTAAATGTTGAGTAGTATCCTACTAAGGGCATCTGTAAATTTATTTTGCACTCCCTTCTTATGTTTTATAGTAAAGGTATATGACTATAGGAACTCCATCCATTTGATGTGCCTCAAGCTAAGCTTGTCTTGAGTATTTATATAACTCAATGCCTGATTATCTGTAAAGACAACAAACTCTTTAGGAAATAGATAATGCCTCCATTTCTTTAAGGATTGAACAAGAGCATATAGCTCCAAGTCATAGGAAGAGTACCTAGACTTAGCCTCATTTATTCTTTTACTAAAAAAGGCCACAGGCCTTCCTTCTTGGCTTAGGACAACTCCTACTGCAATGCTGCTTGCATCACACTCCATAATGAATGGTTTGTCAAAGCTAGGTAGAAACAATATAGGTTGAGTGGATAATTCTCTTTTCAACCTTTCAAACCCCTCATTATCTGCCTTGGTCCATATGAATTTAGCCTTCAATACTCCTTTGATAGTCTCTAGGACTGGAGCACAAATCTCACTAAATCTCCTAATGAACTTCTTGTAGAATTGGGCTAACCCATGGAAGCTCCTAAGTTTAGTCTCTATCTTAGGAGTAGGCTAATTAAATATGGCCTCTACTTTCTCTTTATCCATTTTCAAGTCACCCTTGGAAACTACAAAGCTAATGTGGACTAGTTCTACCTTCATGAACTCACTCTTCTCAAGGTTTATGGTGAGTTTCTCCTCCTGAAACTTCTTCAACACTAACTCCAAGTGTTTCATATGATCCTCCTTTGTTTTACTAAATATGAGGATTTCATCTAAATAGACAACTACAAAAACCCTTATATAGTCCTCCAAGACCTCATTCATCACCCTCATAAAGGTGCTTGGTTCATTAATAAGCCCAAAGGGCATAACTAACCATTCATATAACCCCTGTGTAGTCTTAAATGTAGAATTCCACTCATCACCTTCCTTCATCCTAATTTGGTAATGCCCACTCTTGAAATCAATTTTAGAGAAGTACTTAGCACCCCCCAAGCAATCCATCAAGTCTTGTATTCTAGGAATTGGAAATCTATACCTGATAGTTATCCTATTTATTTCCCTATAATGCATACACATCCTCCACTTACCTCCCTTCTTAGGCTCCAACACCATTGGGACAGTACAAGGGCTTATGCTCTTCCTAATTAGTCCTTGGTCCAACAATTCTTGCACTTGCCTAGCTATCTCCTTATTTTTCTATGGTGTTATCTTGTATGCATCTTTGTTTGGTAAGGATGCTCCTAGTATGAAGTCAATTTGGTGACTTATCTCCCTCTTTGGTGGTATTGAAGCTATTGTCCCATCACATATTATGTCCTTGAGCTGATCCAACAGTTCTCTCACTTCCTTTGGCATAGGTGCTTGCTTATGAGTCTCCTCCTTTGGCTTTAACAATATTTCATAGCCAACTTCTTCATCTTTCATTTCCCTTAATAATTATTTCCCACTCATCAAAAAAGTATTGGATTCTTCCTTCTCCACTATGTATTCCTCTAGTAAGGACTGTATCTTGAAAGTTACCCCATTTTTCTTGAAGGAGTACTTATTATCTTTCCCATTATAGACAGCTTCTTTGTCATACTGCCATGGTCTTCCAAGCAACAGATGGCAATCATCGATTGGAAATACATCACATAGTATCCTATATTGATACTTTCCAATGGAAATTTCTACCCACACTTGTTCATTCACTAAGATGTTTTGGCCCTTTTTCAACAATGTAACTTTATAAGGACACACATGTGGAATTTTGGTGAGCTTCAACTTCTCTACTGCATCCTTAGATATAAAATTGTCTGTTGACCCTAAATCAATGATCACCTTGCACACCTTTCCCAATATCTTGCATTTTACTATGAAAAGAGCCCTCCTCTACTTGTGATCATCTTTGGTGGGTGTTTTGATTAGTATTCTTCTCAACATAAGGTGTTCTCCTTTCTCTGAATCTAGACACACCTCTGATTATTTAGAGAAATCTTCTTCTTGGACATAGGCTATCTTCTTCTCCCCTTGTGAGGTTGTTGGTTTATCTAGACACCTATATGCAGGGTATCCCAACTATCCACACTTGTATCATTTCATGGAAGAAAAGTGAGAGCTTCTCCCAAAACCTCTTGATCTTCCTCTACCACTTTTATAAGAAATTCTTTCTCTACTATTGTATCCACCCCTATTGCTTGATTCTTGTCCTTACTCTTTATATCTACAGTCACTTTGACCCATACTATCATTGTCTCTTCCACTTGAACTTCCTCTATGGCCACCTCTGTTGTCTCTACCCCTTCCTCTACCTTTGGAGCTATAATCTTGTCTATTCTTGAGTTCCTCTACCACTTTCAAAGCCATTTGAAAACAAATATGAATGGAAGTCAAGGTAAAGAGACTAAGTTATTCTTGAATGTTCCACCTTAATCCATTAAGGTACCATGAAACTTTGATACTCTCTGTCTCTTGGATTCTTGATCTAAGACAAAGCTTCTGAAATTATTCAGTATAGGCTAGCACATCTAGGTCTTTTTGCCTAAGGTTCTGCCTCTTCTTATGTAGTTGAATGTCATAATCTTCTATAAGGTAATTATCCTTCACTTTTGCCACCATTTTTTTCCAATTTTATATGGGCTTCTTGCCCTCTTTCTCTCTTTCTTCCTGCAATAACTTCCACCATGTGAGTTCTTACCCTCTTAGCCTTGACTTGGCTATCTTTACCTTGTGTGCCTCGGTGATCCCATCACACTCGAAGTGATTCTCCATCCCTTCAAGTCATTCCCTAACCATTTATGTATCCATCTTACCAGAGAATACTAGTATTCCATCTAGAGCCTTTCCACTCAATTCCTTGAGTTCCTTGAGGAATGGTTCCTCAAGTAGAAGAGGATCAGGTTCTAGTTCTACCTCCCCTTCTACTCATTTCTTTCCTTTAGCTATCCCTTCATGCAGTTCTTCTCTTAACTTGCTGGCAGTTTCTACCACCTTTGCCATCTTTATCTTCATCTCTTCCATTGCTTCATCAAGAAGCCTATTCTTGATTTGTTGCTCTGACAAATCCTTGGCCAACTCTGCATTGGTTACCATGTGTGTGTTTGATTTTTTTACCTATTAAGAGAGATACAACACTTCAATATATAATTGCTTTAGTGAAAAAAAAAGATTAGCAAAAATAACAATCACCAAAATTGATCTATTGCTTCCTATCTAGGAGGAGTATGAAAAATGACATAATAGCCCTCAGATTATGCATATTCCAGTGAAAAATATAACCTAAGAATGGAAGATTCAATTGAAACTATATAGCCTAAATATGATCAAAATCATAAGAAATATGCTTAAGAAACATGCATCCTAGCTCTAGAAATGAAGATTATAACAATACAAAGTATCAAAACTATGATGCAATATAAATATACATGAAAATGAGTAGCATAACAATGCTTTCAACTCTTCAAAATTAGGAGCATTACAACAATCAACAAAAATAAAAGACTCTAAAGCTAAGGGCCATTTGAGCTCAAAATCCATCCTATTTATAGAAGAAATGGAGGAAGGGGAGAAGACTCTAGAAGGGCTGCCATTAATGAGGGTGTAAGACTCATTAATAAAGAGTGTGGAAGATAATGTGTAAGAGCCATTAATTCTTCATTTACGAAAGCATTAATGAGGTAGGGGTGAGGGTTTAAGAAACATGGGTGAGGGTTTAGAGTCAAGCTTGATAACTTTGACTTTAGGGGGAGGGTTGAATTCCTAATCACAGATTTAGGAATGTGACAAGCTTAAGGGTAGCTTAGGATTAGGATTAAGGCTTAATATATGTGATTAAGGAGATAGATATGGGAGGAGAGAGAATTAGTGGAGGAGGGATTAGCTAATTAGGGTTAATTAGCTAATTAAGAGGAATTAGCATGTGAGAAGGGGTTGGGATGAGTTTGAACTGATGGTTTGGCATTTTTAGATTAGTTATGTTTAAGGAAATATTAATGAAATGAATTAATGTAATAAAATATTCACTCAATAATAGGGATTTAATTAATCAAAATTAGCCTTTGATTGATTTGTAATAATTAATTAGGACTATAGCCATATTGAATAAATTAGGCTACGGGATTTATTTTGCAAGTGATGAGGTATAATTAGGATTTAATTAATTCCTTTTAAATTAATTACCTTAGCTAGGTATTGATTTGAATTGATTGAATTGAATTGATTTGATTGGATTGGCTACAGTGATTAATGTAAATTAGTGCTTAGATCACTTAGGAGATTAAATCTGATTTGAATGAATTATGCCAGTCGATTGAAGAGTTGTCTGGGCATAATTGGGGGTATGATCACACTTAGGGAAAATAGGGTCTATGGTTAGATCATACCAAATATAGGTGGTTATATTTTCCCCTCTTTGAATTGATGTGCAAGCAGCACATTGATTCAAAGAAAGTTTTTGATGCTGACTTCAGAAAGATTGAGAATTTTTCTCATGATCAAACGAAATACCCAATGAGATCAGTCTTGCACTTGATTGAACTAAACTGATAGTATTAATTTTAAACTTGGTTTTCATCCAAATATCAATAAAAGATCTTAAATATACCAATTCTGAACTTGTTTGTTGACCAAAGATTGATAATATTGATTCCAAACTTGGTTGTCGTCCAAAAGTTAGTATGAAGCTGCCAGGAGCTTAATAAGAATCTTTTAAAATGAGGAAACACAAGATATCCAGCTTATGAGAACCAAATATTTCTATCCAACAGTCCTAACTTAGTCAAGAAAACTGTCAAGCCCCTAGTTTGTTTGATAAAGAAGTCATTTTTAATGTTGTTTTGAGAAAAAATTATATTGATGATAGTGTGATCATGCCCCCTCGGGAACAAGATCAAAGAATAAAATCCCTCTATTGAAATGATGTATCGCTTGCAGTGATCGGGTAGGGGAATAAAAGAATAGATTTAGAAGTGAAGATATGAAGGTGTGTTTTTTGAAAACACATAGGTACCAAGTTAATTATGTTTAATATGTGAGTTCAGTTTCATTCTTGATTGATCAAATATTTTGGGAAGCATGGGTATGTAAATATCTTGGATTTTAGATGAATTAAAAATAGAAAGGATTTTGAGCTCAAATCCTTATGTTGTTCTTTGTTAAAAAAGAATGCAATCTCTAAATGCATCTATATGTAGACTCTTAGGAATGTCATTGATTTGTAGATACTGTAACATTTTTAGCATCATTGGGTATTTTTTAGAACAGATACCACCTGATAGTACAACAATCACTAATACCCACTAATATTATGAAAGTATGAATACTATGTTTATTTGGATGTAATGTCTGAAATAGACTTGGGCATCAAGGCATAGAACCTAGGATGACAAGTTAGCCACTTTCATTTTACTATATCATAATCTGTGTAAGGAAAGATATTGGACCCGCAATGACCTTGAAAATTCATATCCTTGGGTACATTATTCTTTGTATACCTTAGTGATAATCTAAGTTTAGAAAATAGACAAGGAAATTGTTTCAAACTCACTATAGTTTACACATAACAAAGATTGAGATATATGTGGCTATCAACTCATGGTGGCAGCTCTTATCATAAACATCCAAGTTAGGTGAAATTTATAGGATCATTTGGAACAATCTATTGGAAAGTTGACTCCTAGGGAGTATATGACTTGTTTTGTATTGTCATTATGGCAACAAAGTCATATGAAGTTTTGACAGCAAACTTTGTAGTGGAAATTGACTAAGTATAGAAGACAAGACATAACAAAGATACACAGATGATCAGAGCACCAATGCATGTGCATACGATTGATTCAAACTAAGCGCCTTTAGACATAAGCTCTATGATATGTTTTTATACTTACCTTATACACACATGGTACAGAATGTCAGTATGGATAAGTTACAGAAAGAACAAGTACACTAGCAGTTCAGAATACAGAGTATGAAGCTAACTTTAGGTTTTTTATTAGCGTGTAATCTTTTGTTATGTAAATGATAAGCGCCTATTGTAACAAGTTTGTAGTCATGTATTAAAAATTATTTTAAACATGCTTAAGCCAATTTTTTTGGAAGTGTTGTGAATGTTGTTTAGGGCACTAAGGTCTTGTTTATAGTCACGTCTATTCAGGCATAGACATATATATATATATATATATATATATATATATATATATATATATATATGTAATAAAAAGATATATTTGAAGTGTCAAAGATATATGCAGAGCATATATATAGAAGAATAGTATAAAGATGTCAATATGAGATAGATCCCTTAAAGAAGATAAGAGCATAAGTGCATAACCAGAATTGATTAGACATTTGTGTCATATACAACAGTTCACTTTTGGATATAGTGTATATCTATTCTCAAGAGGTTGTAGCCTTCTTTCTCATTGAGCAGTGAGCTCTTGGATAGTGAGTCCTCACCCCTAATAGGGTTTTCTGTAAAAGACTCTTAATAGGGTTAGGCCATTAACCATGTCATTGTACTTGCATTGTCAAGACTGCTCCTAACATGGCAAAGGAACTTTAACAAGTTCATTATACTAGTGCAACATTTGTGGGTACTAATTCCCACTAGGGTTTTCCTCTGATCAAGGTTTCCCCATAATCATATCATGTGTTATGTGTTATTGTGTTAAGCTTCAAGTGATATATATTTGATTTATGTTTAAAGTTGCTGAAATAGAATAATTAGTTAAACACTGATTCACCCCCCCTGTTGGTTGTATTTCCTATTTTGGTAGTTTTCCTGGTTCCTTGTCCTGCTCTCTGAGTTCTGATGTGCTCAAATCAGCTATCTCTCATTCCTTGTAGCCTTACTTCTGCCATGTTTTCAAGTTTTTAGGTCTAAAACCTTGCTCAATTTGTAAAAACCCTGAAAACACTAGGCTATCCAAGTGTTAAATGATGAAAGTAAATCCTAGGTCACTTCTGTTTCAACGTTACTTTTTCATTCACTTAAGGCATGTGTTTCAATTGAATCGCCTTATCGTGATACCCCGAGCGAATATTCCAATTGTCTTCCCGACTTCGCATTTTCCTTGTGTCGCGTGGTCTCATTTAAGTTTAGCATATTCCTTTGGCTTTACGAGACTTAGCGATTCCTTTCATGTCGGGTAGTCACGGGATAACCATGTCATAAAGCTTTATAAAGAAGGGACCCACTATTTAGTCGGGTGATCATGGGAAGTTCTTAACAGTTATGAAAATGTCTTTAGACTTTGTGATTACCTTTTGTCACGTTATCGCCAAATAAATCAAAGTTAATAGTTAAGTGAAGCCTTCAGTCGCGAGGTCTCGAAATAGAACAGCGGTTAAGGGATTTTAACTCAGACTTCGCGACTAACCGTTTGTGGTTTGTAGTAATGCTTAGTCGAGATGTCGCCAGGAAAGAATGATGACTCAGTCTCTAGTATGTAGCAGGTGAACGAATGATTGAGTGACATCTATCATAAGGTGAATGGATGAGAGAAGGTTATCACATGGTCGCCAAAAGGAGAAAGTGGATTCAGTGATAGCAAGACTAAATACTTTCCATTCAGTCGCAGTATCTGAGAAAGATTTAAGGGTATGTACAAGCATATAGCGATTAAGCGACGACCGTAGGATGAAGGAATAAGAGGATCTGACGGTGGTCCCGAAGTCTGAGAAGAAAAGTGCCCCAAGAGAAAAGTCCTCCCGACTTAGCGATTAAGGTATGTCACGCAGTCGTCAGAAGCAAAAAAGGGGGCGCCTATAACTTGTTAAGGTAAAATCAAATGCTCAGGACTTGATTCCGCGATTGGGCGACTAAGCATTGTCGCATAGTCTTGAAATAGAATAAGAGAATTTGGTGATAGGAAGATAACTAAGAAGGTTAAGGATAACAGTTAGTCACAAGGTCTCTGAATGAATGATGAATTACTATTAACTATGCGCGACTATGATCTCAATTGGGTCGCATGATCGCCAGATTGTAACTTGGGTCAGCCAAAGGCAAGAAACTGCATTGTTGCCAAGTCTTGAGATGGAACCATGGTTAGTGATAGAGGCTCATGACAAAGAGACTTAATGCAGTCGTGTAGTCACCTAATTCACAAAATCTAAAAGCGGCGGCAATTTTTTTGATGTGACAGTGTAAATCACCCGGCAACCAATCATAGACTCGCATTTTGTTCACTGTGCAAAAAGAGTAGCTAAGATGTAAGACAGATAACAAATCACAATGTGACATGTTAGCTCTTTTAAATTTTATATGATTGCTCTAAGGATTCACTTTCAAAATTTGATTTCCTGTCAACTTCATGCAACTACGGCTAGGTTTTCTGTTCAAATTTACAGCATGTCGAATTAATGGCAGAACTGATATTTCCAAATTATGAGCTGCGTACTTTGAATGACGACTATAAGGAGTTGATGGTGCATTTATTCTCATTCACTGTGCTTTCAATTTTTAGATCCAAGTTGCTATGTTTTCAGAAAAAGAGATATTCTTCTTAGTTTACAGTGTTTCCAAAGTTCATCAGAGAATTCTAAATTGCAGAAAATTGTGCACAGAACAGTCAGTTGATTTCAGAAATAGATTTGTTTCAATATCGGTTAGGAAAAAGAGAGTCAGAGTGTTGCAAAAATGAGCGGATCTATGAGTGTTGCTTCAACAAGTGGTGGGAGTGAAGAGGAATAGAAAGGAAAAGAAAGTTTCTCTGATGAGTTTCTCCATCTCCTGCCAGGTTCAACACAGAATAAGAAGGCCAATACAAGTGTCCTCCTAGATGAATACAAAGATATTCAAGATGCTGTGACTCTAGGGACAACAGGTTTCTCCCTTTTCAGTTATTTCTTTAAAACTTCTGATAAGCCAATCCCAGTGTCAAACCCTTGGACATGTGGTTTAACTAGGTTGCTTGTTCCTGATGTCTTCCTTGATGTAGACCTATTTTTAAACTTAGCTAATCACTATGATGTCCTGACAAAGACCATCAAAAGGGATGACGGCACTGCCCTGCTAATATTAAACAGAAACTCATTCATGCAATTCTTTGGCTTATTTAGCGCCATGTCTACTAAAATTGACATGACAAAGTAGGAGAAAAGGTATAGTTCAAAGCCTGGTATTGCTAAAGGCTTATTGAAGAAACACATGTTGAAAGAAGTGAGAAATTACTTAGATCCTATGAAAAAACCTTATCCATATTCTTATAAGGATCTACACTTCTACATTAAGTATAATTCTTTTGCCCTATGTAGAGTGCTAGGGATAGATGGAGATGGAGAGAAAATCAATGTTGGCATCTTAATGATGGTACTAGACTTGCAAGAGGTGCATTCAAGCACCAACTATGATTATATACAGCATGTAATTAATGAAATGCATGAGGGTTTCGTTGTAACCCAGAAAATACTAAAGAATCCAAAGGAGAAGGAACCTAAATTTTTGCATTATTCAGTCCTAATGCACCTCCTCTTATACTTCAATTTTGTAATAATGGATGTTCATAATCTGAATCCTCAAAGATTCTATCAAACAGCACCAAATCCTATCTAGTTTTGGGTCAGGGTTTGGAATTACACTTCTAGGGAGTGTGACTACTGTGCTTTCCAGAATTGGATTGTATATCCAATTGTACAGAGTTTGGGGACAAGCAGGACAAGATTCCCATTAAAGGTCATACAACTGCTCAGGCCCTGTGATTATATAGATAATTGGCCTGGAAATCATAACTGGGGTGATTTCTTCTTGGAGGAGAATTACACCATTATCAGGGTATATGGGTGTATTCATCCACCCCATTTATTACCATATCATGTGCCTGCAAGAGTAGCTGCAATGGAATTCATATGGC
>MU223329.1:595671-620264 GCA_018584345.1 Thuja plicata
TGTGTTTTTTAGCATCATCATTTTAGATCACTCTGTAATCCATCATCAGGATGAGAAAGTGCAGGATGTATGCAAAATGTCAAATTATAGGCAAGGCATGCAAACTGTTTTATAGAACGCCTAAAAATTTTTTTGACCAATCATTGGTCGAAATTTCCACCAATGATTGGTCAAAATTTCCACCAATGATTGGTTGAAATTTTAACAAAACCCCAGCACAAATAGCACAAAAAACATGCACAATGTCCGACCAATAGCTCATGGAACTTTCGACCAACTATTGGTCGAAATTTCGACCCACAGGAAGATGGTCGAAATTTTGACACCAAAAATTTTGACCAATTTGTTGGTCCAAATTTTGACCAACTTGAGTCAAAATTTTGACCAATATTGGTCGAAAATTGGGGTCAAATGTACTAGTGCCACTTTCTTTTACTCCTTTTAGATCTCTCAACTCATAGACACCACTTGGATGTAGTCCATAAACTATCTCAAATGGACTCTTCCCTGTGGATCTATTCAAGGTGTCATTGTAGGCATATTCAGCTTGCCCAATCAACTGATCCCATTGTTGTCCATACTCTTTATTCAAGCATCTTAGAAGGTTTCCAAGGCTCCTATTAACAACCTCAGTTTGGCCATCATTTTGGGGATGGTAGGCTGACCCAAAGGATAAGTTGGTGCCCAATCTTTGCCAAAGAGTCTTCCAAAAATGACTCATAAACTTTGTGTCTCTGTCTAAAACAATGTTGATAGGCAATCCATGGATTCTCACTATCTCTTTGAAGAATAGAGATGCTATTTGACTTGCATCATTTGTAGTCTTACATGGCACAAAATGAGCCATTTTACTAAATTTGTCCACACCTACATAAACACTATCCATACCTTGTCTTGTCTTGGGTAACCCAACTAAAAAGTCCATGCTTAAGCATTCCCAAGGCCTAGTAGGAATAGGTAGGGGCTGATAAATACCAGTATTTGATGAAGTACCTTTGGCTCTTTGACAGACAATACAACTCTCCACATACCTCTTGACATCAATATTCATCCTCGTCCAATAGTAGAATCTTTGAACTAGTTCTTGCATCTTTGTGATCCCAAAATGACCACTCAATGCACCATTGTGCTTCTCTTGAATCATGTTATCCCTAATGGAACCTCTAGGGACACATAGCTTATTGCCCTTAAACAAAAGGTTACTTTGCAAAGTATATTCAGCATACTCACTATGGAAATGGTTCTTGTATTCAACACATACCTTGTAAATATATGTAAAGTCTTCATCCTAAGCATATAGATCCTTGAAGTGATCTATTCCCATGCTCTTCAACTAAATCTCTTGAATGGTAAGAGCCCTTCTTGACAATTCATCAGCAACTTTATTTAGGAAACCTTTCTTATATTTGATGTTAAAGGTGTAAGCTTATAGGTACTCAACCCATTTCATGTGCTTGTGGCTCAACTTCTCTTGAGAGTTCAGAAAAATCAAGGCTTGATTATTTGAATAAACAATGAGCTCCTTGGGTAGAAAGTAGTGCCTCCACTTTCTCAAGGCTTGAACCAATACATACAACTCAAGGTCATAAGAAGAATACTTCTTTTTTTCTTCACTCAACTTCTCAGAGTGAAATGCTACTGGTCTACCCTCTTGGATTAGGACAGCCCCAATAGCTATGTTGCTTGCATCACATTCTATGGTGAAGAGCTTCTCAAAGCTTGGTAGGAATAATACTGGTTGGGTAGAAATCTTTTCCTTCAGCAACTCAAAACTCTTGTTGGCTTGTTCATTCCACATGAACTTGGTCTTCATTCCTCCTTTGATTGTATCCAACATTGGAGTAAAAATAGCACTAAATTGCCTTATGAACTTCCTATAATACTGAGAAAATCCATGAAAACTCCTTACCTCTATTTCTATCCTTGGAGTGGGCCAATTCATGATGGCTTCTACCTTACTCTTGTCCACCTTAAGATTACCATGAGATAGAACAAATCCTAGGTACACTAGATCTATTTTGATTAACTCACATTTATGCAAGTTAATCATTAACTTCTCTTCATGTAGCCTCTTAAGTACTGATTCCACATGCTTGAGGTGTTCTTCTCTTATCTTGGTAAAGATGAGTATATCATCCAAATATAACACTACAAATTTGCCAATGTGGTCTTTAAGTACTTCATTCATCAATCTCATAAAATTTGATGGTTCATTTGATAAGCCAAATGGCATGACTAGCCATTCATATAGCCCTTCAGTGGTCTTGAAGGATGTCTTCCACTCATCTCCTTCATTCACCCTTATCTGGTGATAGCCACTTTTTAAATCTATCTTGGTAAAGTACCTTGCACCTCCTAAACAATCCATCAAGTCTTCTATCCTAGGGATAGGGAACCTATATCTGATAGTGATCCTATTTATGGCTTTGGAGTTAGTACACAATCTCCAAGTACCTCCTTTCTTAGGGGCTAGGACTGTGGGTACAACACAAGGACTAATACTCTTCCTTATAAGTCTTTGTTCTAGTAACTCTTGAATTTTCCTAGCTATTTCCTCATTCTATTGAGGTATCATCTTGTAGGCTTCCTTATTGGGTACGGTAGCTCTAGGAATAAGGTCAATCTTATGGCTTATGGGTCTTATAGGGGGTAAGGTTGATGGCTATCCATCACTTACAATGCCTTCATATTTTTGCAAAGTTTCTTCTATCTCTTGTGGCAGCTCTGTCCTCTTTACTATTTTGTCTTCCTCTTCCTTAGGCTTCAACACTAGAGGAAAACCAACCCTTCTCCTTCTTCTAGGGCCTCCAA
Organism: Thuja plicata; assembly: GCA_018584345.1. NCBI lineage: Eukaryota > Viridiplantae > Streptophyta > Pinopsida > Cupressales > Cupressaceae > Thuja > Thuja plicata. The sequence continues at coordinate 598,483 of MU223329.1, forward strand.
GAACTCCTTTTCACCAACCATAAGGACATTAGGACCTGCTATCCTCACTTCTACATCTTCTAAAAGTGACTAAATTCTGAAAGTCACATTGTCCTTCTTAAAAACATAAGATTTCTTCACTCCATCATGGACAGCTTGATGGTCAAATTGCCATGGCCTTCCTAGGAGCAAGTGACATGCATCCATAGGCAACACATTATACAAGACCTTGTCTTTATACCTTCCTATCGAGAACTCCACCCAAGCTTGTTCGTTTACCAAGACATGCTATCCCTTATTGAGCCAAGTGACCTTGTAAGGACTAGTGTGGGGTATCCTTGTCATGTTTAACTTGCTGACAGCCTACTCTGACACAATGTTTTTAGTAGAACCAAAGTCAATGATTAATCTACATACCTTGTTCATCATCTTGCATTTGATCCTAAATAAGGACCTCCTTTGGCTAGACTCCTCCTTGACTGGTTCCTTGATCAATGTTCTCCTCATCATGAGGTTCTCACCTTCTTTTGAATTCAATGGAACTTCAGCATGTTTATTAGTAGCATTAGACTCATCTTGGACCAAATTATCCCTCTTATCACCTCCTCATGATGAACCATCTTTCTCCAGGCATCTATAGGCAGGGTGCCCCATTTGGTTGCAATAATAACACTTCATATTGGAAAAATAGCTGCCTCTTCCTCCTTGTCCACCACTTCTACCTATGAAACTTGAGTTCCTTCCTCTACCACCTCTACTAGAGCTTTGTTCTTGCTGCTCACTGTATTTGACTTCTCCTTGTGTTCTTGATTCAGAACTCCTTCCACCATAACCGCCTCTTGATCCTCTATTATCCCTTCCTTTACCTCTTCCTTTAGAACTTTGTTCTTGTTTTCTTTTGCCTTTCTCCTCTATCTTCAAGGCCATTTGATAGCATTGGTGGATGGTTTTGAAGCTCGGAAGACTCATGTCTTCTTAAATAGATCATTTGAGTCTATTCATATACCTAGCAGCTAGCTTGATGCTTTCATCTTCAACCACTTGTGACCTTAAGCACAATTTTTGGAACTCTTCAGTGTATGCTTGGACATCCAAATATTTTTGTCTAAGATTGTGTCTCCTTCTATGAAGATAAAATTCATAATCATCAGGCAAGTAATTTTGTTTGGATCTTAGTTACCATTCCTTTCCATGATAGTATAGGACTCTTTCCTTCTTTCTCCCTTTTAGTTTGAACAAACTTCCACCATGTGAGAGCTGATCCTCTCAACCTTGACTTGGCCACACTCACTTTTTGGGCCTCTGTGATACCATCACATTAAAAATGGTTCTCTATGATGTCTATCCAATCCATAATAGAATATGGATCTATTTGTCCACTAAATAGTGGCACACCCTCCAAAGATTTGCCACTTAAAGCCTTCAATGCCATTAGGAAGGGTTCTTGATCATTGAAAGGGTCAGGGCTTGGAGATTCCTCTTCTATATCCACTCCATTTTCCCTTGCTTCTTCTTCTTCTTTCTGATCTATCTTATCTTTCATCTTCTCAGCTTTGTCTTCGACTTCTCCCAAGAGTTGCTCCATTTGAGCCAACCTTTCTCTTAGCAACTTGTTGTTTTCTTCTTGCTTATCCACCTTTTTAGCTAGCTCAGCATTAGTCACCATGACTTTTTCCTTCTCTAAACTTCCAGAAGTATTCTCTCCCACTGATTCAGTAGGTTGCAACATCCACCACAAGCTTGATCAAATCCAAGCTTTGATACCAATATGATGTATGATAAACTTCAAGGCTTGCTTTCACACCCTCCAAGAGACTCCACTTGCCTCCTAGGATCCTATTCCTCTATAGGATCTTCCAATAGGCTTAGATCATTAACTAAGACCTATTCAAACTCTACCATAAGATTCAGTCTCTGAAAACTTAACCTTGAATGATCAACACCTTAGTTTTGATTCACTTCTCCACACTCACTTAGAAGGCTCTAAGTGCCAAATCTCCATAAACATGCTCCAACATTGAAGGGGTCTTCTCCATCATGAAAACATTATTTTTATTTCCCATTTGATCCATCTTGTAAGGGTCCTCAATCATATTCTTATCGGATTCTATGAATCATCATGAATTGACCGTAAAAACAAGCCTATTCTAGTAGCCCTTACCAGTCACCTTTTGTTGTTTCTTGCAAAATGTTTCCAAACAACTTGAAAAACTAATACTTGTTTTTGATACCATTTTTGAATTTTTAAAATTTTAAAAAAGCTTTTGGGTCTGATAGTGACCGTACAGGTACTTCCTACAAACAAGGACAAGAGGCCTAATAGGCCTAATTTCTAGGACTGAACTGCAATTTTGATAGAAAACTTGTTCAAACCAGATCCTAAATGATTGGAAGGACTTATATCTACATAGAATGGATAGATATGATGTTTAAATTGATTAAAAAATCCTTCCCTAGTACAAATCCATACCTCCATGCAATGTTTCATCACTCTTTCTACCTCTAGACCTCTAACCGAGTTTCACAAACTCGCCTAGGGCCTAGCATATAAAATAGTTCATCATACTTCCCAGACTCCTAACTCATAAACCTATATACACTAATGACTCCTCTACCATTTCCATCTAATATGGATTATTATCCATGATTATATTTCATGGGGGAGCCATGACTCTCTAAACTACTCAAAACAAGCTAAAAATGGACTCCCTGAACTAGAACACCAAAAACTAGCACTTAGATCTACTCAAATCAACTTTCTCTTCAAATGAAAAAGTGCATTAACAGTCTATAGAACCCTAATCAATCATTATATTTAGCTTTTCAATCCATCCAATAGGAATATCCACATAAAGTCTTGGTTTTTTCACTAAAAAATACTTGCAAAGCTCTATTCTCTAACTTTCAAACTGTTACAATTCATAACCATGCATGATGTTCAAGTCTTCATTTACATTAGATACCATTTTCCTTCTTTCTAGGGCCTATTGGCTGAGCACCATCTCCAATACCTTAGGGAATCAAAAGATACCTTGATGGCATGCAATCTTTTGCAATAAGTGCAAAATTGATGACAACTTCTTTTGAACATTTGCCAATTTCCACATATGTCATGTTCCTATATTCTAGGGCTTCTAACCTCCATATCTTGAGGATCCAAAGCCATTTATATCCTTATGGAATATTTACAACAACAAGATGTGTTTAGAACACATTAAAGACTCTCACCTTAGCTAAGCTTCTAACACTAAGAAATTAAATAAACAACTAACAAAGGCTATTATTGTGACCATAGTCCTAGTGACTAACTCACCTAGCCAACATGATAAGAGACCTTCTAAGTTCCTAAAACAAACTAAACTAAGCTCTTGGCTTGGATAGAGTCAAATAAAAGCTATAATTTACTAACCAATAGAGGCTAGCCTAGGTTCTCCTGCACCATAAAGGATTTGCTAGCTAGACATCAAGCATAGAACCGCTTCAAATGTAAAGTGTTGATAGGATCTGGAAGAACATCTCCCTTAGGTGTAGCTAGTTGATAAGATCTAGTCCCAAAAGTAGCAGTGACAACATAAGGTCCTAGCCAATTAGGTTAAAAGTTTCCTTTCTTCTCTCTGTTAGGCTCGTTCTTAGGATTCTCCTTTAGGATGAGATCCCCCACTTTAAATTGTCATTGCTTGACCTTTTTGTTGTATCCTTTGGACTTTCATGCTTGGTACACCTTCAGATGATCGAAGGCATATTGCCTATGCTCATCAAGTAGGTCTAAAGAATTCACCCTATTAATGTGGTATTGCTCATCAGTTATAAGACCATGTAAATATATCCGCAAAGATGGGATTTCAACCTCAATAGGTAGTACTGATTCAATACCATAGACTAGGGAAAATGGCATGGCTCCAGTTGGTGTTCTGATGCTTTTTCTGTAGGCCCATAGTGTCATATTTAGTTGTAGATGCTAGACTTTGTTAGAATTACTTACAATTCTATGTAGGATCTTTGGAATATTCTTATTAGATGCCTCAGCCTGTCCATTACCTTGAGGGTAATATATTGAGGAGAAATGTTGAGTAATGTGGAACTATTCGCAAAGGTCATCAATGTCTTGATTTTTAAATTGGCCCCCATTATTTGTTACAATAGATGAGGGTATCCCATATCTACAGATAATGTAGTTTAAAATGAACATAGCCACCTATTTTCTAGTGGATTTGATTAGTAGTATAATCTCGACCCACTTCATGAAATAATCAGTGGCCATAATGATGAACTTGTGTCCATTTGAAGAATTGGGATATATTTGTCCAACCAAGTGAAAGGCCTATTGCTGAAATGCCCAATGTGTAATGAAAGGTATAAGTTCTCTAGCAAGAGCATGGATGATGTTTCGATGTGTCTGGCATTTATGACATGTTTTGGAAAATTGGATAGCATCTTTTTCCATGGTAGGCTAGTAATAGCCTACTCTGAGTAGTTTCTTTGCTACTAAAAAGTCATTTGAATGTGATCCACATACACCTTCGTGGAATTCTTTTATCATGTGATCTGACTCTTCGAGTTCTAAACATCTAAGAAGTGTACCATTGAGGCCTCGTTGATATAATTTATTAGTTATGAGGACATAACTTGATGATGTCCTCATCAGGGCTCTTTTTTCATTTCTTGATAGATTATTGGGAATGGTTTGGTCAGTGAGGTAAGCAATTATATTGGCATACCAAGATTGGTCTGGGGTGTTCAAAGCACAGATTATTTAGTATTCAGGGGTATCAAAGGAAGGATAGGATAATTCTTCCACCAAGAAGTCATAGCAGAATTGATGTTCCTCCAGTTTTAACATGGATGCAAATGTAGCCATAGCATCTACATCTTTAATGTTCTCTATTCTGGGTATCTGTTGAAATGTGATGAGGACAAAGTACTTCTTTTAGTCATCAACCAGTTGTTTGTAGGCTATCAACTTCTCATATTTTGTCTGATAATATCAATTTACTTGAATGATAATGAGCTAGGAGTCACCATACACATGAAACTCTACAATCTTCCACTCCATGGAAAGCTTAAGACCATTTACTAATGCTTCATATTCAGAAATGTTTTTCATGCATGGAAACATCAATTTGTAAGACTTGGGTATCTTGTAGCATTGAGGAGTTATGAATAGAACCCTTTCTCTAAAACCTTGTTGTGTGAAAGAACCATCAAAGTACATCTTCCACAGATACTCAGTCAAATGCATAATGGTCTCATCATGAAATTCAATCCTTAAAGGTTCATCATCTTGAAGTGGTGAATTAGCTAGTTGATCTACGAGGACTTGTCCTTTAATATGCCTCTTGTCTACATACTCAATGTCAAATTCACTTAGAATGAGGACCCATTTTTCCAAATGTTTTTTTAATGTTGTTTTTCTTAAAAGATACTTTAAATGATCAATCTTTGTAATTTGCCTTACTGTATGTGATCACATGTAATGCCTCAATTTTTGTGATTCAAAGACAACTGCTAAGCATGATTTCTCAATGATGCTATAATTGAGCTCATAGGAGACTAGTGTTCTACTAATGTAGTAGACATCTCTTTCTTTCTTTGTTTCATCCTCTTGTGCTAGCAATAATCCTAATGAGGTAGCTATAGCTGAAATATATAGGAGTAATGGCTTTCCATGAATAGGTTTCATAAGAATAGGAGTAGCCAGGTACTCTTTTAATTCTCTGAAGTTGGATTCACAAAGTCCATCCCATTTGAAGGTGACCCCTTTGTGTGGCAATTTGGTAAATTTTTGTGCTCTGTCAGGAAGTTGTGACATAAACCTCCTAATTGATTGAAGTCTCCCTTGTAATGTCCTCATTTGACTAATGTTGCATGGAGGAGTCATTTCTAGTATAGCTTTAACCTTTGCAGGATCTACCTCAATTATGTTCACTAAAACAATAAACCCTAAGAGCTTTCCTGATTGAACCCCAAATGCACATTTCTTAGGATTGAGCCTGAGTTGAAATTTCTCCATTCGATCCAATATCTTCCTTAAGTCATCAATGTGAGTGCTCCTTTATTTGGATTTAGCTAAGGTGCCATCCATGTAATCCTCCATGTTTTTGTGCATCATATTGTGGAATATAGTGGTCATTGCTCTTTGATATGTAGCACCGACATTATTTAACCCAAATGGCATGACGTTTCAGCAAAAGGTTCCCCATGCAAATGTAAATACAGTTTTCTCTTGATCTTCAGGAGCAATTTTAATCTGATTATAGCCTGAGAAACCATCCATTAATGAATACATCTGGTAGCCTGTTGTGAAGTCTATGATCATATCAATATTAGGCAAGGGGAAGTCATCCTTAGTACATGCCTTGTTTAATTCTTTGAATTCTATACATATCCTGATAGATTTATCAAATTTAGATACTGGGACCACATTGGAGATCCATCCTGCGTAAGCAATGACTCTGATGAATCGAGATTTCAATAATTTCTCTAGCTCCACCTTTACTAGCAATGCAACATGAGGATGCATATTTCTAAGTTTTTGTTTCACGGGTTTGAACTTGGGAGCTATATGTTGGAAAGTTGACTCTCAAGGAGAATATGACTTATTTTTTATTGTCATTATGGAAACAAAGTCATAATAAAGTTTTGACAGCAAACTTTGAAGAACAAAATTGCTAAGTATGGAAGACAGAATAGAGCAGAGATATGAAGGTGATCAGAGCACCAGCACATGTGCATATGATCGAATCAGGCTATGCGAATTCATACATAAGATCCATGGTATGTGAATATGTTAAGTCTATACATGCATGGTACGGAATAATAGTACAGAGAAGTTATAGAAAGATTAAGTGCACTAACAGATCAGAAAATAGAGTATGAAGCCGACTATAGTTTTTGATTTAGCATATATAACATTTTGATGTGTAAAGGCCAAGCCCCTATTGTAATAAGTTTGTTATTATGTATTAAACATTATTGTAAATATGCTTAAGCCAATTTGTTTGGAAACATTGTGCATGTTTTTTTTGGGCCGACTAAGGTCTTGTTTTTGGTCGCATCTATTCAGACATGAATATGTGTATATATGACAAGTAAAGTTCTATTAGAAAGTGTCAAAGAAATATGCAGAGAAGAGATATAGAAGAAAAGCATAGAGATGTCAGCATGAGATAGAGATCTTTAAGAGATTAAGAGCATCAACGCATAAATGAAACTGATCAGACAATTGTGTCATATATAGTAGTTCACTTTTGGATATAGTGTATATCTATTATCAAGAAGGTTGTAGCCTTCATCTTATTGAGCAGTGAGCTCTGGAAGTGAGCCAACCACCTCTAATAGGGTTTTGTAAAGACTCCTAATAGGTTCATTGTAATTACATTGTAAAGACTGCTTCTAACAGGGCAAAGGAACCTTAACAAGTTCATTATACTAGTACAATCATTTGTGGGTACTAATTCCCACAGGGGTTTTCCTCTGATCAAGGTTTCCCTATAAACATATCTGGTGTTATGTGTTATTATGTTATGCTTCATATATTGTCTATTTGATTTATGTTCAAATTTATGAAATAGAATAATTAGTTAATCACTGATTCACCCCCCGCCCCTGTCAGTGTTTCCAATAATTGGTATCAGAGCTCTGGTCCTCTGAAAGAAATTTTAACCACTCTAGGAGATCATGGATTCAACAAAAGCAAAACATCTAAAAAAGAATCTTGAAATAGTCCTTGAGGATCTTGATGGATCTAAAAAAGAAAATGAAGAACTTAAATTAAAGGTTGATGGATCTTAAATGCTTATCAAGAAATTAAGAAAAGATTTGAAAGATTTCTCTACAAATGATCTGGGAAAAATGGTCAAAAAGATAAATGAAGAGAACATATCTTTGTAAGAAAAAATTGAAAATCTTAATGAACAACTTAAAGATAGCTTAACAGCTATTGAAGAACATACCAAAGAGAATAAACAATTGGATTATGAACTTATCCAAGAAAACATGAAAATATTGGAATTAGAAAACATCAAGAAAAAGATAGAATCTGAATTAACAGAAGCGAAAGACAAGACTGATAAAATACACACAAGTTCTGATCTAATTCAATCACAACTTTATGCACAGAAGTTAAAAGGTGATACTACTAGTGTTGGATATAGCATAGCTCAAATTGAAACCAATTCAATGCAAGAAAGAAAGAAATCACAAGAGACATCTACGGAAGAAAAGAAGACTGAGAATCTTGTAGAGGCTAAAACAAAACCACCTAAAGATGAACTCAAGAAAGTTAACAAAACTTGTATGCTTGTAACAAGCATGGACACTTGTCAAGAGATTGTAAAGAGGTAAGACCTTTTAATGGTTATTGTTACTCTTGTAATAATTTTGTTCATAGGGCTATTCACTGCAGAACCAATCAAAGAAATTAGTCACAATAGAACCAAAGAAATATGACTCAATACAATCAGAGAAATCAACCTCAAAGAAACTTTTAGAACATTACATGTTAGATATGTAATTAAAATGGAAACATAGCCAATCAGTGTAGTATGATGAATAAGATAATTATACCTCCTATCATATGTCACTCATATGGAAAAGCTAGACATATCTCAAGGTTTTGCAGGTCAAGAGCACAAAGACAAGAGAATCCTAAAAAGTAACTATTTAAAGAATCGGGAGAAGTTAAATTTGTACAAGCTAAAGAAGATGTAGATAAAATTTGGGTTGAAGCAAAGAAGGATAATGAAGAGAACAAGGTAGTAGATGCATCCTCAGTGGATGCACCTTCTACTTCTGGTTAGTTGACCCTCATGGTCTTAGGGGGAGCTATTCTAGCTCTAGACCCCTGCGTGGCTGGTATACTCACCTCCGAGTATGCGCCTATGAATTCATACATTTGGTGATGAAATAAGGATGTATACATATACACATAGTCTGAACTTGAACATAAGAAAAGATTGAAATTATCTATGTAAACCAATTTACGACAATGAGCATTAAATGCAATAATCTTTTATATAAGTTTATAAAAGATCCTCAAACCCCACTTTGCATTCAAGATTGAGAATTCAAAGAGCACATGAACATTGAGCATCAAATCACTACAGGTTAAGGAATTTATTGGTTTATGAATGGATTAAGGATTTAAATGGAACCCTAGTAGTCACATCATTTCAGAATCATCGTGAAACTCTATTTAATCAAGTAGCAAGTAAGTATGTCAACCCCTATTGTATTTGAGATTGCTGAAAGGAAAAGATTCATGTTCAAGAAGAATCCATTCAAGTCCATATTAGATGATTTTGAAGGAGCATTTTCTAAGACTCCACTAGGAGTCATGCATGTAGAAGACATTCGTGCATATATATATTGAAAGAAGGAAACAGTGGGAGATAACAACATTTCTACTCTTATGGCTTCAATGATGAAACTAGATTATTCATTCAAAGATGAATATGCACATCTCACTGATAACCCTATCTTTGAGTATTCTAACATGCACAAGTTCTATGAGCCAGTATGGGTTAAAATCCTACTGAGCAGGATACATGATGACCTATATTGGATTGGTGAAGTTCCTATCTGCATTACTATAGACCTAATTCATGATATGACTAGACTTACTAAGACTGGACCAGTTCTTCCCACTGGCAAGGTTGTTAAGAACCAGGTTGCACAAGCATGCTTATCTAGGAGTGATAGGCACAGAATGACTGTTGATCACATTTAGACAGAAAACATCAAACTGGTCACTATGATTCTAGGTTATAAGTTTGAGCACACAAGTAGACTGAATAGTGTATCTGCAGCAACTTTCCTGGTAGTAATAAAAATGGTGAAGGATAATACATAGTACAATCTAATCTATGTGAAATATCGTGTGCACAACTGATTGACAAAATTAGAGTTGTAAAGCATGATAAGAGAAAAATATTTAGATTTGGCTCTTTGAAAATCTATCTCTACTTCCACATTGTTGGTAAAGTTGTCAATCTTTACCTAGACAAGGGTAAACCCACTATGTCCCAGATATCACTAAAGGCTACATTAGAAACCAATGTGAAATATTCTATGGACATAGAGATCAAAACATTCAGGATCAAAATGTAGAAAAGGTTTAGGATACCAGAGAAGATAGTTGAGAAGTACAAAGAGACCATATGCTTCATGGTGGAAACTGACTGTACTTGCATGGAGGCAGTTGAGCCTAGAACAAAATGGATTCACTCTCTCGGATATGAAGTTGAAGAACATGTTTTGGAAGGTTATGCAAAAGTTCTCCTATCTGCACCCAAGGATCCCAATGAGCCTAGATGAGGTTCTTATAGAGAAAAGACAAATCAAGTTGATTCTATCTTATATAGTGCAGAAAATAAAATAAAGGCATCAAGGATCACATCTAACATCCTAAGAGTTCATGGTGTTACACAAGAATACCTAGACAAATCTAGGGAAGCTAAGATTGCAAAAGAACTTGAGAAAAGTGTTGTAGAGGTGAAAATTGAAAAATCTAATGATATGCCCAAAAAGAAGAAGAAATCTGATGAAGGTACATTTGCACCATCAACTACCATTGATCTAGAATCTTCTCCACCTTGTGTACCAAGTAAGATGTATAGGAGGAAGAAACAAGTTTCCACAAGTCATCCATCCTCAAGGACCACAAGGAGAAAGGTAAAGAACACTCAAGCCCTTCCTAAGGTAGGATTCAGACCTAGTCTAACAGTTCTAAAGAATACAATTGTTAATGAAGGAAGACTAGAATCTATCAAAAATGTATATGACAAGTACCAAGAGATAGAAAAATAAAAAATTCACTCTATGATTATCTCTCACATGATCAAGTTTAAGAGGACAATATTGGAACTCAAAACAGTCATACCAAACAAAGTATGGAACATACTTGATTTATTAAAAATGAAAGCAATTGAAGAGTATATGAGGATTAGAGAAGAAACATTAGACACTCTTCTCCATGTTTGATCACATGATGAGAAAGTCATTCTGTTGGATTTAGTAAATCCTCACCTCATAACCAAAACATGAGTTTTCCATATCATGAACAAAGAATATGAACTGGTTGGTGAAGAGACTCATAAAGCATTTGAGTAGGTATTTTTGGATAGACACATGCATCCATCAATGATGCCTATAGAAAAAGAAACTCCAGCTCCTCTGAAATAGAACAAATAACTAGTTATTCAAAATGCACCTATGATAGGTCCACAAGCTTCAGCGCCCACTGTTTCAATAGCTTATGATACAACCAAAGATTTAGAAGAAACTATTGTGATTTATGATGTTAAGATATCTATGACCACTTCTGAAATGACATGGACAAAGTTGAAAAAGCATTTTTCAGCACTGAAGAGATAGAGAAGGTATGCATTGATGACACATCCTTACAGCAAGATGAAGTTTCCTCTAAAGATTCAACATATTTGAATAATGAGGATGAAAATCAAACTAATGAAACACTAGCTATGGAGATCCCTATGAAGAGTGAATATGTGGATGCCAGTCAAAATGTAATACATAATCCATCCATAAAACCATCATTGTTGTCAAGTTTGACCCCTGATTCAGCAAATCTAGATACTTGGGAAGAAGAAGATTTGATTAAGATCAGTGTGCTAGCCATGGAGAAAGCCAAAGAAAAAAAAGTCATGAGAAACCCTCTCTTTCTGTAGACAGTGAACATTTTGAATGACTTAGTTCCAGCAGATAATAAAATGGCTAAGATTCAGTCAGTTGATGATGTTGACAGCATCTTGACAAGCTTAAAATCACATTTCACAAGTTTAGTAGACTTTGCTACTAAAACTGCAGAAGTTGAGTACAAGAAGGGAAGATTAGATGAATTGAAAAATAATTTCTCTTTAGATCTGAACTCATTGAAGATTGGTCAAGAAATATTGAAATAAATTGCAGCTAAAGGCAGAAATGTAATAGCAAACTGAATGGACAGAGTGAAATTCACCTCAGAGAACATCATAAAGATTAAGGAAGATGACATCTTGGTTGAAAGTTATAGAAAATCAATTGAAACATCCTCACAAGATATTAATGTATGAAAAAATATCTATCAAGGGTAATTAGACAAGATTGAAAAGGCTAAGTTGGAGATCAGCAACATAAGAACCAGACAGACTCAACTAAGAAATGCACTTGCGCCCTCATTGGTTGTTCTAAATGAGAACATAAAATAGATAGATGCAACCATTGCTACATATGATCAAGGACCTAACATGGATCTGACAAAGATGGAGAAGCTTACATATACCCTATGCACCCATCTTTAGATAGCTGATGCACTAAAGGCATTCTGGCAGCAAGAGATCAAAAATCTATAGATTGCTTATCCAGATGTATATCCAGAGTAAGTACTCAAGAACTTACAATTTTGACACCTTTTTCATTAATGTCAAAGGGGGAGTAATGTATATAAGGAGTATATATGTTATATATAGAAGTTTGAATAAAAAGGATGATATACATATTTTTGGGTGTTAGTCAAAGCTTGAGTAACTTGGCCACATTCCTTTATTGCCATTAATGACAAAGAGGGAGATTGTTGGCAGGTTGAATCTCAGGGAGAATATGACTTATTTTGTTTTTTCATTATGGCAACAAAGTCATACAAAATTTTTGACAGCAAACTTCGAAGAACAAAATGGCTAAGTATGGAAGATAGAACAGAACAAAGATATGTAGTCGATCAGAGCACCAGCAAACATGTGTATGACCGAATTAGGCTATATGCATTCATACATAAGATCCATGATATGTGAATATGTTAAGTCTATACATGCATGGTATAGAATAATAGTACAGAGAAGTTACAGAAAGATTAAGTGCACTAACAACTCAGAAAATAGAGTATGAAGCCGACTACAGTTTTTGATTTAGTGTATAATATTTTGTTGTGTAAATTCCAAGTGCCTATTGTAATAAGTTTATTATTATGTATTAAACATTATTGTAAACACACTTAAGCCAATTTTTTTGGAAGTGTTGTGAATGTTGTTTTTGGGCTGACTAAGGTCTTGTTTTTGGTCGCATCTATTTAGGCATGAACATGTATATATGACAAGTAAAGTTGTATTAGAAAGTGTCAAAGAAATATGCAGAGTAGAGATATAGAAGAATAGTATAGAGATGTCAGCATGAGATAGAGCTCTTTAAGAGATTAAGAGAATCAGTTCATAAATGGAACTGATTAGACAATTGTATCATATACAACAGTTTACTTTTTGATATAGTGTATAGCTATTATCAAGAAGGTTGTAGCCTTCATCTTATAGAGCAGTGAGCTCTAGAAGTGAGCCAACCACCTCTAACAGAGTTTTTCAAAGACTCCTAAAAGGGTCATTGTACTTGCATTATAAAGACTGCTTCTAACAGGGAAAAGGAACCTTAACAAGTTAATTATACTAGTACAATCATTTGTGTGTACTAATTCCCACCGGGGTTTTCCTCTTATCAAGGTTTCCCCGTAAACATATCTGGTGTTATGTTTTATTATGTTATGCTTCATATATTGTATATTTGATTTATGTTCAAATTTCTGAAATATAATAATTAGCGAAACGTTGATTCACCCCCCCCCCACTCTCAGTGTTTCCAACACTATAGACAAGTGGTGCATTATCAATTTGGGATCCAATCCAGGCATATATGTATAAGACCATACAAAGTTGATCTTCTTCTCTTTCAACAACTTTGTGAAATATGTCTTCTCCTCTTCTGACAAAGATTGTGCTAGGTGAACAATTTGAGGAACTTCAGCTGTGCCCAAATTAACTGGTTCTGTTGGTTCTATCAAAACTGAAGACCTTTCTTGAAAGTGCTCATGGAGGATATCAATAATCTCATCCTTTGGTACCTCTGAGAGGTTTTCACCATCAGATACATCTTTTGTTTTTACTATTTTAGGATCTAACACTGCCACAACATGGTTTTCATTGTCAGTTCCCTTATTCTTTTTATTTTTCAATTTTTGACTGAGAAACTTGATATCCTCCTGTGACATGTTCACGCTCCTTGCATTAGTGGAAGACAGGTAGGGTTCACAAGAATTTAGATAGAAAGCCAAGGTGTACTCATTCGGAAATTCAAGGATAGGAGTAGGATCTGTATTAGTCCAATCAATTAGGTCAGGGTTTATTAAAGACAAGGAATCAGACTCTGGGAAGGACAACATCCTGTTAGCATCTAGACTATTAACTAACATAACATGTCCTATTAGTTACATTCTTCAATGTTTAGATCAATAGGAGTTAGATCCTCATTAAAAGGGTCATTGTTAGTTATATGTGGACCAAACTCTAGTGAATCATCAGTATAACTTTCATCATCATCTCTTCAAAAAAGGAGGCTTCCTTCCTGTCACCTTTGAAGTTCTTCTAGACTTATGAGAACACCAGTCTCTCCATCAATAATTAGGGGAAGGAAATCTTCATCTACTTCAGGAATATAAATATTATTGGGAGTAGTGTTAGGATGCTCACTGGATGCTGAAGGAGCTACAAACATGTGAATCACATCTATTTCAATGTCCTCTATGGGGACATATAGCTCATCCCATTCATAATCATGAGAGTCTATTACTTCATCGTCGGGCTGGTTTAAGAATTCTGCAATAGTTATCTAATGTACTCGATTATCCAGATGTGGATCAAAGTGTGGTAAATCAAGGAAAAGTGTGATTGTCACTAACTACCCCCAGTTAGGATGTGAATCCTCTTGTTGAGGTATATCTTTAGTAAATATTGCTATCAATGGTATCTCTGGATCATCTTTTGTTGTGTCTCCTACCTCTTGAATAGGAGCTTGTGCTAACAAAGGGATGTGAATGTCTTGTAGTACCTCAAAGCTTGGTACATAGTTCTCTCCTTGATAGTGGGGATTATTTGTGCCAAAATGTAATAATATTTCATAGGACCATGGTTCTAGTTCTATCTCTTTTGTTTCATCACTCCCTTTGTCAGAGATCAGACTATTTTTTGAAGTAGGTTTGTCAGATTCATTATTAAAACCTAGTCCTGATTTGTCTCTTGTATTCCTAAACTCCATGTGTATAGGTTCAGTAAGTCCTCTTCCTATGTTTCTTAGAGGTCCTTTTCCTTTGTATACCATTTTCTTGAGGAGGTCTTATCCTTTACCATACTACTCTAGGGATATTTTTACATGTTTGACCTCAGCTTCATTTGGTTCTCCTTTGTAAAGCCAGTCCAAGACTGCATGTTCTTCTATGTTATATGAAGAAGATGTGGATGTATTAACCATGCCAGTTGCTTTGTGGATTTCTAGCTCCTTGGATGCAGTAGGTGTGAATGATGAGTAAGGAATTCCATAGGATCTTGGTGATATTGGCAATTCTGTCAGTGATAGAGTCATGTCCAGCTTGTATTCTCCCATACCTGTTTCTTCAAGTTTTAAGGTATTTGAAAAACTCTTCATCACCATGTCTTTGGTAGTCTTGGGAGAAATTTCATCCATAGCTTCCTTGTTATGTGGAATCATACTACCTACCTTGATATTGTTGCACGTATAATTAGCATCTACAGGGATTGTCACTTCCACCCCACTATGTGGGAACTTGATACACTGGTGGTACGTAGATGGCACAACTTGCATTTTGTGAATCCATGGTCTCCCCAATGGGATTTTGTAAGCTAGGAGTAGATTGAGAACCTGACAGATGATATTTCTTTCAATCAGCCCAACTTTGATGGGTATAAAAATAAGACCTTTAGAGGATCTTTCTTCCTTATCATAATCTTTGATAGTTATTTTGCTTCTAGATTCAATGGTCTGTTCTAAAAGACCTAGTTTCTTGATTAGATTAAGGGTACAAATATTCAATCTTGCACCTCCATCTATCAATATGCATATAACACGGGATTTATGAATGAGGAATTCAATATGGAGGGGTTGATTATGTGGATGTGTCAATGATTTATCATCCTCTTAAGAAAAATAGTGATAATGTGGCACTGAGATATGGTTAACCATCGCTTGGAATTTGTCTATATCAAGGTCCTTTGGTACATTTGTGGCATGTAGGGCTTGTTCTAGGATTTCCCTATGCACTGTGGACATTTAAAGCAACTCAAAAAAGGAAATTTCATCTGAGATTCACTGCAATTGGTCCACCAAGTCATACTTTGTTGCAGGAATAGTAACCATGTATTTTGTTGTTGGTTTGGGGATAGTAACAATAGGAACCTCAGATGTTGATGCTGGTTTTGGGGTAGAATTAGGTCCTTTGATCATGACCTGTGCTTGGCTCTGAGTCATCGCATTTGATTGGAAAGAAAACCTTTGATTGTGACCACATTAATTGATTCCATTTTAATGTCTAGCATATTGATCACATTATCATTATGGAAATAGGTGTAGTTTACTTCATTAACTTTTTCTTTAGATGCTTCCACTTTCTCATAATTAGGGAATAATTTATTGAATGTTGTATGATCTTCGTTAGTGGTGTGTCCTTCCAATTTGATTTTTCCTCCTTCAATAAGGTATTGGATAACATGTTTGAGTTTAAGATAGTTGTTAGTTTTGTGCCCTTTGTTTTTATGAAAGACACAATGAGAATTGTCATCCCACCATTTTGGTTTGAATTTTGGTTCTCATGGTTTGGAATCTGGGATCGTGAGAACTTTTTTGTCTAATAGTGTCTTAAAAATAGTCTTGAGAGGCTCTCCCAAAGGACTAAATGTTCTATGAGGTTTGGAAGTCTACGACCAACCTTTGCTATTATCATTGTTTTCTTTGGGTATGGAGATCCTTACCTTGGCATCTTTTCTTGCTTGCATGTTGTTAGTCAGATTGAATACTTCAGGTTTAGAATTGATATTAGAGGCATCTACTACTCCATCATTGACAACATTTTTGTTTTTCTTCCACCATATAGGTTTGGAGTTGGAGTTGTTAGATTTGTTTTCACTTTGGAGAGTGATTTCTCCCTTTTTAACCATCACTTCTTTGATACAGATAGCATTTTTGATCATCCTGTCGAAGCTAGGGGAGTCTTGCATTTGCAATGCATAGTTCAACTCAGGTACCAAGTTATTGACAAAGATTTCCATTTTCTTGGATTTGGGAATAGATCTTGAATACCGTGCAAAGATTTTTCTCCATCTTTGTAGAAAGTGGGTAAAGGATTCACCACTCTCTTGTTTAGTGTTGCATAGATCCATCATAGTCACATCATGTTGTATATTATAGGATTAATGTTGGATAAATTGTTGAGTTAAATCCTCAAAATTTTTGACCTTAGGTATAAGCTTTGAGAACCGTTCCATGGTGTTGCCTCCTATACTTCTAGGAAAAAGCCGCATGAGGTAAGTAGGTTCATGCATGTACTCTATGCTAAGAGCACAAAATTCTCTAACATGATCATGTGGATCGGTCTCTCCTGTATACTTGTCTTATTTTGGTCGTGACACATTGGGAGGGAATGGAACCATAGTGATACTCTTGTCAAAAGAAAATGGACAAATGGAGTCCACCAAGTATTTTGTCTTGGGTTTATCCTTCTCTTGCTTGAGATTCGCCAACTCTATTTGCATTAAGGTAAGTTGTTTGGCGAGAATAGAAATAGGAGTTGGTACCTCCTTTTCTTTTAGTTGTTCCACATCATAATCCTTGGGTAAATTTATGCCAGTGGATGCTAGATGGAGAAAGTATTTCTCTTTATCTTCGTCAATCATCTTTTCCGTTATCTTGTGAAACCTCTTGCTCCATTTGAGTTTATTGTATTCTCCTTCAGCGATGTCTTCCTCACTGCCTGACTCAAATAGAGTACATTCAAATGTGGGTTCTTCTTCTTCCTCGATATTTTTGTGCTTTTGTTTTTTCTATTGTCAGATTGGTCAAAAGCCTCAGTCCATCCATGAGTGGACCTGTCCATTTTTGGAGAGTCTAGATCAAGTAGGGAAATGTGAGATGTTTCCCCTTGAAAGTGTGGTGATTTAGGAAGTATTCTCAATTCTTTAGATGTGTACTTGTTGTGTCTTGTGTTAACCATGTATCTGTATCTCAACTTCGTCAAAGTTTCCCGATAGTGTCAAGTAGAGTCTCAAATCATTCAAGTGAGTGTGTCTAGGTAGAAGTGTCATTTGTGTTTTGGTGGAAGTAAATGATTCCAATTCCAAAGGGTTAGAATGCCCTAATAGTGAGCTGGGAATCAATTTGTTTTAAAAAAATTGGATAGACCACACGTATTGAGACAGATTGTAAGAGTCTGACAGGACATGCAAGGTAGACGTCTAAAAAAGTTTCCAATACAGCCATAGTGAGACCAAAAAAAGCAATAAGGAAAGATTTAAAGAGTCAAAAGGGGGTCCAAAATAAAATATCTTCCTCTGAGAGGCAACAATGCAAGTTCCCACTATTCAAATCTTGTCAGTTTTGTCTTGGAAGTGCGTGAAGTTTGTTTGATCGAAGATTGCGTTCTGAGATTTTTCAGTGAGTGAAAAACACATGTAGACCAAGGTTTGAATTTTTTTGCTTGTTTGAAGGTGTTATCTTTTTAATAATTTTTAGTTACATCAAGCATTGTTGCATTGTTAAAGGATGAACAAACACATCCTTATGCCCTATTTTCTAGGTAGAGGATGAAAATCCTTCCTCGTTGACCTAGGTACACACTCAAATGCTAATCAGAATACATCCATCACCAAGCATGCAATGGCTCTAGTCATGATGTTGTATTAGCTGACTTCAAATGCAAGTGAGGGCATGATATGATGAGTGTCTTGGGGAAATTACTTTTTTCCTTGCACAAGGATTATCACCCTTTTGGAGATGAATTAGGAAGTTTGTCTACAAATTTTATTGTTTATGATGGGGCAATCCATTTGAAACCGTCTTCCATAGAATTACACAAGGAAACATTGAGGTGTATAGCCCTATGAGTACTCAAATATGTGGTCTCACAAGAAATATTTAAGCGACTCCGCTCTACACATACCCAAACATTTTCAAGGAATGATGTCAAATTTTGAGGAACAAAACCGGCTCTGTCTTCCAAGGCTTTGGCCTACGAGGAAGAAATTATTTATAATGAGTTGGAAGGGTTGGTGTAAAACCTATCCTCACTTGGGTCATTCCCAGGATATTTTTCCTCAACCGGTAGGCCCTCTACTGTTAAATAAGCATAAAAAGGATTGGTGAGCTTAGGATTTCTAGATTTTTGATTCTTCGAAAGAAGAAGAGCATACTCTCCTATTCTATGTCATTTTCTCCCAAAACACACAAATCAATGTTCATTCCCTCAAGCTATGTTGAGCTCAATTTTAGATATTCCTAAGTTAAATGAAAACAAAAGTACTTGAAAGAAAAATTTGATTGTTCAATTAACCACAGTTCTTTAGTGCTTTTCTTGTTCAATTACTATTCCCAAATTGAATTAAACGATTGAACTTGTTCTTTGAACCACAAGATTTTAATGCTTTGATTGTTCAATTACTATCCAAAATGAAATTAAACTGTGTTTGCTTGTCTTATTCAATTACTCCAAATTCCTTTCAACTTATAAACTGATTTGTGAGTTTCTGATTTTCCTTAAAAGGAAAAGAGCATATTCCTCTAGTCAATTTAGTAGAAGATTAGAAAATGTAATTAGTCTGAAAAGCATGAAAAGAGAACTCAAGATGGGGGTTTGGCAACCTGAAAAAACACAAGTTAGTATTCTTTTTTTTTCTCTCTTAGCTTTGACAATAATCTACAAACACAAGTTAGGATGCTAAAAATGGGATCACCATCACAAAAACAACCACGTTAGCAAGTTAGAAATCAAATTTGCCAATGAGAAAACTCTATATTTTTTCCCTCTGGATGCCAGATGATATTCCAGAGACCCAAAATTATAAAAACCTGAAAATGACAGAATTTTGACCCTAAATGACAATATTTACCCAGGATGATATGTCTTTTACGCGAAATGATAACACGTACCAAAAATGAAAAATAAGCTACTAGAAACAATTTTACAATTTTAAGGACGCAATATTTCTAACTTGCTAACGTGGTTGTTTTTGTGATGGTGATCCCATTTTTAGCATCCTAACTTGTGTTTGCAGATTATTGTCAAAGCTAAGAGAGAAAAAAAAATAATACTAACTTGTGTTTTTTCAAGTTGCCAAACCCCCATCTTGAGTTCTCTTTTCATGCTTTTCAGACTAATTACATTTTCTAATCTTCTACTAAATTGACTAGAGGAATATGCTCTTTTCCTTTTAAGGAAAATTAGAAACTCACAAATCAGTTTATGAGTTGAAAGGAATTTGGAGTAATTGAATAAGGCAAGCAAACACACAGTTTAATTTCATTTTGGATAGTAATTGAACAATCAAAGCATTAAAATATTGTGGTTCAAAGAACAAGTTCAATCGTTTAATTCAATTTGGGAATAGTAATTGAACAAGAAAAGCACTAAAGAACTGTGGTTAATTGAACAATCAAATTTTGCTTTCAATTACTTTTGTTTTCATTTAACTTAGGAATATATAAAATTGAGCTCAACATAGCTTGAGGGAACGAACGTTGATTTGTGTGTTTTGGGAGAAAATGACATAGACTAGGAGAGTATGCTCTTCTTCTTTCGAAGAATAAAAAATCTAGAAATCCTAAGCTCACCAATCCTTTTTATGCTTATTTAATAGTAGAGGGCCTACCGGTTGAGGAAAAATCTCCTGGGAATGACCCAAGTGAGGAAAGGTTATACACCAACCCTTCCAACTCATTATAAATAATTTCTTCCTCATAGGCCAAAGCCTTGGAAGACAGAGCCAATTTTGTTCCTCAAAATTTGACATCATTCCTTGAAAATGTTTGGGTATGTGTAGAGCGGAGTCGCTTAAATATTTCTTGTGAGACTACACATATTTGAGTACTCATAGGGCTATACACCTCAATCTTTCCTTGTGTAATTCTATGGCAGACAGAGCGGCAGCGTCCGGATTCAACTTTGAATTTGGGCAGGATCCTCTGAGCGCAGCAAGAGGAATGATGGGAAGGACATCGAGATCACAGGATTGGATCCTGATGCAGGACAGTGCTAGAGGACCCAGGAGGGGGTCCTAGATTAGATGCTGGGCTGGGGAAACTGAGGAAATGGGCATCCCTTTTTGGCATCAAACCAACAGGTAAATCTTCTTTATCTCCGCTGAAGAATGTTTCAATACCTTCTCAAGGAAGCTTTGCTATTGAAATCCTAGACCAGACCATTGATTTTTCTATAGCAAGGATGAAAAACTTGCTGGTTGGTAGATTTTTAGGAGTTAGACCTAACATCAAAGTGGTTAGGGCTTTTGTGTCCCGCAAATGGGCTTTGAAAGGACAGGTAGAGGTGGTAGCAATGGCTAAGGGATGTATGTCGTTCTTCTTCTCTTGTGAAGAAGACAGAATGAATATTCTCTGCAGCGGGCCATGGTTGATTGAGAAAAATACTCTTATTCTTCAAAAATGGAGTCTGAATCTTGTCTTCGAGGAGGACACCGCTCGACAGGTTTCGGTATGGATAAAGCTACACAGACTGCCTCTTGAATATTGGCTGGAAGATATATTTGTTGGTATAGCTAGTTCATTTGGAGAACTTTTGTCGATAGACAATGTGATAGCGGCAAGATAGAGGTTAACCTATGCTCATATCTATGTTGGGATTATGTAGGATAAGGATATGCCAGAAAAAATAAGTTTGAAATCTAAGTTGGGTATGTGGGAACAAACTATAGAATATGAAACTATACCCTTTGCGTGTTTCCATTGCAAAAAGGCGGGTCACTGGGCAA
>MU223329.1:633620-654082 GCA_018584345.1 Thuja plicata
ATTCCGACGGATTCTTCTTCATGCCTGGATGTTCCTTGTTGCAGTTTCATCTTCATAGTCTTTTGGAGACTTGTTCAGTTATATGAGATGTATATTTGTATACCATATGTTTATATTGGTTATCATCTTTTGGTGGATGCATTGTATTATTACATACCCTGCGACTTGTGCAGTGGATGTTGATTAGGTAGTATACCTTATGGTATCAGTTTATGTAATCTTTATTATGAGATGTATGTAATTGGTTTCAGATTATGTAACCTTTATGTCAGTTCTTATATTTATATTCGTAAATTAGTTTGTTTAAGTAATTCTACGTCAAGGAACCCTCGAGGAATGTTAATCATGAATTAGTTGTATTTCATGTATGTCATGTAATTCATTGTGTTGCTTCCGCATTGCTATTAATATTGTTTGTAAACATTTTTAAAAAAAAATATTATTCCGTGAACTTAGTGTCGTATCTAGGTTAAGTTCTCCTGGGTTCCCTGGCGGGGCATTACAATGTTCCATACTTTGTCTAGTATAACTGTCTTGAGTTCCAATACTGACCTTTGAAACTTGATCATATGAGAGATAATCATAGAATGAATTTCTGATTTATCTATCTCTTGGTACTTGTCATAGACATTTTTAATAAAGTCTAGTCTTCCTTCATTAAAAATTATTTTCCTTAAGACAGTTAGACTAGGTCTGAATCCTACCTCAGGAGGGGCTTGAGTGTTGTTTACTTTTCTCCTTGTTGTCCTTGAGGATGGGTGACCTGTGGGAACTTGATTCCTTCTTCTAGTCAACTTGCTTGGTACTGATGGTGGAGAGGATTCTAAGTCAATAGTAGTTGATGGCGTAGATGTACCTTCATCAGATTTCTTTTTCTTCTTCTTGGGCATATCATTAGATTTTTCTATTTTGACTTCAATTTGTTTGAGCTCTCTTGCAATTTTAGCTTCCCTAGCTTTGTCTAGGTCTTCTTGTGTGACCCCATGAACCTTTAGGATGTTGGATGTAATCCTTGATGCCTTCCTTTTTTTATGTGTACTATATAAGATAGAATTAACTTGATTAGTCTTCTCTTTGTATGTGCCCCATCTTGGCTCATTTCGATCTTTGGGCGCAGACAAAAGAACCTGTGCATATCCTTCCAACACATGTTCTTCAAATTCATAGCCAAGTGGATGAATCCATTTGATTCTTGGATGAACTTCTTCCATGCAAGTACAGTCAGTTTCCACCATGAAGCATATGGTGTCCTTCTATTTCTCAACTATCTTTTCTGATATTCTGAACCTCTTTGACATCTTGACCCTGAATGTTTTGATCTCCATGTCCATAGAATCCTTTACACTACTTTCTGATGTAGCTTTTAGTGAAATTTGGGACATATTAGGTTTACTCTTGTCTAGGTAAAGATTAGAGACTTTTCCAACAATGTGGAAGTATAGGTAGATAATCAAAGAGCCAAATCTGAATATTTTTCTCTTGTCATGCTTGATAGCTCTAATGTTCTCAATTAGTTGTGCAGTCAATATCTCACAGAGATTATACTAAGTGTTATCTTTTACCATCCTTATTGGTGCTAGAATAGTAGCTACAAACATACTATTTATCATGCTTTCATGTTGAAACTTGTAACCAAGTAGCATTGTGAGGATTTTTATGCCTTCTTCCACAATGGGATCAACAGTCATTCCGCACCTATCACTTCTGGATAAGCATGCTTGTTTAACCTGTTTCTTTACATCTTTACCAGTGGGAAGAACTGGTCCAACCTTAGGGAGTGTGGTCATCTCATGCATAAGATCAACAGTAATGCAAACAAGAACTTCACCAATCCAATACAGATCATCATGTATTCTACTAAGTAGGATTTTGACCCATTCTAGTTCATAGAACTCATGCACGTTTGAATACTCAAAGATAGGGTTATCAATGAGATGTGCATATTCATCCTTGAATGAATAATCTGGTTTCATCATTGATGTCATAAGAGTTGCTATGTTTTTATCCCCAATAGTTTCCTTCTTATAATAGATGTATGTGTGAATGTCCTCTACATGTACGACTCCTAGCTAAGTCTTGGAGAATGCCCCTTCTACATCATCTAGTACAGACTTGAATGGATTTTTCTTAAATACATATCTCTTCTTCTCATAGATATCAAATACTGTAGGAGTAGCCATTACTTACTTGTTTCTTTCTTAAGTAAGGTTTCTAGAGATTTTGAAATGACGCGTCCGCTAGGGTTCCGTTTCAACATTGATTAGCCTTGCTAACCAACCAACAGTTATATGTTGATGCTTTGATGCCAAAATCTCATGTACTCTCTGAATGCTTAGTCTTGAATGCAAAAGTGAAGATGAGAGATCTCTTTACAAACTTATATAAAAGTTAGTACATTTAATCCTTGTTACCGTAATGCGGTTTACATTGATAATTTCAAACTTTGCTTCTGTCCAAGTTCAAGCTATGCGTCCATGCATACTTTCTCAATTCATCACCAAATATATAAATCCATAGGTGCATACTCAGAGGTGAGTATACCTATAACCACTTGAATTTGGTATGTTTCAACTATGGACCATATTTTCCCTAAGTGTGATCATACCCTCGATTATGTCCAAATGACCCTATTACTGCTTGGCATAATTCTTCGAATCAATTTAATGTCCTACTGATTTTTATCACTGAATTATATTAACTATTATAGCCATATGATTTAAATAAATTCAAACCAATTAAATCAAATCAAATTCAAACATGGCTATAGTATTTAATTATAAAGGAATTAAATAAATCCCTAAATCAATTACCCACTTGCAAAATAACCCATTCCCCTAGCCTATTTAATTTAATTAAAATGGCTATAGTCCCCTAATTATTAAAAAGTAATTAAATTGTTTAAATAATTAATTCTTATATTTTTGAATGAATTAAATAATTTTAATTCATTTAATTAATATTCCTTTAAACCCCAACCTAACCTATCTCAACCACTTCTACCCTGGGTTCTAACCCTTCTCAACCCAGTCACCCTTGCTAATCTAATCCTAATCATAATTCTAACCCTAACCCACCTGCTAATGTTGTCACATTCCATTAAGGAATGATTAACAACTCAACCCACTTGAGAAAGTCAACTTTCTCAAGCATGACTTTCCTACGGGACCAACTTGCCAAGTTGAACCTTACACACTCCCCATGGTTCTTTAAGGCTTTCATTAATGCATTATTAATGAACATTCCTTAAGCCTATGTCTCCTCCATGCCTCATTAATGCCCAAGGCATTAATGGCTCTTACACCACCATTAATGAGTCCCTCAACTCATAATAAGCCTGGTCTCCCCTCTCTCTCTCTCATTCTTCTATAAATAGAAGCCATTTTTGAGAGCAAATAAGCCTTCATCTCACATTGTAAATGCATTGTTATGCTATTAGATTAAACTAAGACTCATACTTGATTTCATAGTACATGCTCATACATTGTTATTATGCCCATCTTTAGCCTAAAATGCATTATTCTTTGAATATTAGCTTGTTTTAAAACTAAATCTTTCATGCTAGGTTGTTTATATCACTGGTATTTAGCATAAATCTAAGGGATTTTATATTACATGCTACACTCATCCTAGTTAGAAAGCAATAGGTCGATATTAGTTGGTTTTACATGCTTATCTAACCTCTTTTTGAACTAATGCAATGACTTATTGAAGTGTTGTGTTGCAGATAACAGGTACACAAATATACACACACATTTATGGTGCCCACTATGGGGTGGTTTTCTGACTTGGCCTCATTTTAAACCAATTTTTACCAATTTGCATGCCCAAAAATCTATTACAGGATCATTTTTGACCATTCAGGATCGCATCCGGGATACGCCCTCGCACCGCAAAAAACTAGGCTCGCACCTGGTAAGGATGGAATCACATCTGGTAAGGAATCTCGCATACAATATGTTGCATCACATTTAGTAAAATTTTAGGCTCACATCTAGGTAGAAATTTTGTGCATTTCATTTGCCTAACCCTAACATTTTGACAAGTTGTGTTTTTGGTGTCTTGCAGCCTAACAAGTGTTTACAGGTTGTTCTTGAAAGTTCTTGTGGGAGTTAACATAAATAGATACTAACTTGGTTTTTCAGGTTACCCAACCCCCATCTTGACTTCTATTTACTTGCTTTCCAAATTAAGATACATATTCCAATCTATCACTAAACTGACTAGAGGATTATGCTCTTTTCCTTTTTAAGGAAAATCACAAACTCATACATCAGTTTATGGATTAAATGGATTTTGGAGTTAACTGAACAAGCAAACACATCATCTAATTCAATTTGGAATAGTAAATGAACAACACAAATCACTAAATATTGTGGTTCAATGAACAACTACATCATATATTTTCTTTTTGGATTAGTAATTGGACAAGCAACTCACTAAATTTTGTGGCTAATTGAACAAAGTAAATTTCCTTTTCAAGCATCCTATTTTTCTTAAATAGGAACAAACTAAATCAAGCTCAACATAGCTTGAAGGAATGAACTTTGCTTTACGTGTTTTGGGAGAAAATAGTTTAAATTAGGAGAGTATGCTCTTCTTCTTCGAAAGAATCAGAAATCCAGACATCCAAAGCTACCCAATCCTGGTTACATAAATTTAAACAGTAGAGGGCCTGCCGGTTGAGGAAAAAATCTCCCGAGAATGACCCAAGTGAGGACAGGTTTTATACCAACTCTTCCAACTCACTATAAATAGTTTCTTCCTTATAGGCTAAAGCCTCGGAAGATGGAACTGGTTTTGCTGTTGGAATTTTGACATCATTCCTTGAACATATCTGGGTATATGTAGAGCGGAGCCACTTGAATCTTGCTTGCGAGACTACATATATTCAGGTACTCATAGGGCTATATGCCTAAATTTTTCCTTGTGCAATTCTATGGGAGACAGTTTTGAATGAATTGCCCAATAATCTACAACAACTTCCACTGAAAGAATTCTTGATTCATCCCCAAAAGGGTGATAATCTTTGTGCAAGGAAAAAAGTAATTTCCCCAAGACACTTGTCATATTGTACCCTCACTTGTGTTTGGAGTCGGCTAATACAACATCATGACTAGAGTCATTGTGTGCTTGGTGATGGCTATATTTTGATTAGCATTTGAGTGTGTACCTGAGTCAATGAGCAAATATTTTCATCCTCCACCTAGAGAATAAGAAAAGATGAGTGTTTATTTCACCCTCCTAACAATGCAAAATTGATTGACATGTTCAAAAGATCATTAACAAGATAAGCTCCTCAAAATAATAAACAAATTTCAAACCCTAGAGATAAGTGTCTTTCACACCTTACGACACCTCTTAACACAATCTAGAAACAAGAAAATTCATGTACTTTGAAAACAAACTTTTTAGAACTGGACAAAATTGACAAAAACATCATAAGATCACATCCTGTATTTCCCAAGTTGCATGTAGTATTTAGGATTGCATTTAGTATTCTGGATCGTATTTAGTCAGCACACAGTTGCATCCAAATTCTAGGATCACATCTGGTACCATCAAAGGCTTGCATCTGGGAGCTCGTATTCAGGGCAGTGGGTACTTGTAGAAGTTTTTCTTAGAAAATCTCATTTTACTAGGATACCCTTTTTTCTCTTTAGCTGATTCTTGTTGTCTCTTCTGGTCTCCCTGTTGTAATTTTGAAACACTTTCAAAATATCCACCTTGCATGCCTAGTCAATCTTTCGTGATAAATTCAATACATGTGGTCTACCCACTTTCTACCAACAACTTGGTTCCCAGCTCACTATCAGGGCATTCTAACCCTCTAATGCTAGAATCATTTACATCCACCAACAAACAGTTACTTTTACCTAGACATGCCCACTTGAACAATCTAAAACTCTCACTTGCACTATTGGGAAATGTTAACAAAGTTGAGAAACAACTTCATGGTTAACACGAGACACAACAAGTACACAACTAAAGGATCAAAAGTGCCTCCTAAGAAACCACACTTTCAAGGAGAAGCTCCTCGTAGTTCCCTTCTTGATCTAGATTCCCCTCAAATGGATAATGATACTTGCAAATGGAGTGAGGCCTTTGAGGATTATAAAAATGGAAAACACCAAAAACTGGAAGATACTAATGAGGAGGAAGGACCCAAGTTTTAACATGGTCCATTCAGATCAGATAGTGAAGGGGAGATCCCTGAAGATGAATACAAAAAACTCAAACAGAGTAAAAGGTTCCACAAGATATTGGAGCAGATAATTGATGATGATAAAGAAAAATACTTCCTCCATTTAGCATCCATAGGTGTCAAATTATCCAAAGATTATGACGTGGAAAAGCTCAAGGAAAAGGAAGTACCAAATCCAATATCTATTCTCACCAAACAACTCAATCTGATGCAAATAGAGCTCACAAACCTCAAACAAGAGAAGGAGAAACCCAAAACACAATACTCTTTGGATGCCATTTGTCCATTTCCTTTTGACAAGAGTATCACTATGGTCCCGTTTGCCCCCAATGTGGCAAGGCCAAAGTATGACAAATACACAGGAGAAACTGACCCCCATGATCATGTAAGGGAATTTTGTGCTCTAAGCATCGAGTACATGCATGAAACTACATACCTCATGTGACTATTTCTAGGAAGTCTAAGAGGTAATGCCATGGAGTGGTTCTCAAAGCTAAACCCTAAGGTCAAGACATTTGAGGAGTTGATCCAATGGTTCATTCAACATTACTCCTACAACATCCAGCATGATGTAACTATGGTGGACCTATGTAACACCAAACAATGAATTGGAGAATCATTCACACACTTCCTCCGAAGATGGAGGAAGTTTTTTGCATTATATTCAAGGGTCATTCCGGAAACAGAGAAGATGGAAATCTTTGTTAATAATCTAGTGCCTGAATTGAACTATGCTCTACAAATGCAAGACTCTCCAAGCTTTGATAGAATTATTAAAAACTCCCTCCCTATTGAGGAAGTCATGGTCAAAAGGGGAGAGATCACCCTTCAAAATGAAAACAAAACCAACAACTCCAACCCCAAGCCTAAATGGTGGAAGTAAGACAAGAATGTTTTTAATGACAGAGTAGTTGACGCCTCTAACATTAATCCTAAATGTGAGGTATTTAATCTAACCAATGGCATGCAAGCAAGAAAAGATGCTAAGGTAGCACCTCCCATCCCCAAAGCAAACAATGATAACAAAAAGGAATGAACATGGACTTCAAAACCCCAAAGAACATTCACTCCTTTGGGGGAGCCTCTTGAGACTGTTCTGAAAACATTATTGGACAACAAAGTTCTTACAATTCTTGATTCTAAACCGTAGGAACCAATGGTCAAAACCAGGTGGTGGGATGATAATTCCTATTGTGTCTTCCACAAAAAAAAGACACACAAGACTAATAATTACCTCAAGCTTAAGTATTTCATCCAAGACCTCATTGAAGGAGGTAAGATCAAAGTAGAAAGACATAGTACCAATGAGGATCATACAACATTCAACAAACCCTTTCCTAATTACAATCAAGGAGAGACATCTAAAGGGAAGGTTAATGAGGTAAACTACACCTATTCCAAAAATGACAATGTGATTAATATGCTTGACATTAAAACTGAATCCATCAATGTGGTTCCTATTGTAACTATTCCTAAACTAGTAGCAAAACACATGGTCACTATTCTCGGAGAAAAATATGACTTGGTAGACCAATTGCAATGAACCTCTGCCAAAATTTCTATTTTCAAGTTGTTCAAGATATCCATGGTACATAGGGAAATCCTAGAACAAGCCCTACATGCTGCTAATGTTCCAAAGGATATTGATATAGACAAGTTTCAAGTGATGGTCAATCACATTTCAGCACCACACTATCTCTCCTTTTCTGAAGAGGATGAAAATTCATTAACCCATCCACACAATCAACCCCTCTATATCGAAGTCCTTATTCATAAATCCCGTGTTAGATGCGTGTTGATAGATGGAGTTGCAAGATTGAATATTTGTACACTAGATCTAATCAGGAGACTAGGTCTCTTAGAACAAACAATTGACTCTAGAAACAAGATAACCATCAAAGCTTATGATGAAGAAGAGAGATCCTCCAGAGGTCTTATTGTTCTACCTATCAGAGTTGGACCAATTGAGAGGAATGTCATATGTCAAGTTTTGGATTTACCATTGGCCTACAATATCCTACTAGGGAGACCATGGATTCACAAAATGCAAGTTGTACCATCCACTTACCACCAATGCATAAAATTCTCACATAATGGGGTGGAAGTGACAATTCCTGCATATGCTAACTACACTTGCAACAATATCAAAGCTAGTAGCATGATCCCACACAACAAAAAATCTATGGATGCAGTTTCTCCTGAAACTACCAAGGACATGGTTATGAACAGTTTTAGTAAAACCTTGAAACTTGAAGAAATAGGTATGGGAGAGTATAAGCTAGACCTGACTCCCTCACTGACATAACTTCCAGTGTCACCAAGATCTTATGGAAAACCTTCCTTGACATTCACACCCGCAGCATCCAAAGAGCTAGAAGTACACAAAGAAACTAGCATGATAAAGGCATCCACATCTTCTTCAGATAACAAAGAAGAACAAGAAATCTTGGACTGGCTTTACAAAGGAGAACCGGTGGAATCTAAGGTCAAACATGTAAAGATATCCCCAGAATAGTATGGAAAGGGATATGATTTCCTCACATAAATGGGCTACAAGGGAAAGGGACCTCTAAACGACACAAGATGAGGGCTTATTGAGCCTATACCCATGGATTTCTAGAATACCAGAGACAAAATAGGACTTGGTTTCAATACTAAAATTGATAAACCCACTCCAACAGATAGTTTGCACTCAGATAAAGGGAGTGATGAAACAGATGAACTAGAGCAATGGTCCTATGAAAGATTGTTACATGTTGGCACACAAGACCCCAACTACCAAGGAGAATGCTATGTACCTAGCTTTGAGGTACCATAGGATCTTCACACTCCTTTGCTAGCACAACCTCCCATTCAAGAGGTAGGAGACACCATAGCAACAATTACTCAAGAGATACCCCGATCACAGAATTTACATCCTAACTGGGGGCAATTGGTCACAATTTCACATGTCCTTGATCTACCCCACTTTGATCTACAGGAAGCTAACTGAGTACATCAGATAACCATTGTTGAATACTTAAATAGATCTAATGATGTTGTAACAAACTCTCATGACTATGAATGGGATCGGCTATCTATCACCTCTGAAGATATTGGAATAGATACAATTCACATGTTTGCGGCTCCCTCAGCTCTTATTAAATGATCTGACACTCCTCTCAATGATACTGATCCTCCTGAAGTAGAAGAAGAGTTCATTCCCCCGATCATTGATGGAGATGCTGGTGAATACATAAGTCTAGAAGAATTTCATAGGCTACAAGCAAGAAGCCTCCTTTTACGAAGAGATGACGATGAGATTTGTACTGACGATTCACTAGATTTTGGTCCACATATGACTAACAATGACCCTTTTAACAATAATCTCACTCTTATTGATCTAAATATTGAACACTCTTATTGATCTAAATATTGAAGAAATTCACTTAACAGATTGTGTCATGTCGGTTAATGGTCTTGATGCTAACACAATGTTGTCCTTCCCAGAAATTAATTCTCTAACATTGGTACTTCTAGACCTAATTGATTGGACTAACACAGATCATATTCCTATCCTCAATTTTTCCAATGACCACACCCTAGCTTGTTATCTCAATGCTTGTGAACCTTACCCTTCTTCCACCAATGCAAGGAGCGGGAACATGTCATAGGAGGATATCAATTTTCTTAGTCAAAAATTGAAAAATAAAAAGAAAAAGTGGACTGATTGTGAAAACCACTCTGTGGCAGTATCATATCCTAAAATAGTAAAGAAAAAAGATGTATCCAATGGTGAAAACCTTTCTAAGGCACCAAAGGATGAGACTCTTGATATCCTCCTGGAACACTTTCAGGAAAGGTCTTTGGTATTGATCGAACCAACACAGCCAGTAAACTTGGGCACTATTGAAAATCCTCAAATATTTCATCTAGCACAATCTTTATCAGAAGAAGAGAAGGTATGGTTCACAGAGTTCCTGAAAGAGAAGAAAATTAACTTTGCATGGTCTTATACTGATATGCCAGGGCTAGATCCTAATCTCATCATGTACCACTTGTCTATAGCTCCCAGGATCTAGCCTGTAAAACAAAAACTTAGAAAAATGCATCCTCATGTTGCATTATTGGTAAAAGAAGAGCTAGAAAAGTTGTTGAAAGTTGGATTTATTTGAGTCATTGCCTATGCAGGGCGGGTCTCCAATGTGGTCCCCATTTCTAAATCTCATAAATCTATCAGGATCTGTATAGACTTCAGAGACCTAAACAAAGCATGTCTGAAGGATGACTTCCCTCTACCAAACATTGACATGATCATAGATCTTATAGCAGGCTTTTAGATGTATTCATTAATGGATGGATTCTCAAGCTATAATCAAATCAAGAGCGCCCCTGAGGATCAAGAGAAAACTGCATTCACATGCGCATGGGGTACCTTTTGCTGGAATGTCATGCCTTTCGGGTTAAAGAATGTCAGTGCAACATATCAAGGAGCCATGACAACAATATTCCATGACATGATGCACAAGAACATGGAGGACTATGTCGATGACACATTGGCTAAATCCAAGGAGAGAGGTATGCACATTTTTGACCTAAGAAAGTGTATGCAATGAAAATTCCTGTAGCTGCACAACAAGTCAAAACATGCAAAACACAAGATATACCAATAAATTAAACCATGAAAAGAACTTGAGATACAACCAAATTTTCACTACAACCTCCGATGAGCTAAAACAAGTGCACCCAAGACTTGTTTGATTTGCTCTTAGAGATTTTGTGGGTGTTCTCTCCCAACACAATGCAATGAATCCCACTATGATGCAAGCTAGAAGATGGTGAAGGGATTGAGCACAAGTATGAGGAACTTTCCCCAAGCTTCACATGATGAATATTGAGAATGCAATGACAAATCTATAATGAAGATGCAAGATGAAATAAACTAAGATTGATTTCCATTACCTAACATGTAATATCTAGATGATATAATGCTTATAAGAAACTAAATAGAATAAAGACTAAGAAATGCTCAAGAAAATGCTCTAAAATGCAAATCACTAGCTAGTTACTCTCACTAGTTACTCTAGTTGCAAAATGAGGAGTGAGGCCTCCTTTTATGGAATTGACATGAAAAATGAAGGGTTGAGATTAAGTGGTGGAAAATGAGTGGCTAAGATTGAGGGTTAGGTAGGGTTTTGGTGGGAGTGAAGGAGATTAAGAGGCAAAAGGAATGAGTG
The DNA here is from genome assembly GCA_018584345.1 of Thuja plicata. Classification (NCBI taxonomy): domain Eukaryota; kingdom Viridiplantae; phylum Streptophyta; class Pinopsida; order Cupressales; family Cupressaceae; genus Thuja; species Thuja plicata. The sequence continues at coordinate 645,039 of MU223329.1, forward strand.
GCTAGGATTAAGTGGTTAAAGTGAAGAGTTGACTTTTCAAGGAGAGGGAATAATAATTTAAAAAAGTCACATGTGTGTGCAAGTGATTAAGGCTAAAATGGGTTTATTTACCTTTTAAGTGTGATTAGACTGAATTTAGCCAAAAGCAAGGAGAAGTAAGATTTAAATTTAATTTAATTTAATTTAAATGAGGTTTAGAAGAATTTTAGAGAAAATGGAGGGATTAAATAAATAAAATGTATTTAAAAATAAATATGGAGGAAACATATATTAAAATATATTAGGGATAGTATTTAAATACAAGGTGATGAATTTATTTAATAAAATTAAATAAATAGTCGAATATAACAAATATAGTTAATCTATAAGAATTAACTATATTGTTATAAGGAATATTAATTAAATTAATATAGAAATAGAAAAGGAAAATTTAGGGTGTCTATAGAAAGATATTGGATCGAATGGAATAGTTCCAACTCAGGCTCAACCCGAAGAAATGTGCCTTTGGGGTCCAATCAGGAAAGCTCCTAGGATTCATAGTATCCGCGAAGGGAATCAAAGTAGACCCTGCAAAGGTAAAGGCTATTCTAGAGATGGCTCCTCCACATAACATTAGTCAAATGAGGACGCTACAAGGGAGACTCCAGTCTATCAAGAGATTCATGTCCCAACTTGCAGATAGGGCACAACCCTTTACTAAGCTACTACATAAAGGGGTTACCTTCAAATGGGATGAATAGTGTGAAGCAAACTTCAGAGAATTGAAGGGGTACCTGGATGCTCCACCTATTCTTATGGTGCCTATTCATGGAAAACCCCTACTCCTATACATTTCAGCTACAACTACATCCCTAGGAGTATTGCTGGCGCAAGAAGATGAAACAAAGAAAGAACGAGCTATCTAATACATTAGTAGAACACTAGTCACTTATGAGCTCAATTATAGCATTATTGAAAAAGCATGCTTAGCAGTCATCTTCGCATCACAAAAATTAAGGCACTACATGTTCTCTCATACAGTGAAACTCATTGCTAAGATTGATCCTCTAAAGTATCTTTTGAGCAGAACAACATTAACAGGACGTTTGGAAAAATGGGTCCTAATTCTAAGTGAGTTTGACATTGAATATGTATAATGGAGGGCTATCAAAGGACATGTACTTGCAGATCAATTGGCTAATTCACCACTCCAGGATGATGAACCTTTACTAATTGAATTCCTTGATGAAACAATCATGCGTCTCACTAAATATCCCTGGAAGATGTACTTTGACGGTTCATTCACTCAACGGGGATCTGGAGCAGGGGTTCTCTTCATAACTCCACAAGGATACAAGATTCCCAAATCTTACAAATTGATGTTTCCATGCACCAACAATATCTCAGAATATGAAGCATTGGTCAACAGCCTCAAGCTAGTGGAATGGAAGATCATAGAGTTACACGTGTATGGTGACTCCCAACTAATTATCAATTAAGTCAATGGGGAGTATCAAACAAAAGATTAAAATTTGATGCCCTACAAGCAACTAGTTGATGATCTGAAGAAGTACTTTATCTTTGTCACCTTCCAACAGATTCCAAGATCAGAGAACAAAGCTATGGATGCTATGGCTACCTTGGCATCCATGTTACAATTGGAGGAGCATCAATTCCGCTATGAATTCTTGGTGGAAAAAATATCCTATCCTACCTTTGATACCCCTAAATACCAGGTAATATGTGCCTTGAATACCCCAGATCAATCTTGGTATGCCAATATCATTGCTTACCTTTCTGACCAAACCATTCCTGCCAATCTATCTAGAAATGAGAAAAGATCCCTGATTTGGATAGCATCACGTTACGTCCTCATAACTAACAACCTATATCAACGCAGTCTTGATGATACACTTCTTTGGTGTTTAGAACTCAAAGAGTCTGATCTAGCATTAAAAGATGTCCATGAAGGTGTATGTGGATCACACTCAAATGGCTTTTCATTAGCCAAGAAATTGCTCAGAGTAGGCTATTATTGGCCTACCATGGAGAGAGATGCTATTCAATTTTCAAAATCATGTCTTAAATGCCAGACACATGGAAACCTTATCCATGCTCCTCCTAGAGAACTTATACCTTTCATAACACATTGGCCATTTTAGCAATGGGCCTTAGACTTGGTTGGACAAATATATCCCAACTCTTCAAATAGACACAAGTTTATCATTACAACCACTAAGTATTTCATGAAGTGGGTCGAAGCCGTGCTGCTAATCAAAGCCACTAGAAAACAGGTGGCTATGTTCATTCTGAACTACATTATTTGTAGATATGGGATACACTCTTCAATTGTAACAGACAATGGGGGCCAATTTAAAAATCAAGACATTGATGACCTTTGTGAATAGTTCCATATCACTCAAAACTGCTCCTCAATCTATTACCCTCAAGGTAATGGAAAGGATGAGGCATCAAACAAGAATATTCTCAAGATTCTACACAGAACTGTAAGCAAGTCTGGCAGAGACTGGCATCTACAACTAAATCCAGCACTATGGGCCTACAAAAAAATCATAAGAACACCAACCGGAGCCACGCCATTTGCTCTAGTCTATGGTGCTGAAGCAGTACTACCCATTGAGGTTGAAATCCCATCTTTGTGGATATCTTTATGAGGACTAGCTACTGACGAGTAGTACTGCATAGATAGGTTGAATTCTTCAGACCTACTAGATGAGCACAGGCAACAAGCGTTTGATCATCTCAAGGTATATCAAGCATGTATGTCCAAAGGTTACAATAAAAAGGTCAAACCACACAAATTTGAAGTAGGAGATCTTGTCCTCAAGGAGACTCCTAAGAACCAGCCTAACAGGGAGAAGAAAGGAAAGTTTGAACCTAACTGGCTAGGACCTTATGTTATCACTGCTACTTTTGGGACTAGAGCTTATCAGTTAGCTACACCTAAGGGGGACATTCTTCCAGATCCTATAAACACTCTACATTTGAAGCGGTTCTATGCTTAATGTATGGCTAGCAGAGCCTGTACAACAAATAGTTCTTGCAAAATACCAAAAACATTTAGAAAATTGATCCTGAAGAAATTCAAAAACAATGGAAAAGATCCTACAAAAAGGGTATCCTTGGTGAAAACCTGGTAAACAGGCACCTTGATACTACAAAAATATTCAAAAAAGAAAAAATGGAAAAAAAATTGAAAAAGAGAAAAGTGCCTTGATGAGCACCTAGTAAAACAAGCATCTTGGTAGCAAAAAAAAAAAAGAAAAGAAAAAGGTCTTGCCAAGTGGTGAAAACCTGGCAATCAGGTGTCACTTGTGTTCTGCGCTCTATCTATCAATGCACTACTGGCACAAGCCCTTCACAATTTTTCCTATGCTCATACACTGACTTCATCTTCCTAAATGACTATCTTATCCTCACTTGGGATTTGTCTATCTTTACGTCTTAGGAATAAGTCATTCTGCACTGGGGGCATCTTTGCTGGCATAGTTAGTTGCGGTTGCTAGGTTGCTCTAGGATGGTTTGCCTCATGATCACAATGTTTCTTGATACATGCAAAACAATGTCATTGTCTAAAACAAGGGTGTCTTTTCAAAACATCAGACACAACATTTACATTAACGGAATTCCTACAGGGCTATATTGGGTTGCAAACATGAACAAATTACCCTATCAATGCATAGACATGGAACACCATATTGCTTGTATTACAATTTTTTGATTGATGAATCTTTACTGTGTTTAACATATGAATGAACAAAGTACTAATTAACACACAGTTTTCTATTGGTTTGATTATGATTCTTTTATGTCTTGATGATGTTTTCAACTAGGGGCATCTAAGTAATTATGAATTTTATTTGATTGATTCTCAATTGATAATTTATTATGTCTTCTTAGTTGCTCAATGACGTCTGCGCAAAGACAAAGAGTCACAAGGATAGGGGGCATAATGTTTTCTTGAACTTCTGTGTATGGTGATTATTCCAAATGATCCTATAAATTTCACCTAACTTGGATTTTTATGGTAAGAGCTGCCACTATGGGTGGATAGCCGCATATATCTCAATCTTCATTATGTGTAAACTATGGTGAAGTTGAAACAATTTCCTTGTCTATTTTCTGATCTAGATTCTCACTAAGGTATATGAATCATAATGTACCCAAGGATATGAATTTTCAAGGTCATTGCGGGTCCAATATCTTTTCTTAATTAGAATCTGGTATATTAAAAGGAAGGTGACTATTATGATATCTGTGCTTCTATACCTTGATGCCTAAGTCTATTTCTGACATTTTAGAAAAAACATAGTATTCATACTTTCATAATATCAGTGGGTATCAGTGATGGTTGTTCTATCAGGTGGTATCCATTCTAAAAAGTGCCCAATGATGACAAAAAGGCTATACCTTTGCATACCAGTGAAAAAGTCCTAAGAGTTTGCATATAGCTGCATTTAGAACTTGCATAATGCATTTGTCAAAGAAATAACAGCATCAGGAATTTGTGCTCAAAAATGATTTCTATCTTCTTCTAACAATCAAGTTAATTACATCATCCATATTACTGATATCAAATATTGTTGCACATCCATAACATACATTTTGCATTCATTAAAAAGGAAGACATAGGAAAATACAAAAATAAAGCATCCATGTATTGCATTTTTACTTTTTCATCCTAAAGTGCATCCATACATCTATTTTGGCATAACCAAAAAAATCAAAAGAAACATACATTTGTATTTTCACATAAGTATCATTTAAAACATATTTATATCAGTAATGACTCATCATATCCAATCATAAAATGATGTTATCATCTAAAAACTAACTCATCAAGAGACCAAGATATCATCACATGTGCAAAGATACATTTTATCACATCTATGAAAGCAAAGGGAACTCATGAAACATGTCAGAATCAAGAAGCTGCATCAGATCTATATATCAAAACATGGTACATATCAAAATATGGAATAGTATGCATAAAGAGTATCAGAGTATCAGTGAGGCCGAATTAATCAGATACACATGTATGAATGTCATATACAAAAGAGGGATATCGACAGGATCCAGATATACAAATATAATCTCAAGATACACATGTCATAAAAAATACTACAAAATATCAACTTTGTCCTGCCCCCTCTCCCTGGTTAAGAGGAGGAGGAGGTGGTGGTACAAAAGGAGCTATTGGAGGAGGCATGGCCCCCTCTGACTGCTGAGTCACTCATGAGAAGGAAGGTTCTCTTTGAGCCTCTCAAACTGCTACATGATACAGAGCATAATAGTAAGTGGCCCTCTATCCGTGATAAACCGTTGTTTGAGCATGTGCATCTCTCTTAGCTCTAAGCATCTCACCCTGTATGTCCCTCTCTGCTCTCAGCCACTTAAGCTATATATCCCTGTCTGCCAGTAAGTCATTAGCAGTAGTAACTCTGGCCTCCAATGCTGTACTCCTGGCTTAGAGTTGCTTCCTCTCCTGCTCACATCTAGACAGCGTGTCTCTATCTCTGCCTGCATCCTGCTCTTGGGACCTGTCCTGTCTATCCTACGGTCTATCCTGGGATCCCTGTTGTCTATGTCTCTTCTGGTCCCTAGTAAGGAGCAGACCAGGATCTCTCTAGGGAGATACAAATTTGAACCTAGTACGCTGACCCTCTCCACTACCACTGCCACTGGCTACCCCTATATCCACTGCCTCACCACCACCCCCTCTATCATCTCCATCATGACCATCATCAGGAGGAGGATGCCTGACATCTCTACCATCCCTACCACCATCACAACCTCCATGTCTGTCAGGAGCCCTGTCTCTCTGCGCACCTCCCCTACCCCTGGCTGGTCGATCATCAAGATCATAGTCTAAGGGCTCCTCTATGCGAGGAATGATCTCCTCAGGAACAGTAAACCAAGGGAAGGGGTACTGAAGCCTCTCAGTAGCATAACCATCTGACACACCTATGTCCTCTACATCAAGCCGAAGATCCCAGTCTATTGCTACCATATCACGGATCTCTTGGTGTGTTGTCTCATATGTCAACTGTGCCCCCCATAATGGTGTCTCATCTCTAGTCTGGGCGTATATAGAAATATCCTCTGTCCTGCCCTGTCGAGGACCATACTGCCTCAACACTCTAGTAATCATGAACCGCTCTATGATATATCTAGTCCTGCTAATAAGATATCAGCTCTGGCAAAAGTAAGGCACCTATCAGGCATCTGAGGTCCACACCTCGCAATCTAAATATGGTCTCCAAATGACCTCTGTCATATCATCGAACAACCGGTGCCAGTACTCAATCTTGCCCAGATGGGGCTGCTGAAGAAGACTTGCATACATGTAAACATAGGGCTTCTCTGGTGCCCTCTGTCTATCTACAATCAATTGTGCCACAAGGATGTGCTCCCAGGCCCAGATCTGAAGAATAAGAATTCCTACAGTCATGCTCCGAGTATAGTGGTATACTATCTCATGCAGCTCTCTATACATGTGGGATAAGATACAGCTGCCCCAAGCAAATCTCTGACAGTGGGTCACCATCTTCTCTATCATGTCTACCCAGTCGACCATAATTCTGTGCTAGCCCCTATCAGGCATCAGGATGCCACGTACTAAACTGGCTAAATAAATAGATAAACGATCATAATGATTGACCATGTAATCCCAAGATAAATACCTCTGATCTACGGTATCATCCTAAAAATATCTCCATGCAGTACCAATCGCCACGGCCACCGCCAACTCAAATCATACCTCATGCCTGATCATCGGCACCCAAAGTATCCTCCAGACATCCTCAGGAGTCACTGTGATCTCTCCAATCGGTAAATGAAAGGTGTTGTGCTCTGAATGCCATCTCTCAGCAAGAGCAGTCAACAACCCCCGGTTTACCCCGATCTTGGGCAAACCCAGCAATGACCATAATCCACATCAGATCACGGTAGTCTGCTCCTCATCTGACAACCATCTAGACAATGCAAGTACGTGCACAGGGTAAGTGCCGCGAAATGCGACTACCTCAAACTGGGCCTATTTTTGAAAAAAATGACAATACATCAGTATCTTATCTATGATATAAGGACATACTCCTAATCAACTAAGTAATTCCAAGTTCCTAGGACATAAATAGATCAAACAGATTAAAATTCTAAGTTTTCTAACCGGCATATATGATTCTGAAACAAAAGGATGCGATCCATTCTGCCAGATGCAATCTTGGAAATACATGATGCGATCCCTAAAATATGGGATGCGATCCTAAATGCGAGATGTGACCCTAAGCAAACAAGGGGCAACACACTGATGGATTTCCTCTAAAAAATGACAAAAACAATGAAAATTGATGTGATCCAGGGTATCCTAGATGCGACACAGGAATCTAAAAAAACTAGATGTGATCAGGGAAAAACTAGATGCGACACGAGATTCACAGGTTACGATCCAGAATCCTAGATGTGATTCAAAATTGTAAGGGCCATAAAAGCTACAAAAATACATGAAATTGAAATTTGCAAAATTCACAAGGTAGTTTTTCGAGCGCTTACAGGCGGTGGATAGTCAGCTGGATGCTGATGTCGATGGCTCATCTCAAAATGATGCTTCCTCATAGGGAATACCATCTTCTCTGCAGAGCTCTCTGAATTACTATGGATGAAAGTGAAAATGAATAGTGAAATGGTAATTTTGGAGACTTATATTGGTCTTTTGAGCCATTTAGGAGTTCTAAAACTCCTCCCAGATAACTAAAACTACATTTATGTTCTCTTTTTGATCAATCGGGAACCAAATCAAAGGTGCATAAGATGTTTTCAGCAGCATAGTACCATTTTTTACGATAATTTCAAAAACTACAGATTTGCTTCATTTATTTCAAACATCGGTCAAAATTGCATATTTTATCATAAATCTTGGTCTAACATCATTTTATCAGTCTCATTACTCATATTTTCATGTAATTAACTTGGTAATTGTGTGTTTATTTTTAAACACACCCCCATTTCTTCACTTCTTCTAAACCATTCTTTCTTGATCTCACCAACCCCTGCAAGTGATACATTATTTCAAAAGAGAGATTTTATTCTTTTCCTTTGATTTTTTTCCCAAGGGGGCATGATCACACTATCATCAATTAAATTTTTGCTCAAAATAGCATTAAAAAAGACTTCATTATCAAGCAAACTAGGGGCATAACAGTTTCCTTGACTAAAGTCGAAACTATTGGATAAAAATCTTTGGTTCTCATAAGCTAGATATCTTGTGTTTCCTCATTTTATAAGATTTTTAAGCTCCTGACAGCTTCATACTGGCTTTTGGATGACAATCAAATTCAGAATCAGTATTATCAATCTTTGGACAACAACCAAGTTCAGAATTGGTATTTTTAAAATCTTTTATTGGTCTTTGGATGACAACCAAGTTCAAAATCAATTCTATCAGTTTGGTTCAATCAAGTGTGAGACTGATCTCATCAACATTTCATTCAAAAACCAAGAACGGAATTCTCAATCTTGTTAAAGTCAAAATCAAAAACTTTCTTTGAATCAATGCACTACTCGCACATCAATTCAACGAGGGGAAAATGTAACCACCTGAATTTGGTCTGTTGCAACTATGGACCCTATTTTCCCTAAGTGTGATCATACCCTTGATTATGTCCAAACGACCTTGTTACTTCTTGGCATAATTCTTTGAATCAATTTAATGTCCTAGGTGATTTTTATCACTGAATTATATTAACTATTATAGCCATAGGATTTAAATCAATTCAAACCAATTAAATCAAATCAAATTCAAACATGGCTATAGTATTTAATTATAAAAGAATTAAATAAATCCCTAAATCAATTACCCACTTGCAAAATAACCCATTCCCCTAGCCTATTTAATTTAATTAAAATGGCTATAGTTCCTTAATTATTAAAAAGCAATTAAATTGTTTAAATAATTAATTCCTATATTTTTGAATGAATTAAATAAGTTTAATTCATTTAATTAATATTCCCTTAAACCCCAACCTAACCTATCTCAACCACTTCTA
>MU223329.1:654214-676368 GCA_018584345.1 Thuja plicata
TTCCTAAGGGACCAACTTGCCAAGTTGAACCTTACACACTCCCCATGCTTCTTTAAGGCTTTCATTAATGCCTCATTAATGAAGATGCCTTAAGCCTATGTCTCCTCCATGCCTCATTAATTCCCAAGGTATTAATGGCTCTTACACCACCATTAATGAGTCCCTCAACTCATTAATAAGCCTTGTCTCCCCCCTCTCTCTCTTATTCTTCTATAAATAGAAGCCATTTTTGAGAGCAAATAAGCCTTCATCTCATATTGTAAATGCATTGTTATGCTATTAGATTAAACTAAGACTCATACTTGATTTCATAGTACATGCTCATACATTGTTATTATGCCCATCTTTAGCCTAAAATGCATTGTTCTTTGAATATTAGCTTGTTTTAAAACTAAATCTTTCATGCTAGGTTGTTTATGTCACTGGTATTTATCATAAATCTGAAGGCTTTTATGTTACATGCTACACTTATCCTAGTTAGAAAGCAATAGGTCGATATTAGCTGGTTTTACATGCTTATCTAACCTCTTTTTGAACTAATGCAATGACTTATTAAAGTGTTGTGTTGCAAATAACTGGTGCACAAATATACACACACAATACCAGCCACGTAGGGGTACAAAGTTAGAATAACTCCCCCTAAGACCATGAGGGTCATCTAGCTAGAAGTAGAAGGTGTGTCCACTATGAATGCATCTACTACCTTGTTCTCATCATTATCTTTCTTTACTTCAACCCATATTTTACCTGAAACTTTTGTAGCTTTTACAAACTTGACTTCACCAGATTCTTTGAATAATGATTCTTTAGGCTTCTCTTGTTTTTGAGTTCTGGATCTACAAAACCTTGAGATGTGTCCATATTTTCCACATGAGTGACAAATGATTGGAGGTCTATTGATATTGTTTACCATGCAACATTTCTTGGTAGTGTGACCATTGTAATTATATATCTGACATGTAATGTTCTGATAGCTTCTCTGAGGTTTATTTCTTTGATTGTATTGAGTTAGATTTATTTGGTTCTGTTGTGGCTGATTTATTTGACTTGTTCTGCAATGTATATCCCTGTGACCAAATTTATTATAGGAATAAAAATAGCCATTGAAAGGTCTTACCTCTTTACAATCTCTTGCCAAATTTCCATGCTTTTTATAGGCATAACAAGTTCTGTTGACTTGCTTGAGTTCATCTTTAGGTGGTTCTATTTTAGCCTCTACAAGATTTTCAGTTTTCTTTGCTTCTGCAGATATCTCTTGTGCTTTCTTTTTTTCTTTCATTGAATTGATTTCAATTTTTTCTACACTGTATCCAACACTAGTAGTATCACCTCTTAGCTTTTGTGCATAGAGCTATGATTGAAGTAGATCAAAACTTGTGTATAGTTTTTCAATTTTCTCTTTTGCTTCTATTAATTCAGATTCAATCTTTTTCTTGATGTTTTCCAACTCTAAAATCTTCATATTTTCTTGCATAAGTTTATCATCTAATTGTTTTCTTTCTTTGGTCTTTTCTTCAATAGCTGTTAGGCTATCTGTTAGCTGTTCATTCAGATCTTCAATCTTATCCTTCAGAGACATGTTTTCTTCATTCATCTTTTTGACCATTTTTCCCAAATCATTTGTAGAGAAATCTTTCAGATCTTTCCTTAATTTCTTGATAAGCATTTGGGAGCCATCAACTTTTAGTTTTAGTTCTTCATTTTCTTTTTTAGATCTGTCAAGATCTTCAAGGGCTGCTTCAAGATTCTTTTTTAGATGTTTTTCTTTTGTTGAATCCATGATCTCCTCAAGTGGTTAAACTTTCTTTCAGAGGACCAGAGCTCTGATACCAATTGTTAGAAACACTGAGAGGGGGAGGGTGGATCAGTGTTTGTTACTTTATCTTTATTTCAGCAATTTGAAACTTAACTCAAATGAATAACAATTGAAGCATAAAACAATAACTCATACCACAAGATATGATTACGAGGAAACCTTGATCAAAGGAAAACCCCGGTGGGAATTAGTACCCACAAATGATTGTACTAGTATAATGAACCTGTTAAAGTTCCTTTTCCCTATTAGGAGAAGTCTTTACAATGCAAGTACAATGACCCTGTTAGGAGTCTTTACAAAAACCCTGTTAAAGGTGGTTGGCTCACTGCCAAAGCTCACTGCTCAGTAAGATGAAGGCTACAACCTTCTGGTATCTTATATACACTATATTAAAAGCTGAACTAATGTAATGACACTGTTGTCTGATTAGTTCCATTTATGCGCAGATGCTTGGATCTCTTTAAAACTTCTACTTCATACTGATTTCCTTATATTTTTCTTCTGAATATCTTCTCTGCTTCTTTTTCATCGACACACTTAATATAAAAGTGCATGTCTAGTATATATACATGCCTAAAAAAAACCTTAGTCGGCCCAAAAACAACATACACAACGCTTCCAAACAAATTGGCTTAAGCATGTTAACATGAATATTTAAGACATAATTACAAACATATTACATGCATATTGTTAGTGGCACTTAATCTTCCTGTAACTTCTCCGTACTGTCATTCAGTACCATGCATGTATAGGGTAAACACAAAAACATATCATAGAGATTAAGTATGAACGTGCATAGTCTAACTCGATCCTATGCACATGCGCTGGTGCTCTGATCAACTGAATAACTTTGTACTGTTCTATTTTTTGTACTTAGTCAATTTTTCTCTTCAAAGTTTATTGTCAAAACTTCATATGACTTTGTTTCCATAATGAAAACACAAAATAAGTCATATACACCTTGAGTGTCAACTTGCCAACAAATAGGGCTAGGTCTCCTAATAGGGACATTATACTCTTAGTGCATAATTTGTGGGTACCATCCCCACCAAGGTTTTCCCTTGGCCAGGGTTTCCTCGACAACAAATCATGGTGTTATGAGTTATTTTCTGTGTGTATGTTCTTATTATTTCAGCTATTGCATGGTTAAGTTTCAAATTGTTTATATTAGTTAAAAATGTTGCAAAACTGATTCACCCCCCCCCCCCCTCTCAGNTTGCAAAACTGATTCCCCCCCCCCCCCCCTCTCAGTGTTGTTTGATCCTAACATGTTATAGATGAATAGATCTAGGTTCAGATCAAGCATCAAAAGACCTATAGGATACCATTTTTCATATCCAAAGAGGTTGGGCTATGTTGATTTTATTGACACATTCTAGGACTATGTTGATCTACTAATCAATGTCCCTCTGATTTTTTCCTAGATTCCAGCTACAAGTTCCTCTCTATCCATATTTTCTAGATTAACTGCTAAAGTCTACATATCTAATTTATATTATGTTGTATATGCTGAAAACTATCATTTACCATACTTTTCCCTAGCTTATGCATTTCTCTTTCATAATTACATAAGCATTTTCAACTTCCAATGAATGACCACTAAATCCACTTTGTTCCCAAAATAATTTGATCCAAGTGGATCATTATCCTTCCAATGTAAAAAGTGAAATATGTCTAAGATTCCTATTTTGCATGCATAGAATAAAAAACCTAATTTCACCAGCTTACAGTTTTATATATTGTGAGATAACTCTCACCATGGTTTTTCCCTTCTTGGGTTTTCCACATGAATCTAGTGTTCTCTTATGCATGGTGTTCATTTCTTTATCTTATTTATACTGCTACACACAATAATTGGCTTTTGAAATTGGATTAAGATTGATTCACCCCCTCCCCCTCTCAATCTTAAGGTATTTTCAATACACTATCTATAATAACATTATAAACCTTACCATCACACTTACATCTTGTGCCAAATAAATGCTTTGGGCAAGTTCTTCCTCGTCATTTAGAAAGGATCTTTTGGTCATAATAACCTCTCCCTTTTCAACATCTTTAGAATGTGAAAACTTAGCATCCTCATCTACATGTGCAACTCATGCATTACCCTCTGGTCTCCTATTTTTCCTTCCTTTATGTGTGGAAACTCATAGGATTTATTTCCTTCTCTTCATTTTTAACATGTTCTTTGGAATCCTCCTCTTCTTGATCCTTGTCCTCCTTGTCTTCCTCTTTGATCTCCACTATTTTGATCACATAGACAGTATGAATTGTTTCCCTTTTGAGTCAAACCACTACTATATTTTTAATTCTTATTCTAATTTTACTTCTGGCATCTATAACACCATTCACCAGTTCTTCCATCATGACCTCTCCCATTCTTCTTGTTCATAAAGATTCTATCTAGCTTTTCTTCTACCTTCAAATAAAAATGATATGCATATTCAATGGTAGAAATTCTTACTAAACTCAAATCTACTTGGATTCAACCCATTTATGCAATGGACAACTTTCTTCTTGTTGGTCTTAGAATGAACTATTGTGATTAGGGAAAAATACAACTCTTTCGTATACTCTTTGACAGGTTTTCTTGATTGCTTCAACTCTTGCATTTTCTTCAGCAAAATCAAACTCATAGTCAATAGGAATAAAAAATTTCCAAATTTTCCACCATTTGATCCTATCTTGTTATTTTCTCCTCCCTTCCTCTATTTCTCTCTAACGAAACTTCTTTCCACCAAATTTTAGGCATGACCTTTCAACTTGGTATTTTCAAACTTGACCCTCTCTGGGTCTTCTACTTCTTCATACTCAAAATACTCTTCCATATCATTGATCCAATTGATCAACTCTTTTGAAAATGACCCTAAAAACCTATCCTCGTCTGGATTTCTATCTGCCTATTGTTCTTCTTCAAATTGTCCTTCTTCAAATTCATTCACTTTCATTTATTGCCCTAATATCAACTCCTCTTATAGTGCATGAACTTGCCTCTAGAGAACTCTAAAACCTCTTTTGTCACATCAATAATTCTTCCACCACCATTCTATTTTGGAGGCATCCCCCCTCACTTATCTCATTGGCCCACAACCAGAGTCCCAATGCAAATTATCTCAAGTTTGGTGATTTGTTTACACACTCAAGAAATTCTGCTCTGATACTACTTGATGAAGGGTACTCCCCTTACAAAACCAAATACACAACAAAAATGGACAAATAAAAAGATGCAAAATATAAACACTTGTTTTCTATAATCCCAATAAAATAAAACTACAACATTACAAGGAAAAAGCATGCTACAGCTCTACATGGGCATTTCATCACAATAATATGCAAGCTAGAGCCACTATCTGCACTACTAGACCTGGCTTATGTAACCTACCTTCCTCTTCATTGGTTGGAATGCATAACTACCCTAGAATGTCCTAGAAGGTGAAATCCCCTATTTAGGGTGCCAAAACCCTAACAAACAATTTTTTTAATTCAGAAAATATTTTATTGGATTTTTTGTTGTTGAACTTGTGGGAACTATAACTTTAATTTGGTTGTTGGATCTTCAATCCTCATACATCTTTGGAAATCTTGTGATGCAACCTACAATGCAAAAGTGTGCTTTTGCACACCCAAGTAAACTTTTGAGTTGATCTAAAGCCCTAAAGGCCCTCAAAATTGCATTTGTGGTTTTATTAGAGAAATTTCCTAGAAAACTCAAATATTTCTTAGATGTCTAAGATATTGAGGTGATTCCTTCATCATTAGCTCTATTTCATTCTTTAAGAGGTTTGTGTAAGATTTTGTGTAAAATGGAATACTTACTAAAATTAGTAACCTCGCCAAAAATAACCCTTATTAAAAACTAAACAATATTTTTGGGTGATCTCATGCGTGGTGGAGATGAAAAATAATTATTATGCTTAGACAACTTCAATCTTTGATGAGGTAAACCAAGATAAAGCTCCTCCAGAGGCTTAGGCGAGGGTGCAGAAAAGGGAATCAAGTCAACATTCAACTGCTTAGGAGAGAAAACGCCTTGGGAAGCAAGCTCATGAGCCCTAACATGATGTTTTCATTGGCGTCCTCTCACACTATAATCTCAATTAATAGTACTTCCCAATTAACTTCATTTATAATATAGAAATCAAAGAAAAACCATTTACTCTTTACAAATCAATCCATCTCACTTTAAATAACAATTTCAGCACTAAATGATACCAAATTTACCCACAAAATACAATGAGAATTAAGAAAGAATCCTTTGGAAAAAATTTACCATTTTTTAATAAGTAATCAAAAAAATTCTGCCATATAAAAATGTTTATAGTCATATCCTTCTTCAACACGTTTTTATTAAATTGGAAAAGTCCCTCCACAGCTGTTATCATTTGCAAGGAAATTGAAATCATTATTTAAATACATTCACCTTATATTGCTGTCCATTAACCAAAAACTAAGATTTAAGATAAATACTTTATCACTATTCTATATGGATATATTCTCCCTATTAATTATTCCCTCAAATTTCAAATCAAAGTTTCAATTGAAATTCTTTGATCCCTTGCGTTTCGCTGCCTTCTAAATCATATAAAATGAATGGCAAACATTAACTTTGGAAATAAAAATCAGAGCAGATATTATTTCTAAGCTATAGAAACCCAAAAGAGATTGTGTTGTACCTTCCAAACTATAAGATGAAAGAATCAAAATTTGAAAGCAAAAAGCATCAGATAAAATGTATTTTAAGGGTATTCTCAATTCTGTGCTGGATTTGGTCAACCTGAGAACCAGATTCATCTGCTCAAGAGCACTGGATTCAAGAACTTTACTTGTAATAGCAATAATAATAAGCTAAAACAATAATGATAATGATAATGATAATGTAAAGCATCTGGTCTCTTGTACAAAGACAAATATCTTGTCAGCTGAAAAAAAGGATTCAAAGGCATCTATGCTGTAAGTGCATGTGTTTGAAATATATGGTATGATGCTTGACTGTACTTGTACCAGGCCTTTGGACTTTTAAGAATAAAGTCTATGAAATAGACATTTTGTGTCTCAAATAAAGTCATTTCTACAACTGTAAAGAAAGGAATTTCATGTCATGTTATATCTTTTCTGTGCCTCACTTGGTCAAACAACTTCTGCCCCACTAATCTGCTTTTCATATGTACCCCCTTAACACTTATAAACACAATGACTTACCAGTCATATATATGGAACTTACCAGATGGTTCTAATATAGCTTTTCAATTTTTACATGATTTTTTTCTTATTATAATGTTTTGGGTCGAATCATTACCAAAAAGAAAAAAAAGTAAGAGAAGTTGTTTGAAAAGAAAATGTTCAAAACTAGTGAGCTATAAGGTTTACAATACTCCTTTACCAAAGAGTGAGCTCACAATTGTAACATAACACCATCCAAACAACACATCTAAGACTTTGGTTATCCACCTTAGTGTTTTTGGGTATATGTAGCTAGACATGGGATAAGAATAAAATAGTGAAAGGATTAAAGGTATCTACAGCTATTACAACATATATTTTTCAACATATATTTTTTGGTATATGGATGATGAGAAGAGGCCTTGGAAAAGAAATTGTTAGTTGTGAAAGTTGATTTTATGATAGTTGGGATAGTTTTTAAAAAAAATCAATAATTAATTTGGTTAGCTTATTGTTTGTATGTAAGATTTGTGATTTGCTTTATTAATGATAATTTTAAATAAATATGTTTTTATTAAGATTATGTACGTGTACGTATATATGTTTCTATATACAATATAGTAATGTATCTTTGAAAAAATTTGAGTGTTCATAAAACTAAGTGATGGTATATCTGGTTTAGACAATAGATTTGTTTTTCTTGTTTTACAAATAGTTTTCATAGAGATATCTAAATTATGTCAAGCTATTCTATCTTTAAATCAATTTTATAGTTCTCTTTTTATATGTTTGATAGAACAATGCAAAATCTCTACCAAGAAGCCATAATCTAAGTTGAATCATTTTACTTTATATACATATGTGAAAGCACAATTGAAACTCCATATTAACATGTTGTCGTGGTTTCTTCATTAGCCAAAATTTCAATTTTTTGTCAGTCATGTCTGAGGTTATTTGTGGGGTCAATGTGTGTGCATACTTGCATATATTTTCTCTGGTCCTTTGGTCAAACTTTCAAAATATTATTATTTTGGGGTCAAAAATAATTGAAAATATTTCAAATTTTGAGCTCGAAAAAGAGTATTAATTCATGGGACTCCTGGGGTTTTCATGTTTCCAAGCTCTCCAGTTATCTATCAACTCTATGTCGCACTTTGAATTTCTAAAATTGGGGCTACGAATCAAAAGTTATGCTCATTTGAAGTTGGTGTATTAATTTTAAATTATTCAATATTTAAAAATTTAAAATTAAATCTGAACTTTCAAAAACGTTAAGATTTTGAATCCCAACTTTTGAAAAGAAGTTAATGGTTAAGGGTTGGGGGTTTTAATTGTGAAAAGGCGAAAAGAAAAACTCTTGGAAAGGTTAAGAGTCAACATCCCAACTTTTGGTCAGGACCTTAACCAGGTTTCATGAGTTAAGAGTGGGGATCTTAACTTTTTCCAAAAAAATTCCCTAATCCTAACTTTGGAAAAATGAACCCCAACTTCAAACCTTAACCTTTTGTTGCTTTGGTTTTTAATGATACTCCTATAAGATAGTTTGTTGTCATTAGTTTTGTCAAAGTCATAATAGTCAATGGAGATAATTGGTTAAAGGAAGAATACACTACAGTAGACAGTCGGTAAGGAAGAGTATCAATGACACTGAACACCGGACAATAGCAAGCACCAAGTTAAGTAGAGGATAGTTGCCGAAAAGAGTTCGTCACCGAGAAGAGGTTATGTCGCCAAGAAAGATCAGAGCACATTACCAAACACACTAGAGCCAACATAACAATTCAAATTTAAATACATTAAACTTGGACACTGAGCGGGAAATCTCTCGCAGTATTCAAGATAAAAGTTAGGTAGAACATTGGGGTTACAATAACATGATTGTACGTGATCACAAGGCAACTCAACCAATGAAAGACAAGCATAATAAATGCATTGGGAATGAAACCAACCTTGCACCGCTTCAACTCCATTGTAGAATAAGAAGGATCTAATTTGGTTAACTACCTTAAGATCATACAAAAAGGAACAGAACAAAAAAAATGACAGAGTGATGGTGAATAGAGTAGAGATAGAAGTAGTTACAGTGACAGAGCTAAAGGATTTAGAATGCAGATATTCTAAGGTGCGGAACATATAAGTTACCAAGTGTAGAATGAGGTAATAGACTTACAGAGCATAAATAGTCTAA
This sequence comes from Thuja plicata, assembly GCA_018584345.1. NCBI lineage: Eukaryota > Viridiplantae > Streptophyta > Pinopsida > Cupressales > Cupressaceae > Thuja > Thuja plicata. Next base: position 663,379 of record MU223329.1, read on the forward strand.
ACAACATTATGGTTGATGCATAATTGCAGACATTTTTTTAATAGTTAGAAGAATAGAAATCCAATTTAGTGGGTAGGCCCTAATAAGTTGTATTTGGAAATCCTCTAATTGAGTACATCTCTTAGATGAGAGATTGTAAAATCCTTTAACCAGGTAGACTGAATAAGTCTTTTGTAATCTTGGCCGAGTATAAAACTCCTAACAGGGTAAGCTACTAGAAGTAGCTAACATTGTAGCTCTAACTGAGAAACATTTATTCTACAGAAGTGAAGGATTGTTGGTGTCATCCCCACCATTGTTTTTTCCTCTAACAAAGAAATTTGCGTGACCAAAAATCATGGATTTATCTGTCATGGTTTTCTAATTTATGTTACATTTTTTTCAATGTTTTTATGAATGATATTTAGTTCGATGAAGAGTAAAGAATAGTAGTTAAAAAAATTTATAAGTACTGATTCACCCCTCCCCTCTCAACACTTACCTTTCCATAGAATAATCCAACAATTGGTATCATAGCTAGTCTCTTGAGATAAGGGTTTAACCACCTGAGAGTAAATATTATGATCATGAAAAGTTACAATGAATCTAAGAAGATTGATAGTCTTGAGTTTGAGTTGGAGAGTGCACAAGAAGTGATTGAATATCTGAAAAGCAAGTTAGAAAAGTCCTTAAAAGTGAGAAATTAGTTATGTAGTGAACTAAAATCCACACAAGATCATGTTGATACTCTTGAGACAACATCTAAAGGTAATCTGAATGGTGAAGCTGATTTGGCCATTGCAGAACTCATGGAAAAGAACAAGACACTCACCAAGCAATTGAACTTGGCAAAGATAGATCAAGAAGTATAAGCATTGAGAATGAGTGAGATAATTGACTCTAAGGGAGCAGTTGAAGATACACTGAGATTAGCTGAAGAAGATAAAAGACAGTTTGAGACAAGAATAGATGAGAAAGATAACAAGATCAAGAGGATAATACAAGTACACTATAATATGACCGATCAACTAGTGAGTGCTAATATAGAGTCGGACAGGAAAGAATTTGAGAATCAAGCACTGAAGTATGAAGTTGAAAGATTGGCCCGAGAAATGAAATCTGAGAAAGAAACCAATGAGATAGTGAAAAGAAATGAAGAAATGGAAGATTTCATGAAATGAGCAAGATACATGGACTTGCATACTTTTCTCTCAAGAACCTTGAAAATGAAATACATGTGTTACCCCTGTCAAATTTTCCATGGTTCCAAGGTATTACTTCTAGTTCTGCATTATTTTAGGTCTCTAGTCCTTAAATCCTTGGTTTATTTCCATGAAAAACACTAAAACCCTAAATCTCATGACCTTGTTAGAAAGTGTCATTACTTTTTTAAGTCATGTGCCTTTTAGGTCGTTGGTGGGGCCACTTTAATTCTTTTTATGTCTTAGTGGGGTTCCTTTTAATTTTTCTTAATTCCTAACGGATTTAATTTATTCTCATAAGTCTAAATGCCTCTGCATGCCTTTATTTCCTTTTTTATTTGCCAAGCTAGTCTATTTGGATCCAACGGCATGCGTTAAGCCTTAATTGCAAATATGATCTCTATTTAATCATCAGGCATTGCGACCATTTTCCACATATCCTGCCGAGATCAAGGTGACTAGGCATTCAGTGACTTGGCACAGCGGTTATCTCCTAATTTCGTGATGTTAGCGGTTAAGTCCATAGCCTCTGGAGATCTGGAAACAAAGGAAGGACTTAACATTTTATGTTTTGGCACTGAATCTCGTAATGTGGCGGTCAATTCTTATAAGATCTAGAGATTCGGCGAGAACCATCGATGCAAGACAAGATCTAGGTTTGTCATTGGATCTTGTAATCTAAGCCGAGTTAAGTCATGAATTTAGCGATTCAAAGATAGATTTATCTCCGAATCTCACAATCAAACTGTGGTTAAGGTTTGCTTTCAGTGATTCAGAGATAGCTTTATCTTTGAATCTCATGATCTGACTAGAGTTAAGAGAAGTATTCAAAGATTAAGTAATAAGCATCGATACACGACAAGATCAAGTGTTGATAGTGATTCTCATGAACAAACTAGAGTCGTGACTTTTATTCAATGATTCAGAGATATGTGTTATCTCTGAATCTCACAATCAAAATAGAGTTAAAGAATGCATGCAAAGATCATAAGATAATCCTTGTTGCTGAATCTCAAGATAAAACCATAGTTAAGACTTTCATCTGGTGATTCAGAAATACAAAGGATTGAAATGCTCTGATCAAAGGCAAGTTAAAGAAAGTTTGATCAAATCAGAGGATTATCTACGGTGAGCGCTTTTCCTTGGTCGAAAAGATGCTAGTGTTTTAACCATTAAGGAAATGCGCCTGCTCAACATGTAGTTGTGCTGATGTCATGGTCCTGGGTTTTTCAAAGAAGATTAAAGGTACTGTAAGCTCTTGTTTATCATGTGGATGGTGTAATGCCTTGATCTAAAATATGCAGGTTTTTAACCTTCAAGGCAATCTGATGTGCGGACACGTGTCTTCCAATGATTGTGGGGTTGGAGATGGGTGAGGCTAATATGTAGTTATGTTAAACTAGATCTAATGGTTGGTGTGAAGCCTCAAGTTGAATTTGGTTGGTAGATATTGATCAAGGCATCGTGACAGCTTGCCACATTATGGGTCATATCTTGGTCAACGCTAAAGATAGAGATAAAGTTAAATCAAGTTAAACTTGATCAAATGGTGGGTGTTATGCCTCAAACACAAATATGAAGGTAGTTATTGTTCAATTCATCGCGCCTGCCTGCCACCTGTCCAAATCAAATCTTTGAGGCCCAGGTAACTTAAAGGATGAACTATGACCCTATTTTAAAGATAGATTAAAGTTAAAACCTGCACTTTTGATTCCATATTTTGCGCTAGGTGTATCCATTATATTATATTTTTAAATTTTCAAATCTGTTTCTCAGGGTTTTCAAGTGATGAACTGTGTCATCTTATCACAGAGCATTTAATTGAGGAATTTGATCTTCTGGGCTTGGTTTGAATAGTTGTTGGGTGTTGTATGAAGGAAAGTATGGTGATTATAAATACATTTATGCAAAGATTATCTCTTTAGGGTTTCTTATTGACTTGCTAATAATTTTAAACCTTTGTTCAATCCTTCTTTGTCTTCACCATCAATGAGGTTTCTTTTCCAGAATTGTATAAGTAAAGATCAGATATGTTCTTGGGATCCTGATCTTTTCAAGAAAGAATATTTGGTGTTCTGCAGTGATGAAGGGATAGGTTTTTGTGGGGTAATTAATGTGAACCAAACATTCCATTTATTATTCCTATGGAAGGATATTGTTCTAGAGTTTCCCAAGGTGGATGGCAGCCTGATTAGATTCTTTGAATAGAATATTTTAAAGGAATGTTTCAACTTGCTGATGATAGAGCTGCTTGGTTTTTGAAATGAATCAATTATTTATGTCATGTATTATTTTAAATGTTTTATCCCTAACCCTAAATGATCTGAAGCTTGTTGCAGTCTTTGACCTATAAAAGGACTTCTAAGATCATTTAGAAGGGCTGGAAATTTGGGGAAGTAACATAAGGCATAGAATTGTTTACTATTTCCAGTGAGTATAACAGATGTATATCTAGAGAGTATCATTATAGAACAGAAAGTTGCAAATATTTTGCATTTGTTGAAGTGGCATATGTTTTGAAACATTTTGGAATTGAAACTGGATTCTTTGTACTTAATACAATATTTCAGATTCAAGTCTCTCCTTGGTGTTTATCTCTTGAGTTTTGAATCTTCTGGTTCACTGCATAGAAATTATCTATGTATATGTTTTATTCCCTAGTTTTGATCTAGGATCAAATTAAAATATGCTTTGGATAAGACATAGACTCATTTGGTTTGTCTACATAAGGATCTTATAAGAAGTGTTTGATCTTAATTATTTTTATTTATGGTTTTGAGTCCTTGATAATAGTTAGTTTCTATGTCCTATATCTGAACTAAAAACATTGCCCAATGGATAAAGCACTGATCAGTATTACTATTCTCTACATTGATACATATCTAGATAGGTTTAGCTATATTCTTCCCTACTAAAAACATTAAAACCATCTTATTTCCTTTTGAGTTTTGTGGTTGTTGGTTGTGTATCCTACATGGTAGTCAAGAGTCACTGAATGAGTGGTTACCATTTATTACTCTCTTACCATTTATCTATTGTTAAAATCTAGAGTTGTAAAGAGTTATGATAGTTGAATATCTATCTGGACTAGGTGTACCTGCCTTGGTTTTGTAGAGCTAGAAGTGTAGAGGGAAGTCTTGTCCCTATAGTTGGAGCTAACCACTCATAACATTTGTCTCAAGGTATATTGGTTGCTTTCAAAGCATAAAATTTTTAAACACCAACTACATGCATAAGAAAACTAAGTGCATGTTAACCATGAAATGCAGCTAAGAAATCCACTACCAACTATTAAATGAAACTAAGATTAAGCTACCATTAAACTAGAAATGCTAGCTAGAGTTTAAATGCAAGTAAGCTAACCTATTATGGAGATGGAGGCAAGAACAATTTTCAAAACCTAGAGAAAAACTAGCACTATAACCTTACTTCCCAAATTGCCTCCTTGTTTGAACAAAGGGTGCTATTCCTTTTATAGGAAATTTGGCGAAATGAGCGGTCAAGATTAAACCAAGAAGAGTGGTAGAGATGCAATTTCTCTCAATCCATGTGTGTTTTATCCAAGTGGAGTGATTTTCATTGGTCAAATTTGTGCTTTTTTGGGGGGAGGATGAGACATATTTGGTAATTTCCCCATTTAATTACTTTTATTTGAATTTTGGGTGCTCACACATGTGTGAGGATGTGTGAATGGATTCATTTAATTAAAAGGGGTTTAGGACTTTTAATAAATTAAATAGCTCAAGAAATTAGATGATTTGATATTTTATTAATAATTTTATTCAACAAGTCATGTTTAATTATGCAAGCAAGTTTTATTCAATATGGTGTAGGGCACCTCCTGTAGCTTCTAGTTTGAAGTTTTTTTTGTTTGTAATAAGGTGTTAATCCTTTGGATCACCATGGTGTGTGTGTGTGTGTGTGTGTGTGTGTGTGTGTGTGTGTGTGTGTGTGTGTGTGTGTGTGTGTGTGTGTGTGTGTTTGTGTGTGTGTGTGTGTGTGTGTGTGTGTGTGTGTGTGTTGGTCTATTTTATAAGGTGCAAGACCCTAAGGTAGGTTATAAACCTTAAGGGTGCCTGAAACCATGTAAGACCAAGTCTGGTCTCTTTTTGGCTGTTTTGTCCTTAGGATATTTTTTTATGTTTTGAAAGCTTATTTTAGGTTCTTGGCATGTTATTTATCACTCCTAAATCCTTGGAGGTTGGTAGTTTTGGCATCTTGCTCAAAATTGCAACTTTGACAAATGTTTCTCAAAAAGTTGTCTTTTTGTAAAATGTTGCATGAGAAACTTTTCAAAATGCTGCTCGAGGAGTTACAACATGATTTGAAATGGCCACACCAACTTCTTGGATAATATTTAATGCCAAAATGATGCTATTTTATGTCCCTATTCCTTCTAGGAAGATGAGAAGTCACAATGTACGGATCTTGATGTTCATAGAAGCAAATAGAAGAGTTTTATGAGTTATTCTATGTGTGTACAGCCTGGTATGGATTCATTTGGTAAAATCACTTGTAGGAATTTGTAATGCTTTGAGTTATCTTACCATTCCAGTTGGTTTCATCCATTTTTGTGAAGTTGTATAGGAGTTAGAGCAATTTGTTTAGTCACTGTCTAAAAACCCTATTTTTATGGGTCTGCTCCAAAGATGTGACCCTAACTTGGGATTTTTCCAGTGGATCTGCTCAGCCACTTGGGAAATACAAGTTAGGGTCATGCATTTTAATATTCCAAAGACTCAGAAGCTTGATGTTTGTTTAATGATTTTTAAGACAAAGCCCTAGGCTAATTATCTCAATGTAATTAGCCTTCTTTTTTAGTACAATTACATGCATGGGAGTTATATGGATGGAAGGATCAAACCAAGGGTGGATATAGGTCTTTTTGGGATAGAGGGGACTATCCAAGCCTCTGTACTCACTTAGTGAACCCACCTTACACCACTTGTTTAGTAATCTAAGCCTAACCTAGCTAATTAGGCATGTGAGCTTTTCAAGAGTTTAGTGGTGCTGGAATAGAGTAAAGTACTAAGGCTTTGGTAATTTTCAATAATCCATAAAGGGTATCTATAACCCACTTTAGTTTGGATATGTCCTTCTATGATAAAGAGTTGTCCCCAAAAAACCCTCTGCACAGGGCTAAAAGAGATTCTAGGATAGTTAGTGTTTGGCTATCCTTGGTCTGAAAGATTGAATCTATTGATGAATTCTCAATACTTAGGGCCTAAACAAAGTGTATCATCCCTTGGATTGGTTAGTTAAATCCTCTGGTGAAGATTTTCACTCTTAGGCTTGGGTTTAGGGAAAGTGTCCCTAAAAGAAAAATTATAGAGATTGGTATTTTGGTTTAGGAAACCAAGTTGAGATCATAAGAGTGACTTGGCCTCTTGAAGGAATTATTAGAAACCCTAGTGAGACAAGGGTGGGATTGGAGGGCTTGAAAAAATAGTTTGAGGTAACTAGAAGGAACTTGAGCATACCTAGGTCTTCTTGTAGTGCACTTTGCATTAGGTGGTATCAGAGCAGGCTTAAGACCTTGGAAGAAGTGAAATATGGGTGATAGGATAGAAGACCCTTTAGGATAGGAAGTTCCCACAAGTGTCACTAGTGTGGAATTGGCTAAAATTGTCAGGGAACAAGTAGCCAAGAGAAAGAATATGGAAGAAGAAATAAAGAAGTTGAAGGAACTCCAAACAGAGAAGGATGAGGGGGAAGATTTTGAAGAAGAATAAGAAGAAGAAGACATAAGGAAGGATGAAAGGAAGAACATACCTAAAGACCAAGCTCAATTTCTTGAAGCTCTTGAGAGAGTTGGAAGGAGAGATCAAAAATCAAACATTCCCATGTTTTGTGGGAAAATGATCCCTGAAGAATGTATGGATTGGATAGAAGCTTTGGAGAATTGATTTGAGTGTGACAATGTCCCTAAAAATTAGAGGGTCAAGGTTGAAAAATACAAAATGAAAGGCCCTACCTTAAGCTGGTGGAATTTTCTATAAAATGAGAGGATTGAGGAAGAAAATAACCCTATCTCAACATGGAAAAGGATGTTAATAGAAATCAAAAATAGTTTGTACCAGAGGACTATGAGATCACCCTCCATAAAAAGTTGCAAAATCTAAGACAAAAAGACCTTGATGTGAGTGGGTACACTAAAAAATTTAATAGAATGACCTTGAAGGAAAAAATCCCTAAGAGTGAGAAGCACAAGCTTGCAAGGTATCTCAATGGATTGAAGTATAGAATTCAAGATGAAATGAGTTTATTAAGCCCTGAATCAGTACATAAATGCTTTCAGATGGCACTAAAGATTGAATAAAAGCAAAAGAGGAAAGGAGAAGAAAACAAACAAAGGCAGAGGAAGTAATTTCAAAGGCAGAGGTGGGTTCAATGGTAGAGGTCCATTCCAAAGAAGCCAAGGAGATTTTAATAGCTAGGTTTCAGAAGGGGTGCACAGTAACAGAGGCAACTTCAGAGGTAGGAGATCAAATAGTAGAGAGAGATTTGGTGGAAGAGGACCTAGTGTCTTCACTAGAGAAATATTTTATTTGAAATCAAATTGGACACCAGTCCTTTAGATGCCCTGAGAAGAATGGCACAATTAGACAAGAAGGGGATAAAAGAGTACAACTAACCCAAGAAGATGACAGTCATAGTGTGTCCTCTTACCACTCTGAAACTTCAAGGCCTAGAAATCTAGAATAAGGAGAGTGCCTCATGATGCAAAGGAAACTCCTAAGAGTACCTACTACTGCAGAACCACCTCATAGGAAGTCACTATTTAGAACAAGCTACAATGTGAATAACAAGGTATCCAAAGTTATAGTTAACTCTGGATCCATTGATAATATTACATCTAGGGAGTTAGTTAATAAGTTAAAGCTACATGTAACCCCTCACCCTTTCCCTTACAAATATTCTTGGTTGACCAAAGAGAAACAAACCATCATCAATGAACAAGTTTGGGTAGATTTTAAGATAGGGGAGTACACAGATAGAGTTTTATGTGATATCTAAGAGATGGATGCATGTCATTTGATATTAGGAAGACCTTGGAAATTTGATGTAGATGCAAAACATGATGGAAATTCTAGTGTGTATACCATATTTAATGATGGTGTTGATTATGTGATGAATCCACTCCTTGACAGTGAGAAAGAAAAACATGTGACTAGTAGTGTCTTGCATGTAGGAGAAAAAGAATTCATGAAGGTGCTAAAAGAAAAGGATAAACCTTGTTATGCATTAGTAGTAAGGCCTTAAAAGACACCATTGAAAGAGCCAAAGGTCAAGGCCCCCACTAGGGATATAGGCCCCAAAGAAGTCAAAGCACTGTTAGACCAGTATAAGGGCATCATAGATGAAAGTACACTAGAGTCCTTTCCACCTAAAAGAGAAGTGAGTCACTACATAGACCTCATACTAGGGGACACCCTTCCAAACAAAGTAGCATACAAGATGACCCTTGAACAAAATCAAGAGATAGAAAGGAAAATTGAAGAATTATTGTCAAAAGGCCTCATTAGGAAAAGTGTGAGTCCTTGTGCAGTCCGTGCAGTTCTAGCACCCAAGAAAGAAGGCACATGGAGACTATGTATAGATTCTAAGGAAATCAATAAGATAATCATCAGATATAGGTTTCCTATGCCTAGAATAGAGGATTTGATGGACTGTTTAGGGGGTGCAAGCTATTACTCCAAGATAGATCTCAAGAGTGTTTACCATTAGATAAGAATTAGAGGTGGAGATGAATGGAAGACAACATTAAAGACCACAGAAGGCCTCTATGAATGGCTTGTGATGCCTTTTGGTCTCTCAAATGCCCCAAGCACTTTTATGAGACTCATTAATGAAGAGTTGAAGCCTTTTCTCAATAATTTTTTTGTTGTATATCTTGATGATATTATGATATTTAGCAGGAGCAAAGAAGAGAACCTCAAGAATTTAGACATGGTGATGAGGAAACTCCATGAGGAACAGTTGAAAATAAACATAGAAAAGTGTGTATTCCTTCAAGAAGAAATGTTGGTCTTAGGTTTTATGATCTCCAAGAACATTCTGAAGATGGATCTTTCCAACATTGAAGCCATCCTCAATTGGCCACCTCCTACTACTCCTTCAGAGGTAAAATTTTTCCATGGTTTGTGTAGCTTTTATAGGAAATTCATCAGAAATTTTAGTGGCATTTGTACTCCCATTATCAACACTATTAAAGTTGGAAGAAAATGTTAGTAATAACTGAGAGGGGGTGAATCAGTGGCCTTAAAAATATTCCAATTAATCAACCCAAAAACTTAGTACCACAATATTAAGCCTCTAGTGGTCTTTGGTCCTACAAGATGTATGCCTTCAAATATACTTATCAAATAAGTACTGCTCGGAGTGCTCTGTTAAACCTTATTCTTAATGTTTACCAAATAGAAGTCTTTCAATTTACTAAAAAATAGTAAATAGCTTAGTGTATACTGATCAATCTAGATTAGTTATGTGTAATGAAAAATACTAAATTAATGACTCATAAACACATTGACACGTGGATTTTTAATGTGGAAACCTTGTTAAGGGAAAAACCACTTGGGACCGATAATCCAAAATCTTCACTCTTCTAAAGTGAGCTTGGTGAAGAGCCAACCCTGTTAAAGAATACAAACACATTGTTAGGTGTGACCTTGTTAGAGGATTTAAAAGATTAGTTTGTCACTTGATATTGAGAATCTCTATGCTACCTTCTATGACCAAACCCTGGTTTTTCAAATGACATCTGGCATCTCATGCTATCTTCATGATCAAACTTTTTGCTACTCCTTGGGATGTATCTCAATATAGAAAGGATCTTTAAATCCTGCTCGGTTAAGAGACTTTATAAATTAATGGTTAAACTAAAATAGTATGATCTATTCACATATACAACTTATACTTGCAGATTTTTAGATCTATTGTAAGCTCATTAAACCATTCTGATCAATATATGTTTTTAATACCTTTGCTCCATTTTTGTTTATGCTTAGTGATGTTGTGCTCTGTTGCTTGGTTTCAGCAGAAATATTTAGCTCTTTCCTCAGCTTGATTGATCAAGACTGTATGAAGTTGTTCTTCATCAATTTCTCTCCAGCATTCTCTTTTTCATTCACTCCCCTTAATTCATAATGAATTAAGTTGTCTCTTTATAGACATGATATCACCATTTCTCTCTTCTTGATTTTCTTGTTCTTGGTGTGATCCACAATCTTATCCAATCCTTGATTTAAAGAATAACTCTTGTTTTATCTCATAGAAATCTTCTTTCCAACTGGAAAAAACAACTTTAAATCCTTTACTTGTCTTTGGATTTATCTTGTCAATGAAAACAATGATAACAACTAGTTAACTCTATTTTTAGCTCTTCCAACTAGATATTTTTTCATTTCTGAACTCCAGTTAACTTTGGTGTTTTAACTCTTTAATAGATTTGGTCAACACTCCATCTCTCCTTAGGCTTCTCCATCAGGGTTGTCTGTCCGTCAGGGTTGTCTGTCCTTTGGGCTTCACTACAAAGTTCTACTTGTCGGTTAACACTGTAATTCTGGCCATCGGTAATGCTTGTGATTCTTCTCTTCGATAATGATCATTGGTTTCTTTGCTCGGGCATCACTGTGACTTAACTTTTGGTTATCACTACCCATCGATTTCCACTAGCCATCGGTGTTTAAAGTCACTTAGTGAATTCTTTTCTTTTATACATTACTGAAAGCATAATATTTATCTCTCTCATTCTCTGTAGTCTTTGACACTTTGATTATAACCATTTATATTATATCAAGTTGACATCAATGAAAACACAATCCATTAAATAATTTAATGTCTTGCATTATCTTTCTGCATTTCGGTGATCAAATTAACATCTTCAAACATTCAATCAATTACATGTCATTAGTCTCTCACTTTGGCATTGATGGAAACACACTACATTATCACACTATATTATTACTAATACAATATGAAATATAACAGTTTCATCAATCTCTCCTATTGTAACTATTACAAATGTCTAACTCTCAGTAAGTTTAAATAGATTAGATTTGTTTCTTGCAGAGTGCATTCTTCAATCTTCAATCCCTTCACTGGATAGATGTAGCAGCTTCTGTCTCTGATCTAATATGTTCTCTTCCTTGAATTTTCCTCTTCTTGATAATCTCTTTTTCTTTTGACAACAATCTCTCCCTTTGTATGAACTCTCTCCCTTAGTTACTTCTCTCCCTTAGATGGATAATGATATAATCTCTTTGGGTATTGAGATCATCTCTCCCTTATAATAATGAGAATCTCTCTCCCTTATGATTCCTCATAATGAGATAATCTCTTTCTTTGACAACAATTCCAAACAATTCTTCTATATCATCTTCCATCCCTTTATATAATATATTCCTTGAATTTCCCTATCCATCAGAAATACAATGTCTCTGGTATTCAGTGCAGATTTGTACCTTGTTGTGTATAGATGTATCTTCTGTTGTTCATCTCGATGCTTGCATCAACATGAATGATCTTCTGATTGTTTGTAGGCTGATGTAGCCTCCCAGTTAGATTAGTGACTGATAGACAAGGGTTGTACCCCTAGTCTTTGTCTCAAGTACTCAAATTTATCTTTCGGTAATGGCTTGGTGAATATATCAGCTAATTGTTCATTTGATTGAACATATTCTAGTATCACCTCTTTTAATTGCACTTGTTCTCTTAAATAGTAATACTTGATAGCAATATGCTTATTCTTAGCATGCATGACTGGATTCTTAGAAATGTTAATTGTAATGGTATTATCAAAATATATAATCACTGGTTCAAGAATCTTCATATTCATACCTTCCAGCAATTGTTTGATCTATGCAATATTGGAAAAATTTATAGCACCAGCCACATATTTTGCTTATGCAGTAGACTGATAGATGCATCCTTACTTCTTGCTGATCCTTGTGACAAGTTTGTCACCTATGAAGAAAGCTCCTCCAGTTGTTCTCTTTTGGTCATCAATGTTTCCATCCCAATCAACATCTATATAGACTTGTAGCTTAAATTTTCCTTCTCTTTTATACCATAAGCCATAGTCCTCGGTGTTCTTTAGATATCTCAGTGTAGACATCCAAAAATATTAATATTATTATTAATATTATTTTCCCTCTGATTCCTATAACTATTTAATTCAATCAATTAAATAGTTTCATTTATCAATAGTTTAAATACTATTCTAATGTATTTTATTTAAATACATTTGTCTCATGAAATTCCCTTTTTAATAAATTTATATTTATTAAATCCTCCATTTTCCTAATTCTTCTAAACCATAATTTATTCAAATTTGATTTGAATAATACCCTAAATCCTAGCTAGGAACCTATTAATCCTACCCTAAAGCCTACCCTATTCCTACCCTACTCCCATCACCTCATTTCCTAAGTATACTTCCCCACCTAGCTGTCCTTTTACCATGCTTAATGAGTGATTCCTAATATTTTTAAGGCTAATGGAATGCTCACCCACATGGGGAAATTCTCTCCAAAATGGGCACCCATTCCTCTTTAATTCCTTCTTACAACTTTGTCTCCCCTTATGAAATATTGAGCTACTCAATATTAATGCCAATTTTGACTCAAAATTGGCCATCTTTTCAAGTCTATGTGTCTCCTATGTGGCTCTTATGTGGATTTTACATAGGTTCCACTTCATCCAAGCCTCTTCCTCTCTCCAAAAACTCTATAAATAGAGGCCTTCTCCTCTCATATTTTCATCTCTCAATATTGCATTGTTATCATGTTATTTTGCATTTAGAAGTTCA
>MU223329.1:729791-740618 GCA_018584345.1 Thuja plicata
TGGCATTTTAGAAATTTATAGAAAGTTCTTGCATTTAATATTTGTAGCTAGGTAGTTACACCTTTCTATTTTCTTATTGGCCCACAAATGCAATGTAATTTTGTAATTGGCCCACATGGTGGTGCTTGATATTAATTGGGTGGGTATTTAATATTTTTATCAAGTTAGTTGTATTTACCTTTTATCCCACATTGGTTGTGTTGTAATCTCTTAGGTGGTAAATGCCTATATAAATAAGGCATAGGAGCATTCATAAGCAAGCTCTCAAAGTTGTAGAATCTCCTATTGGAAAAAAAAGTTCTCAAGTTGTAGGATCTTGTATTGGGGAAGATGCTCTCAAGTTGAAGTTCTTGGATTGTAAGCTTTGAGGATGTAAGATTTCTCAATTTGTAATTATTTTCAAATATTAATTAGTATCAGAGCGGTAGTGCCCTTCATCAACTCCTCATCATCCATTTTCCCTCCATACGTAGGAAAATCTACTCTTGACCTTGTATCTCTACTTTTTATGGCTTTTACAAACTTAACCATCTTTAGATCTTTAGGATCTAATTGTTCTTCCTCTTGGGGTACTTCTTCTTCTACCTCTTCTTCATCTTGTTTGATACTCTTGTCCCTCTTCTCCAATGCTAAAATTGTGTCCATCATTGTCTTCATCATCTTGTCTTTCTCATTGTTCTCTTTCTCCCTTTGTTCCAATGTTGCTTTCAACTTCTTATTATATGCCAACTGCTACTTCACTATCTTTGCTAACTCCATGTTTGTCATTATTGCTAGTAAATCTTCTTCTCCTTCAGACATGGCTTCTGGTCTCCTAGACAAGTTGGATCAACTTCAAGTGCTTCTCCTCAAAGGATACCTCAACTCTAAGGGCTAACTAAGGATCCAAATTAACAAGGTTCACAAAACCACTTCTTAAAATCTTTCCACAAGACCCTACCTAGGCTCTGATACCACTTGATGTAGAGGTAAGGGTGGTGGATTTAGAAACAAAAATAATGGATATAAACTTGGTTAATGGTGGCTATGGTTTCCCAAACCCTTCGAATACTTTAATGAACTCAAAAGTAACAATGTTTCTCCCAGCAACCCAAGGTGACATAAATGGAAATTTATGATTGTATCTAAGGTAATTTGAAATTTTTAAAGGTTATTTTTAACCCCTAGGACACCCAACTCCCAATTCTTCTCCAAACTGGCCAAAGGCCTAATTGCAAATCTAGTAGCCCTGCAGAAACTGAACACATCTCATAACTCAAAACTTTTTCATAGAACTCAATGAGAAAATCACCATTTCAGATACCCTGCATTGAATAATTCAACATATCAGATGATGGACTACTATTGTTTTGGACCAATTCATAGATCTTTGACTGCACACCTGCACAAATACATAAAAGGTGATAATTTAACAAAGAAACTACTAACTTCTTGTATCCCCAAGACCCCAAACCTTTTGGAAGAAGCTTAATATGTCCCAAAACATTTAAATCCAAAAGGAATTTGACTCAAACCTTCAACAACATCAAAAACCCCAAATTTCATCCCTTTAAGTCCTTGCAACTAGGACTCTCTTAATGTCTTATCTTCCAAGCTCTAGAAACTTAACCAACACTATAATCAGTAGTAAAATGACATTTGAAGACAACCCACAACAACCGAATCACTCCTTCCACACGACAATATACTACTGCTACACATTCCAAGCAATTTCATTGCTTTTTCTCAACCAAACAATGGTGATCACTCCACATTTGCTTTACTCCTGCACTTTCAAGGTTAATTAATTATTGTAAATGTTATATTAGATGCATCCCATGAATTATAGGCCCTTAGAGTTCATGGGATGGTCATATTTCAAAAGAAAAGAAAAACTATCACTTAGAAGACTCTTAAAACAATGAAAGTCCAGTCAACACCAGGTGTACAAAATTCAATCCAGCCTTAAGAGCATCATAAAATGACTGAAGATGAATAGAAAACAAGCCTTCAATACATTCTACTCTTTTTTAATGAACAAAGAACTCGTGACTTCAAAGAACAATGCAAAATGTGCAAAACTTTGAATTCTATTGCATCTCTGTGATACAGTTCGTACAACCAGCTTCTCTCTTTCAAAAATGGACTCTACCATGACTAATAATTCATTTCCATCCCACTCTAACCATTTCTTGGAAGTTACATTCAAATATAATACCAAAAGACCTCTTGCATGGAGTTCCCACTAAAGGAAAAAATGACTGTTACACTTTGAAAAAAAGGAATCTTTCAACTTTGCAAACACTCTAAAAACAACTCAAAACTTGTAACTTCAAAATCCTAATGTCTTCCAACATATTTTAGACTTATTCTAAACACATATAACTTTAAAACAACTCCTAAACATTCCTTTGACCCCCCTTGGACTCTATTGGTCCACTTACAAAGTATAGTAGTCCTTTAAGGACAATTTCATTCACATGTTATTAAAAAGCCATTACAGGCTTTAGGATTTCATAGTTGATCCTCTTTGATGTGAAAATATCTCCTTCAACTACTGGTGTGTTTATGAGAGTCTTGTCTTCATTGAATAACTTTAGTGTCTTCATGGATTGTCTTAGGTACCCTGCACCAGTTTTCCAGCTGGTGTAAGATTTTTTGTGGCATCTTCTCTGCCCTCAGGTTTTCACCTTGTTGTAATCTTTCATTGATTTCTAGATTCTAGAAGAGATTTCTGAGACATCTTCTATGTCCTCAACATTTTCATTGTCTATATTTCTCTTACTAAATATGATATAGTGACTTTTATTAGAGAAATCTTTGAGTTCCTGAGCCTTTCTTTCTTTCAGCATCTTTGCGTACTATTGTGTCTGATTATATTTGGGTAATCCTATAGATTTTTTTCATCCCTGGTTACTTTGTCTCATTCATGTGCCTATTTACTAGAGTAAATGTCTTCTTGCAGGTCACAGTCTGTTTTTGTTTCCTTGGGAAAGTTATTGTTTGTGGAATCTTTTCTTCCCTTGAATAGCCTCTTTCCATTTCAGACCTCTCTATGAAATACTTATGCAAGCCTATTCAGAAAGATTGTGTTCTGTTAGATTTGAAAATCTTCATACTAGTTTGGTCATTGTGTTATGGTTCATGTTACCTTTGGTGTATCACCTAGTATGATAATTTTCTTTCTAGTTATTTTCTTTCAAGCATTCCTTCTAACCCTTTTCCCTCCAAGTTTACTTTTTCATGTCCAAAGAGCAGATTAGGTGATTATCCAAGAGTAACCGACCTAGAACCTGGAGGATTCACTTCAGTTATCAAAGGTACCACAACATAGAAGTGATTCTCATGTTATACTAGATTATTAAGACTATGAGAGCTTGAAAAGGATGCAAAATTTAGTGTATAATAATCCTGGCATTGTCTGATGGGACACATTTAAGAATTTCATATTCAAAGTTCTGCTATATCTTATTTACTAATTACATAGAACTGACCTCAAGAGGTTTTCCTCAAAAGCATATATGGCGGCTCCATTGGTGTAAAGAACAGAAGATCCAATCCTGTTCAAAGTTTATGAGAAAAGTTGAGACAAGAAGCTCAAAGCCTTCTGAGTTCTTACTGAAGACATTATATTTTTCCATTAGTATATGCAAGGAAAAAAATGATAAACACCATCAGTTTATACTACACCAACAGATAGGGCACAACACTACCCAAAACCAAGGTTACCAATATTTCTAAGTAAAAAGAATCCTGGGGCAACTCTATTCAGTGTTACTTGATGACAGAAAAGACAAAGGAACTTGACGAGTAACCAACAATGGAACCTGACAAAATAGTCAAAAGTGGAACCTGACAGATGAAGGGAACCCAAAGAACAGCTCAAAGAAGGAACTATGATAGACTTTTAGTTCACACCGACAATTAGATACTGAGAGTCAGTTACATCCCGCAAAAAGTGGATTTGACTTCCACATCAGATAAATCACTGAATTTTTATATTTAGCTTCTTGATTTTTTTTAAATCCATTAAATGAGGGAAAAGCAATGTAATTATTATTATTTTTATCATTCTAACTGATTTAAAACATGCAAACTAAAGGATCAAGGTCAATTTGTATACCTTGGATCTAGAGTTAACATTGTAATGCATGATTCTAAAATAGGTCAAAGAACTTGTATAAATAGATTCTCAATCAATTGTGAACATGTTTTTTGATGATGATTGTAGCCTCTGAGAGCATCTAGGGTTCAAAAAAGAGAATTCATGCAGAAGCATAGACAAAGATCAAATCAGTTTTCAAGAACAATAACCAAGGCTATTGACAAGCATGAAAAGGTATTAATCAATCACTATAGGGGATATTCATATACTGTAAGCTTTAATGGATCTGTGATCAGAAATTATAGATTGCATACAGTTAGGTCATACTTATTGTACACATTCTAACACGTGGGGTACACTCACAAAATCCTTTCAAGGAAGGTGGATTTAACAATCCTATTGTAAATCTCTTAACTAAGTGCACACTACATAAGTGTTGCTAAATCTCTTAACATAGTAGATCCTAATAGGTCTCCACATTAATACTCCTAACAGGTTAGATCATCAGAAGTGATCAAATTGTAAGCCTTAACCGACTCCCTTCCATTCTATAGATAGTGAAGTTTTGTGAGTGCCATCCCCACCGCGGTTTTTACTTCCTAATGGGATTTTTCTATGATATCGTATCTTGTTTTATGTGCCTATTACTTTCATGAATGTTTCTATGAATGTTGCATACAATTAAGCTCATGAATTAATATTACATGCATACGAAAAAATGTCAGATTTGGTCGGTAGTACAGTAAAGTTTGATTGCTATTGAAGTAAGGTGAAAAGTGTTAAAAGTTTTAGAGGTACAGATTCACCCCTCCCCTCTTAGTACTACTTCCCATTAATCCCAAAAATTGGTATCAAAGCTGAGTCTCTTCTTGGAAATATTAAAGGCTTAAGAGAAAATATCATACAATGGAGAAGTACAAACTTGATAAAAATATTGAGAATAAAAGCTTGCAATTTAGATGTTCTATGAATAGTATAAAGAAGCTAGAATCAACATGAGATAGTTGCTAGATGAAAGAAAGAATATGGCATCTTGCTGTAATGAGAAAGATTATCATGAGGAAGAGATTCCAGATTTCTTTGAGTCTTCAAGATCAAATACAAGAAAAGCATCAGATACATTAGAAGAAACCATCACAAGCCTAATTGAAATCAATCTACATCTGGCTAGACAAGTCAAATCTCTACAAATCAGTCAAGAGACACATATGGTAAGGATGGTTGATTTCATGAATAATGCTAGTCAAGCTGAACAAGAGAGAACACTAGCTATTGATGATACAAGAAAGATCACAAAAAAGGTACAAGAAAAAGAGTTTGAGATATAAAGACTTATAGAGAATCACCATGAGGTTACAAATCATATTATTCTTATGGGTCAAGAAGTAAATAGAATGAATATGGAACTCATTGAAAGAATATAGATTATCAGTGAACTAAGAGAAGAGAATGAAAAACTAAAGCAAGAGGTTAGAATTCAGCAACATCATAATGACATGATTAAGAGATCTGAAGAGAGTACAAAAAGGATGGATGAATTCTTGAATGCGCAAAGAAGACCCAACACCAACACTAGACTAAGGTACACCAAGCATGGAGAGTCATCAAATGAGGCTAATCCAAAAGATGCCTACATCAATCCTAGACAAGGGAAGATGACATGAAATTAATGTGGAAAGAAAGGCCACACCTCAAATGTCTGTAGCAGAAAATAAAAAGGTATTCCTAAATCCACATTTACATTCATAGGACAATGTTATAATTGTAGAAAGAAAGGACATAAAGCATATGAATGTAAATCAAAGGTGAAAGAACCAAAGAAGGAAACCTATATGGACAATTATTTTCCCACCTGCAAAATTCATGAGCACACATCTCTTCAATGAAGGAAGAAGAAAATTGAAGCATGGAAACCCAAAAATCAAGAAAATATATATAAACCTAGTAGAGTCGGTAATTCATATGTTTGGGACTACAATACATGGATAAACTGCACATGTGGTAGATATGGTCACATTTATGCAAACTGCATGAGAACATGGACCAAAAGGTCTAGAGGCTGGACCAACCATGGAATGGCATGTTTACACTGTCATAAGGTTGGACATCTAAAGAAGGACTACAGAGATCAAATAACAGAAACCACCACTTTTGCAAATGGTAACACCATTGAAGCCAATAAGAAAATGAGAAAGCAAATGTGGAGGAAATCTTCAACCATTAAGGAAGCTAGACCAAGCAATGCAGTTGGTGACACCTCATCCCATGGATCTAGTGACATCACCACCCCCACCTAAAAGATGAACAAGTAAGTATGGAACTGTACTACACCAAGTCATTTTTTTTATCAGCTCCATTATACAAATTGATAGATAGTCAAAATCTGCATGAATAAAGATGCATATTATGTTACTTGTTACAATTTTGAGAGAACAACCACATCGGAAAACACATACCAAAAGTCATTAATGAACATAAAAGGATGAGTTGTCTACACTTACCAAGAATCATTGGTCAACACATAAAAAGGCTAAGTCGCTAATGTAAACTGAGACCCATTGGTAAGGAAGCAAAGTTACA
This sequence comes from Thuja plicata, assembly GCA_018584345.1. Lineage (NCBI taxonomy): Eukaryota > Viridiplantae > Streptophyta > Pinopsida > Cupressales > Cupressaceae > Thuja > Thuja plicata. Next base: position 736,456 of record MU223329.1, read on the forward strand.
ATGTTGTCTTGACACTACACCAAAATCCATCGGTTAAAGAAACAATCTTAACATCTATCCCAAGAATCCTATCAACACTGAGAATGTTATTTGAGAGTTTACCCAATGAACTCTGTCTTCATGACCTAATGAGTTGTTGAGAATTTATGACACACTTAGGGAAAAAGTCTATAAATACTTGATAGAAGCACTTCATTCTTCACACGCAAATTGAGAAAGATGAGAAAACAAAATATTTTGAATCCATGGAGTCTGATGTTCCTCCACCTCCAACCAAGAAACAAAGGACTACAACAGCTCAGAGGACAAGGAGCCAAACTACAAAGAAAGATACTACACCTCATAAGAAAGGTCAAGTAAGGACCTATAAGAGGAAGAAACAAATAGAGAATCAAAACCTACTAAAAGGAGGAGAAGACTAGCCAGGACCAAAGCTGACATTGAAGATTCAAAACAGGATGAGCCTGAAGTAGACAAGAAAAGATTAACCCCTAGAACAATTGATGAGATAGATGATTCAATTGGTACAACAACTACCATGACTAATAGGAAAATTAGACAATGGGTAAATTTGGAGCCTGAGGACCAAAACAAAATAGAAGATGGAATAATCAGGTCTATGGCTAAATTCAAATATGTACCAGTTGAGTTTGCTAAAAAAATACCCAAACCACTGAGTGACATAATTTTAGCACGATGGTCTTATGCTTTGAACTTCAAAAAGGAAGAAAGGGGGAGGATACTTGTGACACGCATGCCTCCCGAATCCAAAATGGAAGAGATAAAAGAAATGATGAAAAAGATTTTAAACAAATTTGTGGCAAAGATAAGAGTCTACAAGGTGCTATAGGGAAAATTCTTAGATCTTGAAACCATTAAAGATGCTAAATAGAGAGAAATTCTTGATCTACCTACAGAATCAACAAGCTGTAAGAATCCATTACTTCTCATTTGAGACACCTAATATAGAGGAGCAGAAAGAAAAAGAAAGTATAGAGCACATTGCTTTGGATAATATGGAAGATACTAAGCCCATTGACTTAGATAAAGTCATGGATGATCTTGAAATTCAAGATATCACTCACTATGATTATGATAAGGATCCACAGAAGGATGATGATGTAATATTCATATCTCTTAAGGATCAAGAAAAGAAGAAAGCATTGGAGAAAAAAGGAAATAAAGACATGGATGTTACTGATGAGACATGGCCAGACACTTCCATCATTGACATAACATGATTGGACCTTGCAGAACAAATTCAAAAGGATGAAGATGTCACTATTCAAAAAGCTCAAACTAACCAAAAAGACAACTATAGATGCAGCACAGGTGGGCACACAAAAAATATGCCATTATTGATGAAGGCCATCAATCTGATAGAAGGACATGAATAATCTACTATAGATACAAGCATACCCAAAAACATGGGTGATGCAAAAATAAAGGCTACAATAGATAAATCAAAAGATACAACTACAGAACAAGCTGCTACCGATGATCAACAACACAAGTCTACTAATAAAAACCAAGAAGGAGAAAAACAAGGAGTGGAAAAGAAGAAGGAGAAGAGTGAAGAAGAAAAGATAGATGATTCTCAAAACCAAACAAAAGAGAAATCTGATGATACACCCAAGGTTAATGAAGAGATGTCTTCACCTAACTAATAGGTGAACACCAAGTAGAAGGCACAAGAAGTTTCATCTACAAAGCCTTCACCGAACGCCTCAGAGAAAAAAAATAAACTAGCAATGGTAGTTCATACATCTACTTCTACACAAATCTCAAGGAAGAAGAAGAGCAAGAATGAAACTTCAGTCACTCTGGATGAAATAATTGAGATTCTAGTATGTGATCCTAGAACATTGGATCCTACTGAGTTGACAAAGTATGCTAGACTTTGTGAAAGGAAAGCTATCCAGGATAAGTTGAGAAAGGCCACAAAAGAATCAAAGGTACTTGAAGTTGCAAAAGGAACCCTTTAGCAATTTTTACTTGATATAGATGTTGATCAAACAACTCCCATGCTTGATCAATTAGTGGTTCTCATCGATGCTATCACATTTCAGAATATAGATGCTGAAAAGGCTATGGAAGAAAGACTTGAAAAGAAATATGAATTCAAGTTAGCAGAGAAAATAAGCCAAGAAGTGGCACTGCAAAAGGTAAAGCTATCTAAACTGGTAAGCACATTAGACCCTATAAATTCAAAAGCAATAGCCTTAATTCAAAAATTTTGCATGTTGGATCAACTCACCAAGGAGTATACCAAAAGAATAGCACAAATTGATGTTGATCTTCAAGCAAGTGCACAAGGTCTCACAAAAACTGAAGATGCAATCAAATTGCACAATGACCAGCTCAAGCAAGCTAGGAAGCTGAGACACGATATTCAGATTGTAGAAATAAAGTTCAGAGATGAGGTGACTGAGCTTCAAGCTCAACTCTTACCAACTCTCACATTACTGTAACACCATATGACATAGGAAAGAACACTTATTGCCACCACAAAAATGTCTATCCTAGATAGCATTTATGATATGCATGCCAGGATTGAACTAGAGCACATGTAACTGGAACTCCTTAAAGAAAAATGGGAGAAACTGATGGAAGATATCAAGAATAGTCACTCCCACATCCTTAACACTCTATAAGTTGCACATTTTTGTCACATTTTTTGACAACTTATAAGTTGTACATTTTTGTCATGATTATCAAAAAAGGGGGAAATGATATGTACAGTCAATCAGTAAAAGGGGAAAATGATATGTATAGTCAGTCATTAAAAAGAGGAAAGATTATGAAAAAAGGGGAATGTATAGTACAAAGGCAAGTATACATGTACATATACTTATACTATACTGATGCATACAGTTAGGGGGAGTCATATAATGACAAGGATATATATACGGTGTACATACTAAACACTTTAGTATTGTACGCATATCATTTTTTGATACTAATGTCAAAGGGGGAGATTGAAGACATTATAATTTTTCCATTAGTATATGTAAGAAAAAACATGATAAACACCATCAGTTTATACTACACCGACATATAGGGAACAACACTACCCGACACCAAGGTTACTGATATTGCTAAGTACAAAGCATCCCGATGCAACACTATTCAGTGTTACTTGATGATAGAAAAGAAAAAGACCCGACAAGTAACCAATAGTGGAACCCAATGAAACAGTCAAGAGAGGAACCCAATAGATGAAGGGAACCCAACGAACAGTTCAAAGAAGGAACTCTGATAGACTTTTAGTTCACACCGACAATCAGATATTGAGAGTCAATTACATCCCTCAAAAATTGGATCTGACTTCCATGTCAGATAAATCACTGAATTTTTATATTTAGCTTCTTGATTTTTTTTTAAATCCATTACACGAGGAAAAATTATTGTAATTATTTTTTTTTTATCATTCTAACTGATTTAAAACATGCAAACTAAAGGATCAAGGTCAAGTTGTATACCTTGGATCTAATGTTAACATTGTAATGTGTGATTCTAAAATAGGTAAAACAACTTGTATAAATAGATGCTCAATCAATTGTGAACATGTTGTTTGATGATGATTGTAGCCTCTGAGAACATCTAAGGTTTAGACAAGAGAATTCATGCAGCAACATAGACAAAGATCAAATCAGTTTTCAAGAACAAGAACCAAGGCTACCGATAAGTAAGAAAAGGTATTAATCAATCACTATATGTGATATTCATATACTGTAAGCTTTAATGGATCTGTGATAAGAAATTATAGATTGCATATAGTCAGGTCATACATATTGTACACATTCTAACAAGTGGGGTACACTTAAGAAATCCTTTCAAGGAAGGTGGATTTAACAATCCTATTGTAAATCTCTTAACTAAGTGCACACTACATAAGTGTTGCTAAAGCTCTTAACAGAGTAGATCCTAATAGGTCTCCACATTAATAATCCTAATAGGGTAGATCATCATAAGTGATCAAATTGTAAGACTTAATTGGCTCCCTTCCATTCTGCAAATAGTGAATTTTTGTGGGTGTCTGAGATGTTCAGTGCAATCAAGCCCATGGCTTCATCCATCTTATTCCTGTGCTGTAGAAGCTCAAAAGGCCGCTGTAGGACAGGTTGGTGTTCATCCAGACATGACCATAAGCCACGTGACAT
>MU223329.1:747567-758699 GCA_018584345.1 Thuja plicata
AACAATAATTACAAAAAGGCGGCTTATAAGGTGAGAAACCCTAAAGCCGGAGAAAGCTAGGTTTGTGCAAATAATAATTAATAAACATATTAATTATTATGCACCTAAATGACAAGCTTAAGTGTAAAAAGAATAATAGTGACCTTTAATAATTAAATCAGATAGACTTAATTATAAAGGTAAATATACTATTAATCTAACAGGAATTACTACAAATCATCTCAGAGAACATCCCCTACAAGGAGGGTACAGTCTACACCACCTACATCAAAAGTAGGACCTTTGCCTTTTCACTCCAGAAGAAGAGGAAGATCTTTAACTAGAGAGATACAAGAAGATTCAGCTCCACTACTTGGCCCAAATAAAACTCACTCAGTTGTTTCTCAATAGGTCACAATTCCTACAATGGCCAGACAATTTTCCATTGTGCCCTTTAATCAAAGGAGTCCATTCAACTTGTTGGTTGTATTTCCAGTTTTTGAGGTTTTCCTTAAAAATTTTGTTGTCCTCAGTCTTATCCTTGGTCAAAATCTGAAAAGTGTGTCCAAAATCGCAAAACCCCTGTGAAAATTGATGGTCTTATGTTAAAATTTAGAGAAGTAATAAAAAAACCCTAAGTCCTAGGTTTCATCCTGTTCAAAACTTCTTTAAACCCTAGATCTTTGAAATGGCTTATGTTTTGGAAGTTACCTTTTTCATAACTTAAAGTATTTTATCTCATATGTTATTTCCTTGCAGTCGCTAAGTCTCTTTATGAAAATGGAATATACTTTATCTTCATGGGACTAAGTGACTTCCCTTTGGTTGAGTTATCTCTTAAGGAAAGGAATATTCTTTCAAAGATCAGGAGATTAAGAGATAACCATCCAATGGAAATAGATCTAAAGGTTAGTCGGGTTATCTCTAGTTTAATCATGAGTTAACTTTTTCCTGCAGCGACTTGTAGATTGCTCAGTCATATTATCTCTAGATGTGATGCATGGTTTAAATGTTAATTTAAAGGTTAAGTTTCTCTTTAGTCACTTTATCTCATGAAGAAAATGAGTTAAGTCAAACAATCCAGTGATTAAATGATTGTCGCTTATCAAGGTTTAAATCTAACGATAGTCGGATGATCTCATAATAAGCCTACAATTAAAAATAAATCAAGAAACTTTGAGCTCCTTTGGTCACAAAGTCTGTAGATAAAATCAGAGTTAGAGATAATTTCAAAAGGTAATGCAATCGCCAAGTCTTGGGATTCAAAGCGAGTTAAGGAAAAGATCAAGAGATTTGGAGACAACCACATGATCAAAACAAAATCTACGCTAGTCTCTAAGTCGCTAGAAAAATTGGACAAGTTAAAAGTCATCAAGCGATCATGAGACATTAGAAATATTAAAATAGGTGTCCAAAAGAAATACATGGTTTAAAAAGATGCATATTTGCTAAGTCTCATGATATATTAGGGTTTATTCAAAAGATTAAGAGACTTAGCAAAGACCGTTAGATGCTGATAAAAGGAAGATCGATGGCGGTCAGGAAGTCGCTTGATAAAAGGTAAAAGATTAAAATGATCTAGCGATTAGGAGATAAACATATAGTCACAAAATCTCTAGATGTTAACCAAAGTGGTTAAGGTGAGTTTCAAAAGGCTTACAGTCACCTGATCTCTTGAGATAACCATAGTTGGTCAATTTATTCAGTGATAAGGAGATCAACAGTTGCTAGGTCATTGGAAATGAAACCTTAGTTAAAAGGATGACAATTCATAGCCTCCATAATGCACAGAAGCTAACCAATGAAAAAATAAAGAGTGTAGCTATGGTGAAAAGGTAGCTGAGTTGTAATCAATGTTGAAAAATTAGATTTGATCTCAGAAGGATAAAATAAGGGTTTTCTGAGAAAAGTACTCATTCAAATTTGTATTCCTGTCACTGTCAAGAGCTACGGCTAAGAAATTGAATACATTTCACAATATGAAAAACTAATTGCATAAATGATTGAACAAAGGGATGTTTGCATTGATGTTTCAGTTATAAATAAGCATAATTGCTGCCATTTTACTTCACCAGTGATTGAAATTTCAGAGCTTAAGTTTTCTTTGTGATTAACATTTTCTAAGAAGATTTGAGTTTTCAAACAGTGAAGTGTGAAGTTGAATTTTCCTCCTAATTCAAAATTGATAGTGATACAGTTGGAAAATTGTGTAGTGACCATAATTTCAAAATTGTGAAGAGTTCAATGGTTATAGAGAATTCAGTGAATTGTGAGGGTCTGGAGGAGATTTGTTTCAATATCGGTAAGAGAATTGTAATCAGTACAAGAACAAAGAAAAGATGAGTCAGGCACTGAGTATTGTATCCTCTAGTGGGAGAATTTGAGATACTGGTGAAGACACAAAAGGAAAGAGGAACTATTCAGATGAGTTTCTACAATTGTTACTTGGCTCCACTCAAAATAGAAAGGTAAGTGCCAAAATATTACTAGATAATTATTATGATATCAGAGATGCTAAGAATCTAGGTTCTTCTGGATTTTCTTTATATAACTATTTCTGGAGAAATTCTGACCAAGCCATTCCAATCCCAAACCCTTGGACTTGTGGGTTAGATAGGTTAATAGTGCCGGATGTATTTATAGATGCAGATTTCATTCTTGAATTGGAAAATAGATATGACCCTTTTACTAGGATAATTAAGAAGAATGATGTGAAACACTTATTGACCCTGGATAGCTATTCATTTATAAAGGCATTCAGTTGTTACTCCCCCATGAGCACAGATATTGATTTGCAGAAATTAAAGAATAGATATGTCAAAGAGGATGGGGTAGCAGTGACATTGATCAAAGATAAGCATGTCCCTAAGAATATGAGGGGTCTCATTGAGCCTATCCCAGGGGATATTCCTTATTTCTATAATGATATGAACCATTACATTAAGTATATTGCATATGCAGTCTACAGAGTACTGGGAGTAGATGCAGGGAGGGAAAGGATTACTTTTGACATCCTTATGATGGTACTAGATATACAAAGCCCTCATGTCAGTACTAACTATGATTACATCCAATATGTAATTGATAGGATTCATGATGGGTTTGTACAAATTCATAACAAGGAGGCAAACCCTAAATTCATGCAATATTCTTTACTGATGCACTTAATTCTTTATTACAACTTCCCCTTGATGGATTGTGACAAATTGAGGCCGCAGAGATTCTTTCAGAATCAACCTATTCCAATCCAATTATGGGTAAGGGTATGGAATTACACATAAAAAGATTATGATTTTTGTGCATTTGAGAATTGGATGGTTTACCCAATCCTTGTAGCCCTTGGTATGGAGAAGACCAAGCTACCAATCTAGGTGTTACAAATCTTGATGCTCTGTGATATGATGGACAAATGGCCTGGAGATAAAAATTGGGGTGATTTCTATTATGAACAAAATTATACAATGATGAGGGTGTATGATTTCATTCACCCACCCCACATCTTGCTATTTCATGTGCCACCAAGGATAGAAGCCATGGAATTCATAAGGCAGCTAATTTTGATAAATAAGGAACATCTAGCTCCCCACAGGAAGGGAACTTTTGCCCCTAGACAGTTCAAAATATATGGTTTCACCATTGGGAAAGGGGCTATAGATTTGATAAGTTCATGGATGAACCATTTCAGAATGCATATTTCTTTATGTAGGTATGTTGATTCAAAAGGTTTTATATCAAGTGCAAGGAAATTATTGACTCCTTCCATCCCTTTTAATAAGGTACATGAGCAATGTATGGAATAAGATATGCTCAAAAATATGATGGATGATGATGAGATTGCTTTGAGAGCCCAAAATTTTAATGAATTAATGGATTTAGAAAGACAGGTGAAGAGGAAAGGATTGACTTTTAGTGGTTTTTTCCTGATTTGCCCTATTTTGAGAGGCTTGATTCTATGATTGAGTCACATAATCTCTTGTGTAATAAATTGGAAGATGTATTAGATGAGAGTGACAAGAGGAAGAAGAAGTATTATTCATCAAAAAATGAAGAGGAGAGCGACAAAGAGTACTATGTGCCTAGACCACCTCCAATGGATCAACAAATGATTGAATATCAATCAACAAAAGGGGAGACATAAGAAGAAAATGTTGTGGATTTAACCTTAGTCCCAGAAGCTAAAGTCACAGATGAGCCCCCATAGAAAAGATAGAGGATTGAAACAAGGGAGCCTTCACAGCAAAAGAGTGAAAAAAGAAGAGACAAAATTGGTGCTCTTATCCTAGGAAATAGAGCTTATGACCATGAATTGACAAAAGCAAATAAGGCAGGGAAAAAGGATGCAAAAGAACATTGAAGAGGAAATTGAAATTCCTCTTCAGACTTGCACTGATGAAAGGACATTGCACCAACAAGAATTTTTAAGTGATGACCAATTTATTAACACAAAATAATTCAAATAATTCCTAGTTTGGAACAAACATAGATTAGTAAGGGAAAAGCTACAACTACAGGGAGGAGCCCCAATGATAGAGGAGGCCTTGCAAGAATTGCAATATTATGATCCTGAGTCTAAAAGGATGACTCCTGAAGAGGCAAGGAAATTGGTTAAGTCCAGTAGAATGTTGATAGTGGAAGGTTGGGACTTGTCATCAACATTCATCATTGATCAGGTGAGGAGGTAACATGATATGAAGTTATCATCAGAGGTCCAGGTAGGAGACATGATTAAGGGATTTGGATACAATCCAAATTCCCAAGCACTGGCTATGTGGAGCTTAGCTCCCAAGGATGATAAGTCCTCAGTCATGAGCATAGAAGAAAAGATGGTAGGGAACCAAATTATTTGGTCAGTACAAAACACAGGATACTTGGAAGTCTCCCAAGTTCTCACACAATTTGCACAGCTCAATGAAGTTAAAACTGCTCAATTATTAGAGAAGATAAAAAAGATGACAGATGAGAGAAGTGAAATTGTACAGGATAGAGAGTTGTGTAAAATAAAAATCCATGCCAATGAAAAAATAATCAGTGAGTTGAAACAAAAATTACAAGAAAGACCAAAGGTTTCTCCTACAAAACCAAAAGAGGTCACTATTAGTGAAGTTTAGATAGAATTGGCAGCAGATGAAACAGGGGTGGATATTAAAGAGCATAATGATGTTATTTTGGGTGCTCTTTTTGAAATTTTGCAGCACAGGATACAGATAATAAAATATAAGTCAAATGTAATTTTAGATGCTTAATTATAATAAACTGCCAGTGTTACATGCAGAGGTTAATAATTATGTAAAAATTTTGAACCCATATTATGCTAGTTGGTTAGTAATGACACACCTTTTTGAGAGGTTAGCATCATTAAAACCTTTAAAAGATGATCTTCCAGATATATTCATCCAAGTGCATGAAGAGATAGAGCAGATAGGATTTACCTTATCATATTTTAAGGGTAAAGCCAATCAAATTGAGGCCAAAATGAAGATGTTTGGGCCAGAATACAATAGGTTTTGTACCCTCCATCAGATCAGAGGATGATCAGATCAAGCCCTTAGGAGCATGGATCACCAAATTTGATAAGGTGATGCCTGATAAAAACACATATATCTCTAACAAGGGAGAGCTTGACATAGAAAGATACAACAAACTTTTAGATGAAGCCTTTAAGGCTGAGATTGACTTCACCAAATTTGTTACAGATTTCAAAGGCATAACTGATTCCAGATGGGATAGGTTGAAGATTAAGCTGAAAAAAATTCAAATCTTCAACTGGCCTACTAATGCAGAGGTCATAGCATGGGACACACTGACAAAGCCCTAGAAAAAGAAAGTTGTTGACATGGACATAGACATTTTGGATGCAGAGTGAAGGACACATGGCATCTAATCTATGAGCACAGGAAGGTTAGTAATCTAGAAGAGATTAGTTTAGGTTAGCCAGTATTGATGGTCACTAAATATTATTACAACTATCAGATACTATCTTGAATATATGCATTCAAAGGACTAGCACACCACTATGACCCATTAACAAAAATAATTAAAAAGAATGATGAAACTCTGTTGTTGGCCTTGAATAGAAATTCTTTCATGCAAGATTTTGGCTTATACAACATAATGTCCACTGAGATTGACCTCCCTAGATAAGAGGAAAGGTATAGGCTATAGTCTAGAGTGGTTAGGACTCAATTAAAAAGGCACATCCTTAAAAAGGTCAAAGACCATATTCCCCCTATACCAGGAACTGCACCTTACTGCTACAAGGATTTTAATTTCTATATGAAATACATTGCATATGCCCTATATAGAGTGCTAGGAAAGGATGGAGGAGCTGCAAGAATTGGTGTTGGTATTCTCATGATGGTCTTAGACTTACATGATGTACACTCCAGCACTAGCTATGACTACATTAAGTATATCATCAACAGGATGCATGAGGGGTTTGTTGTCATTCAAAAGAAGGAGAAGGAGCATAAATTCTTGCATTATTCAATCCTGATGCATCTATTGTTGCATTTCAACTATAATATCATGGACTTGACAAATTTGAACCCTCAATGGTTATATTACAACTAGCCCAACCCTATCCATTTTTGGATTAAAATTTGGAACTTCACTGCCAAAGACTGTGACTTTTGCAGATTTGAGAATTAGGTAGTTTACCCATTAATGCAAAGTCTAGGTGTGAACAAGACTAGGCTCCCAGTGAAGGTGTTATAATTTCTAAGACCCTATGAGTATGTAGAAAAATGGGAGGGAGACCATAACTGGGGTGACTTCTATTTGGAGAAAAATTTCACTATGATTAGAGTATATGGATGTTCTCATCCTCCTCATATCTTACCATATAATGTACCAACCAGAATTGCTGCAATCAAATTCATATGGCAGCTTATGTTAACTAATAAAGAACACCTTGCACCACACAGAAAGGGGACATTTACCCCTAGAAAATTCAAGATATATCAATTTACAATTGGCAAGAAGGCCCTTGACTTAGTGAGCGACTGGCTGAATGACTACAAGATGGGTGTTGCCTTATACAGGTATATTGATACAGAAGGTTTTAATGCAGGAGCTAAGAAACTCCTTACTCCCACTATTTCTAACACTTATCTACATGGTGAATGCATGGAGGAAGATGCTACAAGAAATATTATTGATGAAGGGGAAGTGAAGCTAAAAAGAGACAAAATCCAAGAACTATTGGATTTAAAAAGACAAGTGAAGAGAAGAGGAGTGGAATTTGGAGGGTTCTTCCCTGATTTGCCCTATTTTGATAGAATTAAAGCTATGTTGAACAACCACCACACCCTTTGTGAACAACTTGAGGATCACCTAGTTGTGAAAGGAAAAGGGCAAGAAGAGCCAGAACACTCTGATTCAGGGTATGAGGATAGTGATGCAGGATATTCAATTCCAAGAAGGCAGTGAACATGCAATGACATTAGGTGAAATGATCACCATTGATTTGACCAAAGAGACAGAGATGGAGAGTACAGATGAGCCTGTTCCTAAGAGATAGAAGATTGATCTTGCTCAGTCTTCTCATGCTCAAATTTATGTAAGAAGAGAGAGGAAAAAAGATAGAGTAAGTGCCCTTATTCCTGGTAATAGGGTCTATGGTCATAACTGAGAAAAGAAATAAGAAGAGGGAAAAAATTACAAAAAGAAGTAGAAGAGGACATAGAGTTGCCTCTAAAAACAAGTATAGATGAGAGATTGATCCATCAGCAGCAGTTTTTAAAGGATGACAATTTCATAAAAAATGATGAATTCAAAGATTTCCTCAGATGGCTTAAGAAGAAATAGGTCAAAGAGTAGTTGAAATTAGCCAGTGAGGAAGCAGTGACAAATGAGGTTCTCTTGGCTCTACAAATATATGATACTAAAACTGAGGATATTACTTCTGAGAAGCCAGGAAATTAGTCTTGGACAGTGGAATGTTTTTTGCTAAAGGATAGGACTTAGCCACAACATTTATAATAGACCAAATAAGAAAGCAACCAGACCTAAAGCTGACAACTAAGGTCCAAATTGGTGATATGATCAAAGGATTCGGGTATAGTCCAAATTCCCAAGCAATTGCCATGTGGAGTCTATGTCCTAGAGACTAGAAGCCCCAATTGTTAAATATTCAAGAGAGTATGGTGGGGAACCAAATGATGTGGTCAGTTCAGAACACAGGTGACTTGCAGATTTCCCAAGTAATGACACATTGGGCACATTTGAATGAGGATAAGACAAAGCAATTTTCTAAAAGATGTGAAACTTTAATAGATGAGGCTAGTGCCCTTGATAAGGATAGAGAATTATGCCAAATCAAGATTCATGAACTAGAGAGGGAAATTGCTGAATTGTCCAAACAATTGCAAGAAAAGATAGAAGTTGTATATGTACCCTCAGAGAAGCCTCCACATACAGAAGAAAAAGTTGAAACAAAGGAGGAAGAAAAAATAGAGGATATGGCTAAAAGGGATAATGAGATTTCCATAAATGCATTGTTGAATATACTTAACAATAGGATTGATATCCTAAAAGATAAAACTGATTTAATACTTAATGCATAAAATAAATTACCTACTTTACATATTGAAGTGACAGGGTACAACTCCATTTTGAATCCTTATTTCATAACTTGGTCAAGTAGGCTATAGATATTTGAGAGGTTGGCTTCTTTATAGCCACATAGGCCAGATCTACTAGAGATTGTGACAGAAGTGGGGGATGAGATTGAGAAAATAAATGCGACTTTACCTTTCTTCACAGGAAAGTTAAAACAGATTGAGGCAAAGATCAGCCTCTTGGGATCAAGTTTTAACAGGTTTATTCCTCCAATCAAGGGAAAGGATGATTAGATCAAGGCCTTAGAGGCCTAGAAAAGTGAATTTGACAGCATGCTACCTAATAAAGAGGCATTTATTTTAGATTCAAATCTAGATATGGAAAGCTATAATAAGATTTTAGATGAAGCTTTCAAGGCAGAAACTAACATCAATAAATTCATAGTGGATGCTAAAGGCATAAATGATGTTAGATGGGAGAAGAAAAAGCCACAACTAAAAATAATTCATAGCTTTAATTTGCCTAAAAAATATGATGTGGCAGCATGGGACTTGAAGACAAAGCCAAATAAAAAGAAGGTTGTTGCAGTGGATGTTGATGTCTTGGACGAAGAGTGAAAAAAGGGACACTTGGCACATGATCTATGAGCACAGGAAGGTTAGAAATCATAAAATAAAAGTGTAGGTTAGCCTATGATGGAGGTCACTTGGTCTCAATTCAAACATTTGATGCTATCTTGAACATAATCAGACAAAGGTGCCAAAGTTCATATAAAGACAGAAAAGAAGAATGCTGCCACAATTGACTTTTTGAGGAATAAAAGAATGTTTTAGGATCTGACACATAGTTTTCTTGGAGAATAGAAAGGTTATTCATCATTAAAGAATACCAAAAACTATCCTAGGAGTACACAAACCAAATATTTCAAAGATCACATGAAGACAAGGAGCAGATCAGATTTCATCCTCTACTTTTGTCTTCCACCGTTTGGGTCACTCTTCTCTTTTGTTTTTTCTGCAAATTTAGGGTTAGGTTTCTTAAACCATTCGAAGCTTGTTGCATCCTTATCTTAAGTATTCCAAGATGGTTTAGACCTATATATAGATCAAATGTAATAGTTTTAAAAGGAGATGAAATATAATTGTAAGCCAGACTTCTAGACTTCAGTCTGTGTTTTTGAGCTTTTAGCCTTTATATGTACTGAAGTAGAAATATATGAATAAAAATACAGTGCAACTTTATTCTATATTGTTGTTGTCTCTTTTCTTATTGTTTGTACTCTTTTATGTTTAATTTTTAAGGCATGTTAAACATATTGGCTATGAGGTAGCTATCTAATTATTTGCAAGTTTCTTCTAAGGGGAGAATTAAATTTTGTGAGTAGTTTCAGAGAGTACAGCAGTGATTGAGGATTTGATACAACATTGTGGGAGTAATAGGGTAATTTTTAAGGCACTTTACCTGAGTTTTATGTAGGTTGTAAGGCATCCTACAGTATTATTATTTGTTTATCTTTGTGGATTTATATCTTTTGACTCTATAGCCCAAGGATAGGTACTGGTCTAGAACCTGTTAAGTGATCCATCATCATCCAAATATTTAAAACTTATCAAAATCAATTACATTTACACAAAGAGCATATATTTAAAATCAATTATACTCACAGAGTTTACAATTTGATTTTTTTGATTTCTTAAAGAGAAAATCAAATAGGTTACTCATCCTAAATTCATAAGAATTATAAAAGGAAAGAAGGATGAAATTCCTTATCATGTTGTTGTCTGTCATCATCAAGATAATGATTTGGATTGTTAAAATTTTCCTCAGAGTAATCATATTTATCTACATTTTTATCTATTTATCATAGAGCATTCAACACATAAGTAAAAATCCACTCTAAATATACTGTCAAGTCAGTAATCAATCATAGGTAAAACCTGCCTGAGTTAGTGGATCTCAAAAAAGAAGGAGGTGATAATAGGTATCCCTAGTGTTATCAAAATTCCTCATCAATTAGTGTTTTCTCTTTCTTGAGTTAGATTTTTAAGGCATTGGGAGTTATAGAGTTAATTAAATATTCAAGCATTTAGAGGCCTTGCAAGAAAAAACCCTAACAAATTGGCGACTCTGCTGGGGAATTATTGCAGTAGAGTATTCCATAGTTTCTGGTAAAGCCCTTTTATTCTTTTAAAACTAGTTGTAGTTGCCAAAATTTCCTTTGATAGTGTTCATTCATCCCTAACTATTGTTGGGTGGTGACTCTAAAGTTAAATCTCTGTGATCAATAAAAGTTAGTAAATATTTTTCAAAATGAATACTAGGTCAAAAGCTAAAAGGAATCCTGAAACTACATTAGATGGTGGATTTGTTTCAACTTCAAGAATGGAAATGTCTTGGAGAAAGAAAAGAAACCAAGTCAATATAGATGAAACTCCTCCAAGAGGAAAATAAAGTAATACTAGGAGAGAGGTGTTAGGAATAAGGTGTCTCAACCTTGGATAATTCCTATTCTTATTATTTGTTTTGTAAAATGTATTTCTTGCAAATAATGTTGATGTGTCGGCATCTTGAATTGTGTGTAAGGAGATCATGGC
>MU223329.1:764880-800374 GCA_018584345.1 Thuja plicata
GTGGCTTGAGAAAGTGGACTTGGAGAGAGTCAAGCTTGAGAAAGTTGACTCTCCCAAGTGGGTTGAGTTGTTAATCATTCCTTAATGGAATGTGACAAAATTAGGAGGGAGGTTAGAATTAGATTAGCAAGGGGGGAATAGCTTGGGATGGGTTAGAACCCAGGGTAGAAGTGGTTGAGATAGGTTAGGTTAGGGTTTAAGGGAATATAAATGAAATGAATTAAACTTATTTAATTCATTCAAAAATAGGAATATTAATCATTTAATCTTTTTATTGCTTTTGTTAATTAATTAGGACTATAGCCATTTTAATTAAATTAATAGGCTAGGGGAATGGGTTTAAAATGAAAGTGATGAGATAGATTAATTCCTTTATAATTAAATACTTTAGCCATTGTTTGAATTTGATAATATTTGATTGGTTGAAATTGATTTGAATTGTATGGCTGAAGTAGTTAATATAAATTAGTGATAAAAATCACCTAGGACATTAAATCTGATTTGAAGAATTATGCCAAGCAGTAATAGGGTTGTTTGGACATAATCGAGGGTATGATCACACTTAGGGCAAATAGGGTCCATAGTTAGAACAGACCAAATTTAGGTGGTTACAAAGAGCAGAAGATAAAGGAAAACACAAAAAAATTGAGTCTTTATGGCTTGGACCTTTTTTTATCTCACAAAGCTATGGAAAGGATTCCTATTTGCTAAAGAATATGAATGGAGAACATTTTGAGTTTCTTGTGCATGGGCAATTTCTCAAGCCCTTTTTCAATTAAGAATCAAAGTTCATGCACAAGTATGTATCATATTGTAAATAAGTTCCTTCAGTTGTGTGTTTCCCTTCTGTAATAGGTTATTCGGTGTTGCTCTCATTTTTTGATGTGGTCTGCAACCAGAGATTCAGAGATTCTTTGCCATAAACTATGTTTAGCCATCCTCACATAGAGCCACTGTTGGTTGTATCTAGTCCTAGTTTTTACCCTAAAAATTTTGATGTCTCATGACTGATAGTTGCCCAAATGCTGAAAATATGTCTAAAATTGCAAAATCCCTAAGAAAGTTCCATGTTCTTAAGTCAAAATCTAGAGAAATGGTAAAAAAACCCTATGTCTTAATTTTCATTGTATGCAAAAATGTCAAAATCCCTAGAAATGTTAATCAGGTTTATATTTTTGAGTTATCTTTTTGGAAGCTTAAGTCATGTAATAAGTCATGTGCCTTTTAAGATTAGTCACCTAGTCTCTTAATACTAAACGAATATTCCATTTTATTATGAGACTTAGTGATTCACCTTAGTCAGGTTGTCTTTGAGAGAAAAGAATATTCCTTTAAAAGTCACGAGACTTAGCGATTACTTTTAGTCGCGAAGTCTCCAAGTAATATTAACCTTTTAAATATTTTGTGGCAACATGGAGACAAAGGCTTTGGTCGCGGTCTCGTAGAATAGATCATGGGTTAAGGAAAAATGTCTGGTGACTTGGATTTTCCCCAGTCATGCAGTCTCCAGATCAGATCAGGTTAGTGGTGAGTTAGAAAACAATGAGTCGCGAGGTCTCCGGATATGAAGTGAGTTAAGTTAAAAGATCAGCGACTTAGCAACAACCATAGGATTAAAATGAGATCAATGGTAGTCACATTATCTCTAGATTAAAAGGCTAAGTCAAATTTCTTATGGAAACTTAAAGACTGAGAAAATAAATGTCATATTAAACTATAGTCGCCAAGTCTCCAGGAGAAATATTAAAGTCAATTTTTATCCAGTGATTAAGAGACTAAGGCTTTGGTCACGAGGTCTCATAAATGATTGAACAAATTTGGAGACTTAGTGATAGGTGTTCAATCAAAATGAGATCTACAGTGGTTGAGAGGCCTCTTAATAAACTCTCAGTTAAGAAATTCTTTCAGCGACTTGGATTCCTTCAGTCGCGAGGTCGCTAGAAGTGAACCATAATTAAAGAAAAGTGAAGAAAGGCTCATTGTCACCAATTCTTGGAAAGAAACTAAGGTTAAGGAAATTTTTCAGCGATAAGGAGACAATGCATAGTCATGTGGTTGCTAGATAAGGAAAATAATAGTTAAGGTGTAAAAAGAGTAAAGGTAGTTGCTGACATGACATTGCTAAAATCATTGGCCAATAGGAATGTAGATAATTAATTACTACGTGAGAAAATTAGCTGAGATGTCTAAAAAAGAGCCAATTATATCAAAGGTGATTCTATTTGAATTTTATAAGGGTTTTACTATGAATTCACTCATTTGAATTTGATTTCTTGTCACACTAAGAGGCTACAAATAGGAATTGGATTAATGACACAGTATGCAAACTTGAAGGCAGAAGTGGCCAATTTTTCAATTATGAGCTACGTACTTTGTGAATTGTTACCATAAAAGGAGTATATTACATTCATTTTCAGTTACCTTGCATTCAGAGAATTCCAGAGCGAGAAATTTGCTAAGTTTTCTATGTCTAAGAGAAGTGTTAATTTCAAGGAGTGAATTTAGTGAAGTTTTTATTGAATTCAAAGTGATTTTTCTAGGAATTCAGTGCTTTTGAATTGTTTCTCTGTGTTCCAAAGAAGAATAGGGTTTTTGAGAATAGATTTGTCTCAATATCGGTGAAAAGAAGTGGAGAACATAACAGAACATCACATAATTGAGCAAAATGAGTAGAGCAGTCAGTGTAGCCTCCACCAATGGGAGAAGTGATGATGTTGATGAAGATGCTAAAGGAAAGAGAAACTTTTCTGCTGAGTTCTTGAAGTTGCTTCCTATTTCCACTCAAAACAAGAAGGTGAATGCAGATATTTTATCAGATGAGTACGCCAACATAAGAGATGCCAAAACTCTAGGGTCCACAGGTTTTTCTCTTTTCAATTACATTTACAAAAACTATGATAAAGCTATGCCTGTTTCAAACCCTTGGACTTGTGGATTGGCTAGGTTGTTAGTCCCTGATGTATTTGTAGATGTAGACCTATTCCTAGGACTAGCACACCACTATGACCCATTAATAAAAACAATTAAAAATAATGATGGCACTATGTTTTTAGCCTTGAATAGAAATTCTTTCATGCAAGCTTTTGGCTTATACAACACAATTTCCACTGAGATTGACCTCCCTAGATAAGAGGAAAGGTATAGGCTATAGTCTGGAGTGGTTAGCACTCAATTAAAAAGGCACATCCTTAAAGAGGTCAAAGACCATATTTCCCCTATACTAGGAACTGCACCTTACTGCTACAAGGATTTTAATTTCTATATGAAATACATTGCATATGCCCTATACAGAGTGCTGAGCAAGGATGGAGGAGCTGTGAGAATTAGTGCTGGTATTCTCATGATGGTCTTAGACTTACAAGATGTACAGTCCAGCACCATCTGTGACTACATTTAGTATATCATCAACAAGATGCATGAGGGGTTTATTGTCATTCAAAAGAAGTAGAAGGAGCCTAAATTCTTGCATTATTCAATCCTCATGCATCTATTGTTGCATTTCAACTATAATATCATGGACTTGAAAAATTTGAACCTTCAACAATCATATTACAACCAACCCAACCCTATCCAATTTTGGATTAAAATTTGGAACTTCACTGCCAAAGACTATGACTTTTGCGGATTTGAGAATTGGGTAGTTTACCCATTAATGCAAAGTCTAGGTGTGAACAAGACCAAGCTCCTAGTGAAGGTGCTACAATTGCTAAGACCCTGTGAGTATGTAGACAAATGGGAGGGAGACCATAACTGGGGTGACTTCTATTTGGAGAGAAATTTCACTATGATTAGAGTATATGGATGTTCTCATCCTCCTCATATCTTACCATATCATGTACCAACTAGAATTGTTGCAATGGAATTCATATGGTAACTTATGTTAACTGATAAAGAACACCTTACACCACATAGAAAGGGGACATTTACCCCTGGATAGTTCAAGATATATCAATTTACAATTGGCAAGAAGGCCCTTGACTTAGTGAGCAACTGGCTGAATGACTACAAGATGGGTGTTGCCTTATACAGGTATATTGATACAGAAGGTTTCATTATAGGAGCTAAGAAACTCCTTACTACCACCATTCCTAACACTTATCTAGATGGTGAATGCGTGTACGAAGATGCTACAAGAAATATTATTAATGAAGGGGAAGTGAAGCTCAAAAGAGACAAAATCCAAGAACGTTTAGATTTAGAAAGACAATTTGAGAGAAGAGGAGTGGCATTTGGAGGGTTCTTCCTTGATTTTCCTTATTTTGATAGAATTAAAGCTATGTTGAACAACCACCACACCCTTTGTGAACAACTTGAGGATCACCTGGTTGTGAAGGGAAAAGGGAAAGAAGAGCTGGAACACTCTGATTCAGAGTATGAGGAGGATAGTGATGGAGGATATTCATTTGCAAGCCCACCTCCAATGGATCAGCCACCACAAGGCAGTGAACATGCAATGACATTAGGTGAAATGATCACCATTGATTTGACCAAAGAGACAGAGCTGAGAGTACAAATGAGCCTGTTCCTAAGAGGTAGAAGATTGATCTTGGTCAGTCTTCTCATGCTCAAATTTATGTAAGAAGAGAGAGGAAAAAAGATAGAGTAAGTGCCCTTATTCCTGGTAAGAGGGTCTATAATCATAATCTAAGAAAAGAAATAAGAAGAGGGGAAAAAATGCAGCAACAAGTGGAAGAGGACATAGAATTTCCTCTGAAAACATGTATAGATAAGAGATTGATCCATCAACAGCAGTTTTTAAAGGATGACAATTTCATAAAAACTGATGAATTCAAAGATTTCCTCAGATGGCTTAAGCAGAAACAGGTCAAAGAGTAGTTTAAATTAGTTGGTGAGAAAGTAGTGACAAATGAGGCTCTCTTGGCTCTACAAACATATGATCCTAAAACTAAGGATATTACTCCTGAAGAAGATAGGAAATTAGTCTTGGATAGTGGAATGTTGCTTGCTGAAGGCTGGGATTTAGCCACAACATTTATAATAGACCGAATAAGAAAGAAAATGGACCTAAAGCTGATAACTAAGGTCCAAATTGGTGATATGATCAAAGGATTTGGTTGTAGTCCAAATACCCAAGCACTTGCCATGTGGAGTCTGTCCTAGAGACCAGAAGCCCCAATTGTTAAATATTCAAGAGAGTATGGTGGGGAACCAAATGATGTGGTCTGTTCAGAACATAGGTGACTTGGAGATTTCCCAAGTAATGACACATTGGGCACATTTGAATGAGGATAAGACAAAGTAATTATCTGAAAGATGTGAAACTTTAATAGATGAGGCTAGTGCCCTAGCTAAGGACAAAGAATTATGCCAAATCAAGATTCATGAACTAGAGAGGGTAATTGCTAAGTTGTCCAAACAATTGCAAGAAAAGCCAAAAGTTGTATATGTACCCTCAGAGTAGCCTCCACATATAGAAGAAAAAGTTGAAATAGAGGAGGAAGCAAAAACAAAGGATATGGCTAAAAGGGATAGTGAGATTATCATAAATACTTTGTTGAATATACTTTAGCATAGGATTGATATCCCCAAAGATAAAACTGATATAATCCTAAATGCATACAATAAATTACCTACTTTACATGTTGAAGTGACAGGGTACATCTCCATTTTGAATCCTTATTTCATAACTTGGTCAAGTAAGGTACAACTATTTGAGAGGTTGGCTTCTTTACAGCCACATAGGCTAGATCTACTAGAGATTGTGATAGAAGTGGGGGATGAGATTGTGAAAATAAATGTGACTTTACCTTTCTTCAAAGGAAAGTTAAAATAGATTGAGGTGAAGATCAGCCTCTTGGGATCAAGTTTTAACAAGTTTATTCCTCAAATAAATGGAAAGGATGATCATATCAAGGCCTTAGAGGCATGGAAAAGTGAATTCGATAGCATGCTGCCTAATAAAGAGGCATTTATTTCAGATTCAAATCTAGATATGGAAAGCTATAATAAGATTTTAGATGAAGCTTTCAAGGCAGAAACTGACATCAATAAATTCATAGTGGATGTTAAAGGCATAACTAATGTCACATGGGAGAAGAAAAAGGCACAACTACAAAGCATTCAGAGCTTTAATTGGCATGTAGAAGATGATGTGGTAGCATGGGACTTTAAGACAAAGCCAAAGAAAAAGAAGGCTGCTGCAGTGGATGTTGATGTCTTGGACGAAGAATGAAAAAAGGGACACTTGGCACCTAATCTAAGAGCATGGGAAGTTTAGAAATCATAAAATACAAGTGTAGGTTAGCCTATAATGGTGGTCACTTGGTCTCAATGCAAAAATTTGATGCTATCCTAAACATAATCAACCAAAGGTGCCAAAGTTCATATAAAGACAGAAAAGAAGAATGCTGCCACAATTGACTTTTTAAGGAATAAAAGAATGTTTTAGGATCTGACACACAGTTTTCTTGGAGAAAAGGAAGGTTAGTCATCATTAAATAATATCAAAAACTATCCTGGGAGTACACAAACCAATGATGTTGAAGATCACAAGAAGACAAGGAGCGGATCAGATTTCATCCTTTACTTTTGTCTTTCCACCGTTTGGGTCACTCTTCTCTTTTGTTTTTTTCTGCAAATTTAGAGTTAGGTTTCTTAAACCATCTGAAGCTTTTTGCATCCTTATCTTAAGGATTCCAAGATGGTTTATACCTATATATAGATCAAATGTAATAGTTTTAAAAGGAGATGAAATATAATTGTAAGCCAGACTTCTAGATTTCAGTCTGTGTTTTTGAGCTTTTAGCCTTTATATGTACTGAAGCAGAAATATATGAATAAAAATATAGGGAAACTTTATTCTATATTTTTGTTGTCTCTTTTCTTATTGTGTGTACTCTATTATGTTTAATTTGTAAGGCATGTTAAACATATTCATTATGAGGTAGCTATCTAATTATTTGCAAGTTTCTTCTAAGGGGATAATTAAATTTTGTGAGTAGTTTCAGAGAGTACAGCAGTTATTGAGGATTTGATACAATAGTGTGGGAGTGACAAGGTAATTTTTAAGGCACTTTATCTAAGTTTTATGTAGGTGGTAAGGCATCCTACAATATTCTTATTTGTTTATCTCTGTGGATTTATATCTTTTGACTCTATAGCCCAAGGATAGGCATTGGTCTAGAACCTGTTAAGTGATCCATCATCATCCAAATATTTAAAACTATTCAAAATCAATTACATTTACACAAAGAGCATATATTTAAAATCAATTGTACTCACAAAGTTTAAAATTTGAGTTTGTTCATTTCTTAAAGAGAAAATCAAATAGGTTATTCCTAAATTCATAAGAATTATAAAAGGAAAGAAGGATGAAATTCCTTATCGTGTTGATGTCTGTCATCATCAAGATAATGATTTGGATTGTTAAACTTTTCCTCAGAGTAATCATAGTTATCTGCATTTTTATCTATTTATCCATATAAGAACAGAGCATTCAGCACATAAGTAAAAATTCACTCTAAAGATATTGTCAAGTCAGTAATCAATCATAGGTAAAACCTGCCTGAGTCAGTGGATCTCAAAAAAGAAGGAGGTGATAATAGGTATCCCTAGTGTTATCAAAATACCTCATCAATTAGTGTTTTCTCTTTCTTGAGTCAGAGTTTTAAGGCATTGGGAGTTATAGAGTCAATCAAATATTCAAGCATTTAGAGGCCTTGCAAGAAAAAACCCTAACATAACCTAAAGGAGCCAGAATATAAAGAGTATAGGGCTCCTCAAAATAATAGGCCTTCCTATAATAACACTTATTATCCTCAGAATATAATGCAAAATCATCCTTATGGAAATCAGTTTAAGGATGGGAAACCTATTGCTCCACCTAGAAAAGAAAAAACTAAGAACAAAACTCTAGACCCTTTGCGTAAAAATGCTATCCATTTGTGCAATGATGATTTCTAGTGTGAGGCTTGTGAAGCCCCACATAATCCTTATTTTTGCATTGTTTCCTTAGATCTGAAAGCAAATGAAGAACAAGGGAATGATGAAATTGAACAATGTGATTATAATATGACAAATGCCTATTCATTTCATGATGTAGACTCAGATAATGAAATTGAAAATTATGATTCATATGGTTCACAAGGAAATGGAGAGAATCATCATCAACTTATTTTATCAGACAATGAAATAGAAGAAATAGATGACAATATAAGATGTTATGCACAAAATAATCAAGACCTTCCATTGATCAGAAAAGCTTCAGATGAAGAAAAAGAAATAATTACTATAGATCTGGTGAACAAAGCAAGAAGCAATTATCACCTAAGGAATAGAGTAGTTGGCGGTACTGGTAGTCAACCATCTAGTGTATTTATAAAAGAAAATAAAAAAGACACCAAATATGTACAAAAGAAAGCTAGACCTGGGGAAAGTTCAAACAAACCTAAGGTCAAGATTATAACTAAAGCCATAGAGCCTATTCTTGTACAAGAAGGAAAAGCAAAGGTACAAGAAACAAGTACTTCTTCTCTTAAGATAGAAAACAAAAAAATATAAGAAAGAAGAACCAACTCTGAACATACAGATTGAGGAAAATAATATTACTGTTGAAAAACCAAAGTCCTCAGATTTAAAATATACTCCAATAGATATGGGCCACTGTTTGTCTCAAATGACTGTAAAATTTCCATTTTTAGAGATGATGAGAATAAAGGAACATAAAGAAAAGGTTCTATCACTATTAAATAGTGTGCCTACAGTGAAAGTTCAAAGTCTAGAAAATGTTGATAAGAGACCAAGTAACAAAAGGAAGGAAGCTGAAGTAATGATTTCTGAGATTCCTCAGATTTTCTTAAACACAACTACTTCTCCTAAGGTTGTAGACCCATTTTTTCTAACATTGGTAATTAATGGAAGGATGCTTAAAAGTTGTATGAATGACTCAGGAGCATCAAACATTGTCATGCCAGTAGAAATTATGAATTCTATGGGATTACAAGTGGACACTCCTAATGGGAGATGTCAAGCCATGGATTATAGGGAAGTCCCTGTTATTGGTATTATTGAAGCCATGCCTTAAAAATTAGCAGTGTGTCCTAATGTAGTTTTAACTATGAATGTTCTTGTTGTTGACATACCACCACATTATGGGATGTTGTTATCTCGAAAGTGGAGTGCTTCAATGGGAGGTAGTATACAAAGTGATTTATTGGTGCAAGATCACCCAAACTAAACAAACTATTCCTATGGACCCTAGGGGTTCCCTAAAGGTCCTAAGAGGCCTTTAGTGACATTTAGATAATGGTTTAATCATTGGATCACCTTGTAAGGCCATAGTCCAAAGATTGGCACATTATGAGCCCTTGGTTAACTATGAGTCATTTATGATCTAGAACCCTAGGAATAGTTTAGTTTTGATTTTATAATGTTTGGATCCACTAGGGACCACATGAGTAACATCTTGACCAATTTTGGTCACTAGATTTGCAAAATTGCAAACAATGTAAAAGTTGCTCAAAAGTTGTCAAGCAACTTTTGAGCAAACTTAACAACTTTTTGAAAACCAACTCCCAAACAGTCAAAATAGTTCAAAATTATCATGTAACCATTGTGAGTTCCTACAAAATCCCTTTTAGGTGGGTGGTAGGCCAATGATGTAAATTTTCACTTTTGAAATTAATAAAATAACCATTTTCTTGCATTTCCCAAGAAACAGTCACTATGTAAAAGGGACATGAAAGTATGACACCAAGGGTTAGTTATTTGGATATTCTTCCTTTTGGTTTTGGTCTCATGTGTTGATTGATCATAGTTTGAAATTTATCCCATTTAAAAACTTACTGCCTGCACTGTAGGCCCTAATTCAGGGTTTCTTAGAAAATTAAGTGTATTTATACTTTCCACCATGGGAATTCAATGACCCTTGGTGGAAAGGTTGTTCATATGAGGCTCTTTGATATTCTGCAAGATAGTTTCTTCAAGTTGTAGGTAAATGGCAATGAAGTGTGTTAGCTCTTTTTCTTTCACCACAACCTTAAAATGAAAGTATACTGGTTATACTTGAATGCAAACTCCCTTTTGGAAAAGAGAAAGGCTAATTGCTGAGGTATTTGAAAACACAAGGGATACCTATTATCACCTCCTTCATTTTTTATCTCCACAGACTCAGGTAGGTATTACCTATGAAAAGATTACTAATTCTCTAGCCTATGTATTTGATGGACTAATTCATTCACTAGTTACTTACTTTAGACCTCACTATAATAACTTATAAGATACCTTGGAGATTGCAATAATTAGTTTGAAATAGAGTACTACAAGCCAGGCTATGATCTTAATAACATAGACCAATGAGATGAGGACTTTCATCCTTCTTCCTTTTACTTTAGGAGGGGAAACCTAATGATTCTCTCTATAAGGAATCAACAAAGTCCAACTGTAAATTCTATGAATACAATTGATCTTAAATATATGCTCTGAAAGTAATTTTTTTGAATAGTTTTAAATACTTGGATGATGATGAATCACTTGACAAATTCTAGACCAGTGCCTATCCTTGGGCAATAGAGTCAAAAGATATAAATCCATAGAGATATATAAACAAGAATACTTGTAGGATGCCTTAAAACCTACATACAACTCAGATAAAGTGCCTTGAAAACTATCCTGTCACTTCTACAATATTGTATCAAATCCTCAATCACTGTTGTATTCTCTGAAACTACTTACAAAATTTAATTCTCCCCTTAGAAGAAAATTGCAAATAATTAGATAGCTACCTCATAACCAATATGTTTAACATGCCTTACAAATTAAACATAAAAGAGTAAATACAATAAGTAAAGAGACAACAACAATGTAGAAGAAAGTTGCACTGTATTTTTATTCATATATTTCTGCTTCAAATACATACAAAGGCTAAAAGCTCAAGAAACACAGACTGAAATCCAGAAGTCTGTCTTACAATTATATTTCATCTCCCTTTTAAAATTGTTACAATTGATCTATATATAGGTCTTAAACCATCTTGGAATCCTTAAAGTATGGATGCAACAAGCTTCGGATGGTTTAAGAAACCTAACCCTAAAAGTACAGAAAAGACAAAAAACAAGAATGTTTAAGCAGTGGGCAGACAAGAATAGGGGATGAAATCTAATCTTCTTTTGTCTTCATATGAATTTTGTCACCTTTTCCTGTCAGTGTTTAGGATAGTATTTGATATTTGTATTGAGACTAAGTGACCACCATTTCAAGCTAACCTACACTTGTCTTTCATAATTACTAACCTCCCTATGCTCAATGATCAGGCGCCAAGTGTTCCTCTCTACTCTTCATCCAGGACCTCTTCTTCTATCTCAACAGGCTTCTTTTTCTTTGGTCTGGTCATAAAATCCCATGCTGTCACATCCTCCTCTATAGGCCAATTGAAGCTCTGAATACTCTGTAGTTGTCCTTTCTACCTTTCCCATCTGACATCAGTTATGCTTTTGACATCAACTTAGAATTTATTAATGTTAGTTTCTGCTTTAAAAGCCTCATCCAAAATTTTATTAAAACCTTCTAAATCAAGATCAAAATCTATAGTAAAGGCCTCTTTACTAGGCAGTCTACTGTCAAATTCATTTCTCCAAGCATCCAAGGCCTTAATCTGATCATCTTCTCCCTTAAGTGGAGGAATAAATCTATTAAAATTTGGTCCAAACAGACTCATCTTTGCCTCTATCTGATTCAATTTACCTTTAAAGAAATGTAAAGTGACATTACCTTTCTTGATCTCATCTTCTACTTCTGACACAATTTCTAGTAAATCTAGCCTATGTTGCTGTAAAGAAGCCAACTTTTCAAAAATTTGTATTCTGGGAGACCATGTTACAAAGTAAGGGTTTAAAGTAGAAATATACCCTGTTAACTCAGTATGAAAAATGGGTAACTTATTATATGCATTTAGGAATATATCTATTTTATATTTCAAGATATCAATCCTATGTTGAAGTATATTCCTTAATGCATTTATGGTAACTTCATTATCCTTTTGAGCCATTTCATCTATTTTTACCTCTTCCCCTGCTTCAACTCTTCCTTCTATTTGTAGAGGCTACTCTGAGCATACATACACAACCTCTGGCTTTTCTTGTAATTGCTTAGTTAATTCAGCAATTACCTTATCATGCTGATGAATCTTGATATGGCACAGTTCTCTATCCTTGGCCAGGGCACTAGCCTCCTCAATTAGGACACCACATTTCTAAGACAATTTCTTTGTCTTGTCTTCATTTAAATGTGCCCAATCTGTCATTATTTGATAAATCTCAAGATCTCTTATGTTTTGCACTGTCCATACCATTTGGTTTCCCACCATGCTCTCTTGAATATTCACTAATTAAGGCTTCTGGTCTTTACCACACAAATTCCACATGGTAAATTCTTGAGATTTTGGACTATACCCAAATCCTTTGATCATATCACCCATTTGGATCTCATTTTCCATTTTTAGATCTAGTTTCTTTCTAATTTGGTCTATTATGAATGCTGAGGCTAAATCCCATCCGTCAGCAAGCAAAATTCCACTGTTTAAAACCATTTTTCTAGCCTTATCATGAGAAACATCCTCACTTTCAGGATCATATGTTTGCAAATCTAGAAGAGCCTCATTTGTTACTACTTCTTCACCATCTGATTTCAACTACTCTCTGATCTATTCTTTTTTATGCCATCTTAGGAAATCCTTAAATCAGGGTAAAAACCTCCAAATGCCAATCCATTTCTTTTTATTTGTTTCTCTAAATTCAATAACTCTTGAATTCTCTCTCTTCTATTTCTCACTTCATCTTCATCAATTATGTTCCTAGTAGCATCCTCCTCCACACAAAGACCATGCACATATGTGTTCAGTATGGTAGGAGTTAGGATTTTCTTAGCTCCTACAATAAATCCCTCTGGATCAATATACCTATATAATTATTCTCCTATCTTATAGCTTTCCAACCATCAGCTTACTAAATCAATGACACCTTTTCCAATTATAAACTGAAAAACCTTGAACTGCCTAGGGGTTAATGTCCCCTTCCTGTGTGGTGCAAAGTGCTCATTATCAGTCAACAAAAGCTACCAAATAAATTCCATGGCTGCAACTCTTGATGGCACATGATATGGTAGGACATGGGGAGGATGTGTGCATCCATACACTCTGATCATAGTGAAATTCTCTTCTAAAAATAAGTCTCCCCAATCGTGGTCACCTTCCCACTTATCAAAATATTCACATGGTCTTAGAAACTGTAGCACCTTCACTGGGAGTCTAGTCTTGTTAACACCCAAACTCTACATCAAAGTGTAGACAATCCAGTTCTCAAATCCATAGAAATCATAGTCCTTGGAAGTGAAATTCCATATCTTAATCCAAAATTGGACAGGATTGGGTTTGTTATGAAAAATTCTCTAGGGGTTCAAATTGTTCACATCCATGATGCCATAATTGAAATGCAATAAAAGATGCATTAGGATAGAATAATGTAAAAATTTAGGATCTTTATCCTTCTTTTGTATGGCTACAAACCCCTCATGCATTCTATCAATGATGTATTGAATATAATCATAACTGGTGCTAGAATGCACATCTTGCAAATCTAATACCATCATTAAGATCCCAGCGCTCCTCCATCCCTACCCAGCACCTTTCACAAAGCATGTGCAATGTATTTGATATAAAAATGTAAATCTTTGAAACAATAACGTGCACTTCTTGGTAAAGGGGCAATGTGGTTTCTAACCTCCTTAAGGATATGTTTTTGCAATTGGTTCCTAGCAACCCCAGGCTGTAACCTATATCTCTCTTCCTACTTTGTAATATCAATCTTAGTGGACATGGTACTATACAAACCGAAAGATTGCATAAAAGAATTCCTATTCAGAATTAATAGGGCAGTACCATCACTCTTTTTAATTATTTTTTAAAAAGGGTCATAATGGTTTACTAGACCTATAAACAAGTTTGCATCTACAAAGACATCAGGAATAGTTAACTTAGCCAAACCACTAGTCCAGGGATTTGATATAGGTATGGCCTTATGAAAATTCTTATAAAAGTAGATGCCACGCTAACTATTTTACTCATCTTGTTCTGTTTTCAACTTCTCTTTCACCGATATTGGAACAAATCTTCTCTGAGGACTCCTTAACCTTCTTTATTCACTAAAGACAACTCAAGAACCTTGAAAACTAAATAATCACCCTGAAATTGATCAATTCTTACTTCTTGGACACAAAAAACCTAGCAAATTCTCCACTCTAAAATTCTAAATGTATGATGAATGAAAGTAAACCTGAGATCATCTGTTTATGGTAACTTTACAAAGTACTTAGCTTATCCTTGAAAAATCAATCAATTCCACCTTCAAGTTTACATGTTGTGGTATTAATTGTATTCCTAGCCATAGCTCATGAATGTGATAGGAAGTCAAATTCATATGAGTGCGTTCTCATAAAAACCCTTATAAAATTTTAACAAAATCACATGTTTTGATATGATTGGCTCTTTATCAGGCATCTCAGCTACCTTTTTCACACAGTCATTAATCCTCATTATTCCTATTGGATGATGAATTTTCATATTGTCATGTCAGAAACTACTATTTAATATCATTTTTCATATTTGGCGACCAAGCGACTATGTGTTATCTCTTCGTCGCTGATCAAACCCCTTAACTCTCAATTCTCATGGAGATCTAGCAACTACGTTATTTCCTTCACCTCTGCTTAAGCGTGATTTACTTTTGGTGATCACACAACCAAATGAATCCAAGTCTCTAGAAGCATATCCTAACTCAAAGTTTATTCAGAGACCCCACGACTATGGTTACCTTTTCATCTATTAATCTCTGACCGCCAAGTCTCTGAATTTTCTTTCCACTTTACGAGGCCCCATGACTACCCTTAGTCGCTCAATCGCTAAATATAATTGCTCTTTAATATTTCCTTTGGAGAATTTGTGACATAGCCCATGAAAATTTATCTTATCATTTTAATTTTAAATTAGAGACTACGCAACTAAAGCTTATCTCATTGTCGCGAGAACATTTTTACTCTGTGCAATTTTGATAGAGACTCAGTGACTACCATTGATCTCATCTTCATCTGCATCTGACGACCCCACTAAGTCACTGAATAGATTTTAAAACCCTAAACCATTTGGAGACCACGCGACAATATAAAAATACATACCTTTACATCTTTTAGTCTCTTAATCGCCAAATGATACTTTTCCTTTTGGGAGACTATGCGACTGATTCATTTTGCTTTATTCATTGTGGACACGTGTCTCATTTTTAGTTTTTTTTTCTCCAAATCACTGAAAAGGTGCTGACCCATCAAGTTTGACCAGTGACTAGCCGACAACCATATATTTTAATCTACAGTTTGTCACCAAGCCTCTAAACCTTTTACTTAACTGACCTTTTAACTGGAGACATGGTGACTAAATCCTTTAACTTATCACTAACTGTATTTTGATCAGGGGACCCCGCAACTATGGAATCACTAAGTCTCTTAATACTTTACTAACTGTAGGATACCATGCGTGACACTGTGACTTAACCGCTTATCTCCATGTCGCCAGATCATGTTTTCTTCATTAGGAGACTTCGTGACTAAAGGACTTCACTAAGTCTCGTGACTTACAAAGAATATTCATTTCACCTTAGAGACATCCCAACCAAAGTGCATCGCTAAGTCTCGTTATGAAATGGAATATGCTTTGAGGATTAAGCGACTAGGCAACCACTTAAAAAGGCACATGTCTTTTTATAACTTAAGTTTTTCGAAAAGGTAATACAAAAATAGAAACTTGATTGACATTTTTAGGGCTTTTTTGCATTTTCACATAGAAGATAGCTTAGGGCTTTGGGTTTTTCACTTTTTGCCTAGATTTTGACCTAAGAACACAAGATTTTCAAAGGGATAATTCAAATTGGGACATATTTTTTGATTTTGGAAAAAAATTGGCAGGAGGACAACAAAAATTTAGGGCAAACTACCAAAAAACTAGGAATACAACCAACAGTGGCTCCATCTAAGGATTGACTAATGAAAGTTTATGACAAAGAACCACAGAATCTCTGGTTGCAGACTAGATCAAAAAATGAAGAGGACTCCAACAAACATATTACAAAAGAGAAACTATTTACAACATTTACATAACCGAAGGAAAGTATTCACAGTATGATACATACTTGTGTATGAACCTTGGTTCTTAGTTGAAAAAGAGCTTTAGGAATTGCCCATGCACAGGCAGCTCAAAATTTTCTCCATCCATTTTCTTCAATAAGTAAGAGTCTTTTCCAAAATTTTGTGAGACAACAAATGGTCCAAGCCATAAAGACTCAAATTTATTGTGTCTTCCTTTATCTTCTTCTCTTGCATTCCACTGAAGAACTAGGTCACCAAATTGGAATTTTCTTTTAGTATCCCTCTTGTCAAAAAGGTATTTCATCTTCTGTTGCAACTTAAAGTTTTCCTTTTGGCCATTTCTTCTTGCTTCATCCAATTCTACCAACGGAGTCATTCTATTCTACATATTGTCAGAAACATCTAAATGTTCCTCTTGTATAAAATGATAAACTGGTAATAAATTATTGATAAGCATTCTTGCCTATAGACCATACACCAACTCAAATGGAGACTTGCCAATTGCTTGTTTAACTGTTATTCTATCAGCCCAAAGTGCTAGTTTTAACTTAGTATGCCATGCCCTTTTATTCTTTTCAAGAATTCTTTTTAGTATTTTCAATATACTCTTATTACTAGACTCAGCCTATCCATTTTCCTGTGGATGATATGGGGATGAATATGATATTGTAATCCCATATTTTTCACATAAATCTATCATTTCTTCTAATATAAAACTCATGGCATTATCCATTACTAATTTAGCAAGTACACCAAATCTGGTTATAATATTCTCCATTAGGAATTCAATGACTACCATGCTTGTTGCTTTCTTTATAGGGATGGCTTCAATCCACTTGGTAAAATAATCTGTGGCTACAAGTATCCAACTATGTCCACTAGATTTCTCTTGAAATTCACCAATGAAATCAATCCCCCACATAGTAAAAGGGGCTTCAGTACTTACTGGGTTTAACAACAGAGCCCTTGAAAATTTTAGCTTGTTTGAGAACTTTTGACAAGGTTCACACTTTCTGACATATTCATAGGTATCTTTGAATAAACTAGGCCAATAGTAACTAGCCCTTAAAATCTTGTGGGAAGTAGTCTTAGAAGAAAAATGACCTCCACATTCTCCTGCATTCATTTCACATAAAACCTTTTTAGCTTGGTACTTATCAAGACATAACAACAATACACCATTTTTATCCTTCCAATATAAGTCTCCTTGAATCAAAGTGTATCTTTGGGTTTGCAATTTCAAATTTCTTTTCTGATTTTTTGTCATATGATCAGGACACTTGGCATTTTTGAGGAAAAACACAATATTAGTATAAAATGGTTGCCTCTCTATGCTTTTAGTAGTTTGATCATGTACCTCTATCTGATTTATTTGTACTAAATCCAAGTTTTCTTCTATCATGAGCTTTTCCAAACCCTAACCTCTTATCAACTTTGTAATATGGATCTCAAGGTTAAATTCTTGAATTCTGGTTATCCATTTACATCTCTTACTAGTAACCTCTGACTGTGTAAGAATATATTTCACTGTTGAGTGAGGAACATATGCTTGTATCTAAGCACAGACCAAATATGGCCTAAAAGACTTTACAACTTTTACCAAAGCATAAGCCTACTTCTCCATTATTTCATAGTTAATTTCTGCAGCTTGTAGGGATTTACTATAAAAATCTATTGGATGTTCAAATCCTTGTTCATCTTTTTGTAGTAAAATAGCAGTAATTGTATGAAAAGATGTAAATGAAAACAAAGAAAAAGGCTTAGTATAATTTGGAGATTTTAAAACTGGAGCCTCTTGTACTGCTTTCTTTATTTTCTCAAATGCCTGTTGGGCTTCTTCATTCCAAATAAATTTGGCATCTTTCTTTAGCAACTTTACAATAGGTTTAACAATCTCTGCAAAGTTTTCTATGAACCTTCTGACAAAATTGATCTTTCCTAAGAAAGATTGTACTCCTTTTTAGGTTCTTCAGAGCAATAACCTTCTGAATTGCTTCCACTCTCTTAGGGTTTATTATTACCCCCTCTTTAGACACTATGTGTCCAAGTAACTTTTCCTCTTGTACTGTAAAATGAAATTTCTTGGGATTTAGTGAAACACCGTATTCTAATGCTTTATTGAAAATATTACCTAAGTGATCATAATGATCCTCAGCTCTCTTACATTATGTAGTTAAATCATCCTGATAAATGACCATAAATAAATCAATGAATTCTTTAAAAGCAACATCCATGGCCCTTTGAAAAGTTGCCCCTGCATTTATTAGTCCAAATGGCATTTTGATATAAACATAGGTTCCCCATGGAGTGGTAAATGTAGTTTTGTACTATTCTGATTCTTTAACTAAGACTTGGTTATATCCTGAGAAACCATCCATCATAGACAGCAACTCACAACCAGTCACCTTGTGTAACATTGCTTCCATATTAGGCAAAGAATAATTATCTTTAAATGAAGTAATATTTAAATTTCTGAAGTCCACACACAGTCTGATATCACCATTCTTTTTTCTGACTGGTACCAAATTTGATACCCAAGTTGAGTGTATGATGGGCTGGATTATACCAACATCTTTCAACTTCATCAATTCTTGTTGCTTCTTAGGAGCCAACAAGGGGTTAATAGGCCTCTATTTTTGCCTAAATGGTTTCACTTCTGACTATAGTGGGATTTCATGTTGAAAAAGATCCTCTCTATAGGCTTTCAAATCCTCATATGACCAAGAAAAGACATGTTTATATTTTCTCAACAGTTTGATCAAATTTTTCCTTATATGAGAGTCTAAACCCTTTCCAATGTAAACAATTTGAGGACTATTTTCAGATCCTAAATTTATTTCCTCCAAATCCTCAACCTTGGCATTGCTTAGTTTCGTTGAATCATTATGTTGACTACTAAACAATGCTTCAAGCTCAACCAAACCCCTAGGAATCTAATTAGAACTTAATTGGACACCCTCATTTCCTAAAATATAGTCTTTCCCATCATTTCTTTCAAGCAAAGTATTACAATCTATACTCTAATTCTCATAATAGTCTAGATATTGGATAAATCTCAGAATATCTTGGTCATCCTGAAAAACTTGCCAGTTGTAAATGTTGTCTAGAACAACTGGTCTTGTCTTGACTTCCAATATTGACACCCCATGTAAAGTCAAATCATCAGTTTTTAAAGCAACATTTATTAACAAATTAGCCATTATATTCTTTGACCTTTCTATCCAGCTTATGTCAAAGGCATCAAACATTTCAATTTGATCCCAAATAGCATATTTGTACATTTTTAATCTATCATTCTTTACTGCATATTTGGATCTAACTTGAGCTACCACCAACTCAAAATCACCATAAACCTTTAAACATTTAATCCCATGTTTGATGGCAATTTCAAGTCCTAAAAACAAAGCCTCATATTGTGCAGTATTATTTGTACATTGGAAGGCTAATAGAAATGAATACTTACAAGTTGTACCTGATGGAGATATCAACAATACACCTGCCCCTGATCCTTCTTTTGAACAAGCCCCATCAAAGTACATTTTCCACAATCCATCACCTTGTATAATCAACTCTTTGTTCAGAGGATCAACCTCTTCATTTTGATAATAGATTTCACTCTTTTGCATCCTGAAATTCTCCATATCCATATCAATGCAACAATTAATGTTAGTGTCTTCAAATCTTTCTATCATGTGTGGAGTTCTACTCTCCCTTAGCACCTTAACATTATCTCCAACAATGTTAAAAGTAGCATATGATAAATCACTTTGTATACTACCTCCCATTGAAGCACTCCACTTTCTTGACAACAACATGCAATAATGTGGTGGTATGTCAACCACAAGAACACTCATAGTCATTACTACATCAGGACAAACAGCTAATTTATAAGGCATAGCCTCAATGGTACCAATCACAGGGACTTCTCTAGAGTCCATAGCTTGACATCTCCCATGAGGAGTATCAACCTATAGTCCCATTGACCTCATGATTTCCACTGGCATTATAGTATTTGCTGCTCCTGAATCAATCATACAATTTTTTAGCATCTTTCCATTAATTATTAGTGAAAGAAAAAATGGGTCAACAACGTTTGGGGAAGAAGTTGTATTCAAGAAAATTTGAGGAATCTCAGATGTTAACACCTCAACTTCCTTCCCTTTTTTGATTGGTTTATTTCCAACATTCTCTAGACTTTGGACTTTTATTATGGGAACACTATTTAACAATGACATCACCTTTTCCTTATGTTCCTTAATTCTCATCATCTCTAGAAATGGTACCTTTACTGTCATTTGGGAAAAATAGTGACCCATGTCTATTGAAGTATATTTCACATCTAAGAATTTTGACTTGTCAATAGTAATGTCACTTTCCTCAATATGTATATTCAGAGCTAGTTCTTTTAACTTCTTGCTTTCCATTTTTTTAATAGGAGTACTTGTTTCTTGCCTTTTTAATTCTCCTTCTTGTACAACATTTGGTTCTAAGACTTTGGTAATAATTTTGACCTTATGTTGATTTACATTTTCCCCAGGTCCTTCTTTTTTTTGTGCATACTTAGTGTCTACTTTATTTTCTTTTATAAAGACACCTGATGGCTGACTACCAGTACCACCCACTACTTTGTTTCTTAAATGGTAGTTGCTTCTAGCCTTGTTCACTAAATCTATAGTAATCCTAGCTTTCTCTTCATCTGAAGCTTTTCTAATAAGTGGAAAATCATTATTGTTTTGAGCATAACATCTTATATGGTCATCAATTTCCTCTACTTCACTTTTAGATAAGATTTGTTGATGATGACTTTCTACCCTTCTTTGAGAACTACAAAAATCATGATTTTCAGTTTCATTGTCCGAATCTATATCATGACATGAATAAGTATTTTTCATACTATGATCACATTTTTCACCCTCATCATTTCCTTATTTTTCACTTACTCTTAGGTCTAAGGAAACAATACAAAATTCAGGGTTATGTGGGGCTTCACACCAAGGATCATCATTGCAAAAATGGACAACATTCTTATGTAGAGGGTCTGGAGTTCTGGTATCTATCTTCTCCTTCCTAGGAGGAACAATATGCTTCCCATCCTTAAACTAAGTTCCATACGGATGGTTTTGCATTTTATTTTGAGGGTTATATGTATTATTGTAAGAAGTTCTATTTTTCTAAGGAGCTCTATATTCCTTATACTCTAGTTCTTTCAAGTTGCTCTTACTAAACCTTGAGTCATCTCTCCTATTTAATTTACCAGACACTCTTCTGCTCATTTCAATATTCACTGCTATCTTATAAGCATCAGTAAGAGTTCTAGGGGTTTTATCCCTAAGAGCATATCCCATTTTTGAATCAAAGGCATTTAAATAAGTTGCTAAACATATCTCTTCATCTAGCCTTATCTTCTGAAATAGCTTGTGCATAGCTCTTTGAAACCTTGTATTAAACTCAGTGATCTCTTCATTGTAATTCTTTTTGATATTGTTGAACTCATTCAATAAAAACCCTTTATTTGTTTTATCTCCATACTGATCCTTAAACAATTCAATCAACTCATCTATAGAAACAACAGATCCATTAGAAAGGCTCCTAAACCATTCTCTAGCATCTTCTACTAGGGACTGAACAAATAATTTCATTAACACATCCTCATGAGTGATATTTAAATCATCAACAAAATCAATGAACTTTCTTAAATGTGTTTCACATGAAAAAACATTGTTACCTGTGAACTTCAGGAGCTTTTCTCCTATATCACCCACATCTTTAGGGAATGCATTAGGATATCCAAGGATACCAATGAAGTTAAACTATTTATATCTTTCAGTATGCAATGGTTTTATTTGAAAACTATCATTCTCTTTAAAAGTAGTAGCTTTTGCTTTAGAAGCTGTTGTATTCTCTGTTCCAGCATGAGAATACTTAGAAGAGTGAAAAAAATCTATTTTCTTCTTCATCTCAATTGTTGTAGCTTCCATTTGTGCCTTTTCTAACATTTTCTCCATGGTTTCCTTTTAAATTCATATTTTTTCCAAATCAATATCCAGCTTGGACATTTGCTCTGTTAAAGGCTTCTGAATCCTAGGTTCCTAATTTTTGTATTCAGTCATTTTTTGCTTACCTTTGTCTTTATGTGAACAAGAAGCCTTATAAGTAAGTGGTATCTCTTGGTCCTTTTGAGATCTCTCTTTACCTTTTATACTTTTATGTCTTGAATATTTTATTTTATTCTTATCAACATCCTTATGCTCATGTTTTTTATTTCTCATTTCTCTCCCCCTTTTCATTTGTTGAATACGGACAAGTTGTTTCATGATAAGTTTTTCCTCATTTGCTAGCTCATCAGAGGGAGCTTCTTTAGAATCTAAACTAGAAGGACTTTTTTCTTCTCTTTCACTAGAAGTAGAAGTAACAGTAGGTGTTTCTAATACTCTTTCAGCAGCTTCTTCATATTATGAAGTATTTCCATCATGAGAAGGCTGACTGCTATTCACCTCTCTCCTAGCATTACTTTCTTTACCTCTTAGAGGACTTTCATCAATTCTTACATGGTTTCTCTTCCTCCTCCAAGACATCTCCATCCTTGAGGATGATGGGATTCCATCATCTAAAACCTTCTCAGGATTATTTTTCATCCTTGACCTAGTATTCATTTTGAGAGATATTTACTGAATTTGCACTAATCTCAGAGATTTTATTTTAGATTCGCCACCCAACAATAGTTAGGAATGAAGGAATACTATCAATAGAAAATTTTGACAACTAAAATTGGTATGATCTGTAATGAAACATCTTAAAATTTAGAACACCAGAGATTTATGAATACTTTGGACAAGACTTTACAATCTCTATCCCCAGCCGAGTCGCCAATTTGTTAGCTCTTTTTCTTGCACCACAACCTTAAAATGATAGTATACTAATTATACTTGAATTCAAACTCCCTTTTGACAAGAGAAAGGCTAATTGCTGAGGTATTTGATAACACTGGGGATACCTATTATCACCTCCTTTTTTTTTTAGCTCCACAGACTCAGGCAGGTATTACCTATTAAAAGATTACCGATTCTTTAGCCTATATATTTGGTGGACTAATCCATTCACTGGTTACTTACTTCAGACCTCACTATAATAACTTATAAGATACCTTGGAGATTGCAATAATTAGTTTGAAACATAGTACTACAAGCCAGGCTATGGTCTTAATAACATAAACCAATGAGACAAGGACTTTCATCCTTCTTCCTTTTACTTTAGGAGGGGCAACCTAATGATTCTCTCTACAAGGAATCAACAAAGTCCAACTGTAAATTCTATGAATACAATTGATCTTAAATATATGCTTTGAAAGTAATTGTTTTGAATAGTTTTAAATACTTGGATGATGATGAATCACTTGACAAATTCTAGACCAGTGCCTATCCTTGGGCAATAGAGTCAAAAGTTATAAATCCATAGAGATATATAAACAAGAATACTTGTAGGATGCCTTAAAACCTACATACAACTAAGATAAAGTTCCTTGCAAACTATCCTATCACTTCTACAATATTGTATCAAATCCTCAATCACCGTTGTATTCTCTAAAACTACTTACAAAATTTAATTCTCCCCTTAGAAGAAACTTGCAATTAATTGGATAGCTACCTCATAGCCAATATGTTTAACATGCCTTACAAATTAAACATAAAAGAGTACATACAATAAGTAAAGAGACAACAACAATGTAGAAGAAAGTTGCATTGTATTTTTATTCATATATTTCTGCTTCAAATACATACAAAGGCTAAAAGCTCAAGAAACACAAACTGAAATCTAGAAGTCTGTCTTACAATTATATTTCATCTCCCTTTTAAAATTGTTACAATTTATCTATGTATAGGTCTTAAACAATCTTGGCATCCTTAAAGTAAGGATGCAACAAGCTTTGGATGGTTTAAGAAACCTAACCCTAAAAGTATAGAAAAGACAAAAAACAAGAATATTTAAGCAGTGGGCAAACAAGAATAGGGGATGAAATCTGATCTTCTTTTGTCTTCATATGAATTCTGGTGCCTTTTCCTATCAGTCTTCAGGATAGTATCTAATATTTTTATTGAGACTAAGTTAGTACCATTTCAGGCTAACCTACACTTGTCTTTCATAATTACTAACCTCCCTGTGCTCAATGATCAGGCACCAAGTGTTCCTCTCTACTTTTCATCTAGAACCTCTTCTTCTATCTCAACAGGCTTCTTTTTCTTTGGTCTGGTCATTAAATCCCATGCTGTCACATCCTCCTCTATAGGCCAATTGAAGCTCTGAATACTCTGCAGTTTTCCTTTCTGCCTTTCCCATCTGACATCATTTATGCTTTTGACATCAACTAAGAATTTATTATTTTTTAGTTTCTTCTTTAAAAGCCTCATCCAAAATTTTATTTAAACCTTTTAAATCAAGATCAAAATCTATGGTAAAGGCCTCTTTACTAGGCAGTCTACTATCAAATTCATTTCTCCAGGCATCCAAGGCCTTAATCTGATCATCTTCTCCCTTAAGTAGAGGAATAAATCTATTAAAATTTGGTCCAAACAGACTCATCTTTGCCTCTATCTGATTCAATTTACCTTTAAAGAAAGGTAAAGTGACATTAACTTTCTTGATCTCATCTTCTACGTTTGACACAATTTCTGGTAAATCTGGCCTATGTTGTTGTAAAGAAGCCAACTTTTCAAAAAGTTGTATTCTGGGAGACCATGTTACAAATTAAGGTTTTAAAGTAGAAATATACCCTGTTACCTTAGTATTATAAATGGGTAACTTATTATATGCATTCAGGGTTATATTTGTTTTATCTTTCAAGATATCAATCCTATGTTGAAGTACATTCCTCAATGCATTTATGGCAACTTCATTATCCTTTTTAGCCATTTCATCTATTTTTACCTATTCCCCTGCTTCAACTCTTCCTTCTATTTGTAGAGGCTGATATGAGGGTACATACACAACCTTTGGCTTTTCTTGTAATTGCTTAGTTAATTTAGCAATTACCTTATCCTACTAATGAATCTTGATATGGCACATATCTCTATCCTTGGCCAGAGCACTAGCCTCCTCAATTAGGACACCACATTTCTCAGACAATTGCTTTGTCTTGCCTTCATTTAAATGTGCCCAATCTGTCATTATTTGAGAAATCTCAAGATCTCCTATGTTTTTCACTATCCATACCATTTGGTTTCCCACCATGCTCTCTTGAATATTCACTAATTGAGGCTTCTGGTCTTCAGGACACAAATTCCACATGGAAAATTTTTGAGATTTTTGACTATACCCAAAACCTTTGATCATATCACCCATTTGGATCTCATTTTCCATTTTTAGATCTGGTTGCTTTCTGATTTGGTCTATTATGAATGCCAAGGCTAAATCCCATCCCTCAGCAAGAAGAATTCAACTGTTCAAAACCATTTTTCTAGCCTCATCAGGAGAAACATCCTTACTTTTAGGATCATATGTTTGCAAAGCTAGAAGAGCCTCATTTGTTACTACTTCTTCACCATCTGATTTTAACTACTCTCTGATCTATTCCTTTTTATGCCATCTTAGGAAATCCTTAAATTCATTAGTTTTTATGAATTTATCATCACTTAAAAATTATTGTTGGTGAAGCAATCATTCATCAATACATGCTCTGAGAGGTAACTCTATGCTTTTCTCTACCTCTTGCTGCGGTTTCTTTCCTTTTCTGATCTCTTTTCTCAAATTGTGATCATATAATCTATTGCCAGGAACAAGAGCATTTACTCTATGCCCTTTTCTCTCTTTTATTATGTAAGTTTGATCATAAGAGGTCTGACCAAGATCAACTTTTTGCCTCTTGGTAGCAGGCTTATCTACATCATCAGGTTGAGAAACCTCTGTCAAATCTATAATATGTCCCTATTCCCTTGTACCTAAATTGCTTCTGCAACATTCTGTTGTGGTTAATCTATTTGAGGTGGATTGACATAATATTCCTCACTCTCACTCTCATATTCATACTCTGAATATTCAAGTTCTTTTTCCCCTTTCTTCACATCTAGAACTCTATCCAATTGTTCATAGAGTGTGTAAAAATTATCCACCATAGCTTTGATTTTGTCAAAATATGGCAAATCAGGGTAAAAACCTCCAAATGCCAATCCATTTATTTTTATTTGTTTAGTCTAAATTCAAAACTCTTGAATTCTCTCTCTTCTATTTCTCACTTCATCTTCATCAATTATGTTCCTAGTAGCATCCTCCTCCACACAAAGACCATGCACATATGTGTTCAGTATGGTAGGAGTTAGGAGTTTCTTAGCTCCTGCAATAAATACCTTTGGATCAATATACCTATATAATGTTGCTCCCATCTTACAGTTTTCCAACCATCTACCTACTAAATCAATGGCACCTTTTCCAATTATAAACTGAAAAACCTTGAACTGCCTAGGGGTTAATGTCCCCTTCTTGTGTGGTGCAAAGTGCTCATTATCAATCAACAAAAGCTGCCAAATAAATTCCATGGCTGCAAATCTTGATGGCACATGATATGGTAGGACATGGGGAGGATGTGTGCATCCATACACTCTAATCATAGTGAAATTCTCTTCTAAAAAGAAGTCTCCCCAATTGTGGTCATCTTCCCACTTATCAAAATATTCACATGGTCTCAGCAACTGTAGCACCTTCACTGGGAGTCTAGTCTTGTTAACACCCAAACTCTACATCAAAGGGTAGACAATCCAATTCTCAAATCCATAGAAATCATAGTCCTTAGAAGTGAAATTCCATATCTTAATCTAAAATTGGACAAGATTGGGCTGGTTATGAAAAATTCTCTGGGGGTTCAAATTGTTCACATCCATGATGCCATAATTGAAATGCAATAAAAGATGCATTAGGATAGAATAATGTAAAAATTTAGGATCTTTATCCTTCTTCTGTATAGCTACAAACCCCTCGTGCATTCTATCAATGATGTATTGAATATAATCATAACCGGTGCTAGAATGCACATCTTGCAAATCTAATACCATCATTAAGATCCCAACATTTATCTTCTCAGCTCCTCCATCCCTACCCAACACCTTACACAAAGCATATGCAATGTATTTGATATAAAAATTTAAATCTTTGAAACAATAGGGTGTAGTTCCTGGTAAAGGGGCAATGTGGTTTCTAACCTCCTTAAGGATATGTTTTTGCAATTGGTTCCTAGCAACCCCAAGTTTTAACCTATATCTCTCTTCCTTCTTTGTAATATCAATCTTAGTGGACATGGTACTATACAAACTGAAATCTTGCATAAAAGAATTCCTATTCAAAATTAATAGGCAATACCATCACTCTTTTTAATTGTTTTTTAAAAAGGGTCATAATGGTTTGCTAGACCTATAAACAAGTCTTCATCTACAAAGACATCAAGAACAATTAACTTAGCCAAACCACTAGTCTAGGGATTTGATATAGGTATGGCCTTATCAGAATTCTTATAAAAGTAATTGTAGAGAGAAAAACCTATAAAACCTAGTGTATGGGCGTTTCTAATATCACAGCATTCATCTACCAATATGTTGTCATTTTCCCTCTCGTTCTATGTAGACCTAGGTAACAACTCCACAAATTCATCAAATAAGTTCCTTTTTCCCTTAGCATCTTCATCCACTTCATCACTCTTGCCACTGGTAGATGCCACACTAACTACTTTACTCATCTTGTTCTATTTTCAACTTCTCTTCCGCTGATATTGGAACAAATCTTCTCTCAGGACTCCTTAACCTTCTCTGTTCATTGAAGACAACTCAAGAACGTTGAAAACTAAATAATCACCCTAAAATTGATCAATTCTTCTTCGACACAAAAAACCTAGCAAATTCTCCGCTTTGAAATTCTAAATGTATGATGAATGAAAGTAAACCTCAGATCATCCCTTTATGGTAACTTTACAAAGTAATTATCTCATCATTGAAAAATCAATCAATTCCACCTTCAAGTTTACATGCTGTGGTGTTAATTGAATTCCTAGTCATAGCTCATGAATGTGATAGGAAATCAAATTCATATGAGTGCATTTTCATAAAAACCCTTATAAAATTTTAACAAAATCACATGTTTTGATATGATTGGCTCTTTATTAGGCATCTCAGCTACCTTTTTCACACAGTCATTAATCCTTGTTATTCCTATTGGATGATAAATTTTCATATTTTCATGTCAACAACTGCTATTTAATACCATTTTTCATATTTGGTGACCAAGCGACTATGCGTTATCTCTTCGTCGCTGATCAAACCCCTTAACTCTCAATTCTTCCAGAGATCTAGTGACTACGTTATTTCCTTCACCTCTTCTTAACCATGAATTACTTTTGGCGATCACATGGCCAAATGAATCCAAGTCGCTAGAAGCATAGCCTAACTCAAAGTTTATTCGGAGACCCTATGACTATGGTTACCTTTTCATCTATTAATCTCTGACTGCCAAGTCTCTAAATGTTCTTTCCACTTTACGAGGCCCTGTGCCTACCCTTAGTCACTCAATCACTAAATAAAATTGCTCTTTAATATTTCATTTGGAGACTTTGTGACATAGCCCATGAAACTTTATCTTATCATTTTAATTTTAAATCAAAGACTACGCGACTAAAGCTTATCTCATTGTCGCGAGAACATTTTTACTCTGTGCAATTTTGATAGAGACTCAGTGACTACCGTTGATCTCATCTTCATCTGCATCTGACGGCCCCGCTAAGTCATTGAATACATTTTAAACCCCTAAACCATTTGGAGACCACGCAACAATATTAAAATACATACCTTTATATCTTTTAGTCTCTTAATCACCAAATGATACTTTTCCTTTTGGGAGACTACGCAACTGATTCATTTTGCTTTATTCATTATGGACACGTGTCTCATTTTTAGTTATTTTTCTCCAAATCACTGAAAAGATGCTGACCCATCAAGTTTGACAAGCGACTACCTGACAACCATACATTTTAATCTGCAGTTTGTCGCCAAGTCTCTAAACCTTTTACTTAACTGACCTTTTAACTGGAGACATGGCGACTAAAGCCTTTAACTTATCACTAACTATTTTCTGATCTGGGGACCCCATGACTATTGAATTGATAAGTCTCTTAATGCTTTACTAACT
The DNA here is from genome assembly GCA_018584345.1 of Thuja plicata. Lineage (NCBI taxonomy): Eukaryota > Viridiplantae > Streptophyta > Pinopsida > Cupressales > Cupressaceae > Thuja > Thuja plicata. The sequence continues at coordinate 794,185 of MU223329.1, forward strand.
ATAGGATACCATGTGTGACACCATGACTTAACCGCTTGTCTCCATGTCGCCAGATCATGTTTTCTTCATTGGGAGACTTCACAACTTTAGGACTTCACTAAGTCTCATGACTTACAAAGAATATTCCTTTCCCCTTAGAGACATCTCAACCAAAGTGCATCACTAAGTCTCATGATGAAATGGAATATGCTTTGAGGATTAAGTGACTAGGTGACCACTTTAAAAGGCACATGTCCTTTTATAACTTAAGTTTTTCAAAAAGGTAATGGAAAAATAGAAACTCGATTGACATTTTTAGGAATTTTTTGCATTTTCACATAGAAGACAACTCAGGGCTTTGGGTTTTTCACTTTTCACCTGGATTTTGACCTAAGAACACAAGATTTTCATAGGGATAATTCAAATTGGGACAGATTTTCTAATTTTGGATAAAAATTGGTAGGAGGAAAACAAAATTTTAGGGCAAACTACCAAAAAATCAGGAATACAATCAACAAAGTGATGCCCTAGGTGTATATCCTTATGTATGCACCTATCCAGAATTAGGACAACAGTCATAAATTTTTTTTGGGGATTGATCAGAAGCCCTAATTTGGAGGAAGAGACCTTTGTGCACACCCTCACATGACCAAAGCATCATTTTGGTCATTGGATGCATCTAAAAGGCACTTGTAGTGCAAATGGAGGCCTAATTAGGGCTAATTGGTGGATTAATTTGGTGTGTCATCCTGTCTTCTTCTCATTTCCAAGTTCCAGGGCTTGAGTCCAAAGTCCTAGGCCATAAAGGTTGTATGAATCCCCAACCAGTTCATAGGGTTATATGGAAGAATCTCAATTGAGACCAAATTTCCCTTTGAAAAAGGCTACAAGCATAGTCTTGGGTTTGTGAAGCAACCATGGCATGTGGATTTCATTTGAGTGAAATAACCATTGGAACTATTCAATAGGGACCTAAATATACCATACCTACAAGAATAGGTCACCCCTGGTCCTATGTATCATTTTGGGGTTATCATTATGAATTAGGGTCATTTGCTTGTGAGACCAACCTTGGTAGTTGGTGTTGAAGGATTGGTCAAACCTAGTGATTAGGTTACCCTTCGGATTTTTGGTTTGTGATAGCCTTAACCAAGTCCTTCTTCCACACTTGTGATAAGTGTTAAGCATTTTGGCCTTGGTAGTTGGTGATCCAGGGTTCTTTTCCCTTTTTGAGACATTTGACAAGCTTCTAGTTGCCCACTTTGCATCAAGTGGTATCACAGCTATGTCTACTCCTGAGGATGAGGATATTCCTTCAAGGGTTAAAAAAATTGAGTTAGCAAAGATGGTAAGAGAACAAAGGGAAGCAAATGCAGCCTTGACAAGGAGACTGCAAGAGTTGGAGAGAAAGGTAGAGAGGGGTAAAGAACTTGCCTTTGGTGATGAAGATGGGAGTGAGTTAGATGAAGAAACCCTTGACCAAGATGTGGACATTCCTACAGACTAGAGACCCCTCATAGATGCCTTGAAGTCCATGAGGAGAAGAACTATGGAGGAAAAGTTAGATTTACTGACTTTCAATGGGAAGATGAATGCAGACTTGGCCTTGGATTGGATAGAGGCCCTAACAAGTTTTTTTGAGTGTGAGGACATCCCTGAGAAGCAGAGGGTGAAAATAGAAAGATCCAAGTTGAAAGGAGTAGCCCTAACTTGGTGGAACTTCATGCAAATAGAGAGGGTGAAGAATGCAAAGAGAGTGATCTCTTCATGGAATAGAATGATTGCATTGGTCAAGGAGACCTATGTACTTGAAGACTATGGGGTAAAAATCCATAGGAAGAAGCAAATCCTAAAGAAAAAGGACATGGTTGTGGGCTCATATATCGAGGAGTTCCTAAAGTTATGTATGAAGACAAATGTGGCAGAAGATGAAGATGAAAAGTTAGCAAGGTATATGAATGGGCTTAAAGTGTCCATTCAAGAGGAACTTATCCTACACTTCCCTACCAGAGTGAACAAGTGCTATCAAATGGAACTCAAGGTAGAGAAAAAGTGGAAGAGAAAGTAGGATTTTGGAAAGGGAAAGAGTAATGATAGTGGGAAGAACTTTAGGGGTAGAGGAACCTCTTGGAATAGAGGGCAATATAGTGGCAATAACAGCAGGACCCCTGACCAAGGAGACAAAGAAAATAGTTACACAAACTATAGAGGTAACTATAGAGGGATAAAACCCTTCAATAGGGGAAGGAAAAACACTAGAAGAGGAAATGGACCATTAAGATGCTACTACTGCAATCAATTGGGACACCATGCAGGTAGGTGCCCTGAGAAGAGGAACAATAACAACCAAGGAGAAAGAAGAGCACAACTCATTGAAGAGGACAAGCAAGAGGACAATGCAAGGGACATAGACCTAGAGGAAGGAAAATTCTTGATGATGAGACAAGTCTTCCTTCAAGTTCCACAAAGCCAAGAACCTCCTTAAAGAAAGAACCTCTTTAGGACAAAGATCAAATGAAATGGGAAGGTATGTAACTTACTTCTTGATTCTGGCTCAACTGAGAATTTAGTGTCTTGTGAAATGGTACAAAAAAAAAATCTTCCTAAGAAGCCTCATCCTTTTCCTTACCATGTGTCTTGGTTAACAAAGGGTCAACAAACTTTGGTCAGTAAACAATCATGGATAGAGTTTTCAATAGCATATTTTAAAGATAAAGTTCTCTATGATATTGTTGAAATGAATGCTTCCCACATCCTTCTAGGAAGGCCTTGGTAGTATGATGTTTATGCCACACACCATTATAGAAAAAATACCTACTCTATCACCAAGGATGGGAAAACATTCACCATGAAACCCCTGCCTGATAACAAGACTGAAAAAGAACCAACTATCATAACCATGAGGGAGAAAGAAATGTTAAAAGTTTTGAAAGAATCTAAAATTGAATCCTATGTCTCAATATCAAAGCCTAAGGATAATCAAAGGTGTGTTAGTGATGACCCCATACCAAATGAAGTTCAGAATTTACTCAAAAAATATAGTGATGTCACTGCTAGTGACCTACCCACAACCCTCCCTCCCCTAAGAGATATTAGTCATCAAATTGACTTAATACATGGCTCCTCTTTGCCAAACAAAGCCCCATACAAAATGACACCAGTGTAGCATGCAGAGATTGCAAGGCAAGTGAATGAACTATTAGAAAAGGGACTCATCCAAAAGAGTCTCAATCCATGTGCTGTCCCATCAGTTTTGGCCCCTAAAAAGGATGGAAAATGGAGATTGTGCACTGACAGCAGGGCCCTAAACAAAATAACAATAAGATATAGGTTCCCCATTCCAAGAATGGAAGATCTTCTAGACCAATTAGGCACTGCTTATTACTTTACCAAGACTGATTTAAAATCAAGCTACCATCAAATCAAAATTAAACCAGGAGATGAGTGGAAGACAACATTTAAAACAATTGAGGGATTTTTTGAGTGGATTTTTATGCCATTTGGATTGAGCAATGCTCCTAGTACATTCGTGAGGCTCATGAATGAGGTTTTTATTGATTTTATTTGAAATTTTGTGGTCATCTACTTGGATGACATTCTGATTTTCAATCATAGTAGAGAGGAACACCTTGAACATGTGGAACAAGTTTTAAAGAGACTCCATTAGCACAAGTTAGTTATTAACTTGGAAAAGTGTATGTTCATGAAGAAGTAACTTGTCTTCTTAGGTTTTGTCATCTCCCAAGGCACTCTCAAAATGGATCCAGAGAAAGTTGCAGCAATAGTCAACTGGCCTCCACCAAAGAACCAAGGTGATGTTTGAATTTTTCATGGTTTAGAAACTTTTTATAGAAATTTTATAAATAATTTTAGCCATGTGTGTGCTCCTATGTTGGACACAATAAAAAGTGGAAAGAAGACTAGATTTGAATGGACTAAGGAAGCAGTAGATGCTTTCAAATATCTCAAGAACAGAGTGGCACAATACCCAATCTTAGTACTCCCTGACTTCAACAAGGTATTCACAGTTGAAACATATGCAAGCAACTTGGCCATAGGTGCAATATTGAGCCAAGAAGGTAAAGCCATAGCATTTTTCTCAGAAAAATTGAATGATGCCAAGAAAAGGTATTCTACTTATGATTTAGAACTTTATGAAATGGTTCAAGCCCTGAAAAAGTGGAGACATTACTTACTCCCTAAAGAATTCATTGTTTATACTAACAACCATGCATTAAGTTTTCTAAATAGCCAGGAGAAGCTTGGAGTCAAACACATCAAATGGATGGAGTAGTTGCAAGCATATACCTTCAACATAAAACATAAAAAAAGGTGTAGAAAAAAAAGTGGTTGATGCCCTAAGTAGAAGGGTCATATTGGTTGAAGAAATACAACTTCAAAGTGTAGGGATTGATTCCTTAAAACACTTATATGTTGATGATCCATAATTTGCAAAAGTTTTTGAGGTATGCACACAAATGGTTGGTAAATACCATACTGTGTTTTCTAATTTTCTAATTTAGAATGGAATTTTGTTTAAAGGAGCCCAATTGTGCATTCCTAAATGTTTCATGAGAGAAAATATCATGAAGGAAAAACATTATGGTGGCTTAGAAGGACATTTTGGAATAGATCAGACCATTGAATTAGCAAAAAGAAGTTACTTTTGGCCAAATATGGGGAATAAAGTAAATAAATTTGTTGAATCTTGTACTATTTGCCAACAAGAAAAGGGTGTATCCACTAACCAAGGATTTTACCAACCCCTACCAATTCCCTCTATGCCATGGGAATCAATTTCAATGGATTTTGTTATGGGTTTGCCAAAAACAAAGCAGGGTTATGATAGTGTTTTTGTAATTGTGGACAGGTTTAGTAAAATGGTGCACTTTGTTCCTTGCAATAGCACAAAGGATGCCTCTCATATAGAAAATATATTCTTTAAAGAAGTGGTTAGGATGCATGGTCTTCCACAAACAATAGTGTCTGATAGAGATGTGAAAGTTCAGGGTCACTTTTGGAGGACACTCTTCAAGAAGTTGGGAACAAATATGACTTATAGTTTAGCATACCACCCAAAAACATATGGGAAAATGGAGGTGGTAAATAGGTCTCTTGGAAACCTCTTGAGATGCTTAACCAATCAATACACCCAAAGTTGGGATATAATCTTGCCTCAAGCAGAATTTGCATTCAATGACTCCATGAACAGATCCACTAGAAAGACTCCATTCCAAACAATATATGGGCTTCATCCTAAAGGTCCATTGGATTTAGTAGAATTAACATATGATTTCATAGTTAGTGCACAAGGAGAGGAACTAGAAAAAATCATCTCTAAAGTGCAGATAGAAGTGAAAGAATCACTACAACAATCCACCATGAATTATAAAGCACAAGCTGACAAGAGGAGAAGAGAAGTTCATTTCAAAGTTGGAGATAAGGTATGGGCATACCTAAGGAAGGAGAGACTCCCTAAAGGCAAATATTCAAAGCTTCACATGAATAATATTGGACCTTGCACAATCCTCAAAAAAATGGGTGAAAATGCATATGAGATTTCTTTTCTCCCTACTCTAATGATTTCTCCTATTTTTAACATTGCAGACCTCACCCCTTATAAGTGTGATATATCGTTGGAAAGGTCTTTTCGAGCCTAATCCAACCATGATGGTTTCATTTTAAGATTTTGTTATTTGATCAGTTATTTTTGCAGATATCTCTAATTTTTTTGTGCTAACCACTAATGTTTACTATTTCTAGTGGTTTGTGATTTGTTTTTGTTGTTGTTGTTGCTGATTTGGACTTGCTTGGATAAACAACAAAATGATTTGCGTAGCTTGGATTTGAGGTATTTTGTCAAATCTATACAACACTTGGATTTTGGGATTAAAATAAACCTCTCATGTGTTTGGCTTGAGTGTTTACATGCTTTTATAGAACACATTTCAATTTATGCTCTTAATGGGAAATGAATGAACATAGATTTGCTTTCATACAAGTTTGTGTAAGTGAATGATTGTGTTTGGACCTTAATTAATTCTTGGTTCCAATATCAAATACCTCATTTGAGTGATTGAGGGGATGGATTCATTCCTTGTTTACATAGGGATTTAAATGCACCACTTTGTGGACTCACTCTATGTTTACTTGGAAAGTTAAATATTCCATTGTTCAAACCCTTTTTCATTTGTGAGTAGTATTGATAAGC